>PKRV01001398.1:232720-344634 GCA_003709505.1 Hyphantria cunea | reverse complement strand
CCGAGTCCTCACTGCAGTCGCAGTGGTGGCAGGCGGGACTCAATTCCCTCCGCGCGACCGAGTGCAGGTACTTCCCGAAGCAACCGTGCCCGGAAAGCACCTGCGTCAGTCGGAAGGAAAGGGTCCCGTGCTGCCGCCCTGCCCACTCGAGGATGACGGGCTGGAGCGCCTCCACGGTGGCGAAGCCAGCACGTGGAGTCTCCAGCCGCGAAGATCAACGAGCCATCGTGGCTCGAAGGGCGGCTTCACGCCACTCGCGTACCTCTTCGGGCGGAGGGCGCATGCCACTCTCAGCCCGGAATTTAGCCACCCGACGATAAACTTCGGCGAGCACTTCCGCCTCCAAATCCCACGGGGGTGTTCCGGCCAAGGAGCACGCCGCCTCGGTCGACACCGTGCGGTATCCGCGTATGGCTCTGACCGCCAATACCCTCTGAGGGCGCCAGAGGCGCGCCTTATTCTGGGCGACCAGAGCCGACACCCACACCGGCGCGCTGTACAGCGCCATCGACCGGACAACCCCCGTGAAGAGGCTTCTCGTTGCGACACTGGCTCCACCCAGATTGGGCAAAAGTCGCCCGAGGGCGGAGGCAATGTCGACCAGCTTCGGAGCAAGCTGTCGGAAGTGGTCGTCGAAGAGCCACCGACCGTCTAGGATCAGACCCAGATACTTCATCTGGGCCCGAACCGGTACGAGGACCGAGTTTACCACTATGGAGGAGCCGGGGTGCGGCCCGCGACGGGGCCCATGGAAGAGCAGGGCCTCCGTCTTGTCCAGGGCCAGCCGCAAGCCCAGCGCCTCGATGCGCCCGACCACCAGAGAGACTCCCCTGGTGGCCAGGCACGCCGCTTCCTGAAAGTTCGCCCCCCGGGCTGTGACCAATGTGTCATCGGCGTAACAGATTACGCCCAGCCCAGCCAGGTCCTAAGACAGACCCCTGCGGAACGCCGCACGACATGGGTCGCCGTCTCAAGGCGCCCTCTCGGTCCTCGTACACGACGGTCCGCTCCTCCAAATAGTCTGCCACCAGTCGCCTCAGGTACTCTAGCACCCCGTTGTAGCGGAGTGCTTCCCTGATGCAGCTGAATGGCAGACTATTAAAGGCGTTGGCGATGTCCAAAGACACCGCCAACACCACGCCGCCACAGCTCACCGCCTCTTCGGTAGCCGCTTACATCACTAGGCCAACCGTGCAATCGGTTAAACCACAGTTGTGGTTATAATCATTTTCAAATTGCAATTGAACAGCTATTCTGTTATAAAATAATATAAAAAGCTTATGCTATTAAGAAGCCCTTTCATATACTTTACAACGCAGACTATTCTTATACGGCAAGCGCTACACAGGGTGCATCATAAAATTCAGGTTTATGGCAGTTTTTACGATATCCTCGAGTTATAACTCAAAAAGGGAGTATCTTAAAGTATAGAATATTTGATTGATATGATGCGTTCTTGTTACAGATATGCTCCAGTCGTTATTACAACCAAGGGATAATCAGCGGTGTAAGTATTTATCTATTAAAAACTTAGTGCACAATTGTGACCCCAGGGTGATATAGAAATACAATGCGGTTAGTTCAAAGATAAAATTTAACATTTGGTTAATTAAACAAACCATATACGTATAAGAACGAATACACATTGGATATAATTTATATTAATAAGACACTTAAATAATTATAAAACCAAAATACAATGATTGTGACCGTACTAGCAACTTATTGTGAAGATTGAATCAGTCGATTTTCTTTATTAAAGCGAGTTTGTGGGCGTCGTCATTCATTTTTATTAAAGTTTTAATTTATAGAGTTTTAATGACTAGAAAAAACGGAACCAATTTAATAAAAAAATACTTTGGGGCTTCTCAGTAGTACCCATTGCAGTAGGGTATAAAAAACAGCAAAAAGATAATTTAATGTAAAATGTTATTGACGTAATTGCTCAAAATATTTGACATATTACTTTTATGAGTGCCGTAACTGCACCATATCAATGTTCAAACTGCAATATTTACGACCGCAGAACCCACCCACTTTCAAGTCACATGCGTACATCAAAATAACTGTCCCGTTTCTAAGATAGCACTACCAATCATGGTAGTTATATAGGTATATTTTCAAATTTCAACTCGCGAAGAGTTGAAATGTGACGATGTGCATAATATCGTGACGGAATGAAATTAAGGCCGGTTGTTACGCGATCGTGACGATTGCTTTCATGAATTATGTTTGTTTACTTAATTTAGATTCCTGAGTACGTCAGCATTCCAGCATTCTTTAGAAATTCAATGCGTGTTAAGATGTACTTATAGTCAGTCACTTCCATAATAATAAGCCTTGATCAAAAGCCTTTGATGCCCACAGCGTTTTGCCCTAGTAGGGTAGTAGTACGATGCTGGTTGGATAGGTCGGAATAGGGTTTCTTTCAAGTTTTGCCTTCGAAGTTCGAAGTCCTTCTGTTTGCAGTGCTGTTGTTCTGGTAGTTTGCTCAATTAGTCGGCTCTAACAACACCTACGGGATGAATAGAGAACACCCCAATATTCTTAATCTCTTATCAACTAATGATGAATCCGAACAAGAAATATTTGAGAAACATATTGGAGGTTTTAGTGATTTATACTTTTGAACAAAAGAAATGATATTTTTTTAAGCGTTATACCATGATGGATTCGGGTAACACTTATTACCAGGGGACCATAAAATCAAGTTGGTAATTCATACATTCCAGCGAAGATGATCGGCGCGATGCCAGCGGTGGCCGTGCGCCACGAGCGCCGGCGTGCAGAGAAGCGAAATACTGCAGCCGTAGGGCGAAGGCCCTCACAACTGCCCTTGCAAATAAACCGCCCTTTAGACGCGGACGCCACGCCCTCACCAGATCATCACCGCCTAAGAAACGAACTGTATGTTTGCGGCAGGGTGAGTGAAGTGAGTTATCATCATCATCACCCCATTATAATCCTACTACTTACCCTCTCCTTCCCCAGCTTAATGTAGGCTGTTGTGTTCTGCATGCTACCCGATTTATGCTTACCAAACTTATTATAAGTCTTTTAAAAATAGTCTCACGAAAGAGTTGAGTTAGTAAAAGTAAAATTTGTAAGTGCAAAACGGCTTACTGACTAATCATTATGCGCAGTATCTTATAGTTAGAGGTGATAAGAATTTGTTAGAATAGAATAATTATTAGAATTTGTTACTGGGCTATTATGGCCTTTTATGTGCCAATCTGTATCCACAGGCAAAGGTGGTCTTGGTGAGTGTTGAGACAATTTTGCTTCGTATTTTACAAAAACTGCTGTAACAGCTCGATTACTTTACAGTGAACCTGCTTTCATAAAATGCTTACATACATAATAGTTCTAGATACTTTTGAAATAAAAACTCACTGCAATCAGTCATTATTAACTATCATTCATCTGATCATATTTAAATAATTAAGTAACAAAAATACAACTATTACCAAATCCAGTTAAGAACAAAATGGGAGAGCTTAATTACTGTATGTATTTGGTTCTGAACACTCAAAGATTCAGAGGCCTACTTAATTTGTCGGCTGTTTACAGACTATAATGTTAGTGTCAGCTTTAAATAGTTATGTGTAAATAATTTTAAAGCGTCATTCGGGCACTATGGAGAAATCAGATGGAAAAGTTTAAGTACATCTAAATAATATGCGAAGCAATAACGTACTCCTTTTTTATGAAAATTATGCAAACGGTTAATAAAGCATAGGTTTATGCGCAGGAGGAATGTTTAAATTATAGTCGAAGTTTGACCCTTCGGCAACCATTGGTAATATTAAAAGAAGGGAAGAAAAGAGCAGGTTATGAGAGGAAAATGATGTTGCTATATCTATGTATATAAAAATGAAACCCGTTTTTCTTTGTCACGGCTTCACGCGTGAATGGCTGGACCGATTTCACTAATTCTTTTTTTGATGTATTTGTTATTATAAGAAGAAGGTTCTTACGTAGAAAAATAATATTTACTATCAATTAAACTATTTTTATAATCAATAATCACAATATTTTCAAGAAAATAAGATAATTAGTATCACAAAGAATATTTTTTCCTTAGTTAAATTATATGCTTGAATTTTTTTTCGAACTCGAGTTAGAGAGAATTCAACTCGAGTAGATTCGAGTTACGTCTAACTCGGTTAGGTACTCGAGTTAACCATCACTAATCTGTGACATCACACCCATAACCGCGCCAACAAAGTTGGTTAGGTAACTTTATAAAGTTTTTGATAAAGTTTGTTTTGTTTTAAAGACTAAGAAGATTTTTGTTTGCTTAGTATAGCGAGACCAGGGAATTATGGATTCATTTTTATATGGAGGATATTATAAATTTCAGTTCAAATTGAATAGGTACTCATACCTAAGATAGGTCAGCTATACAAAATAAAGTAGTGCATCATTGCTACGCTAAGGCGGTACGAAGTTCGCCGGGTCAGCTAGTCTATATATATAAAAGAGGAAGGTGACTGACTGACTGAGATACCCAAAGATTGACGCACAGCCCAACTCGCTGAACTTAGAATCCTGAAATTGCATATAGGTTCTTTATATAACGTAAGTGAACACTAATAAAGGACTTTTGAAAATGTCACCCTTAAGGGGATAAAATGGGAGATGAAAATTTGTATAAAACTTTTTATTCCTGTGATGGATTCGCTTAAAATTTTGTTTATTTAAATGCATTGTAATATCTACTTCTGCGCGAGCAAAGCCTAGTGGATTATAAATATACAGATGGTGTATACTTCATTTCATCCAGGTGGAAGCAGTAGCTCTACCAGGTCAAGGCCGCAGGTTTGTTACTCTGTTATAGGAAAGTCTTTAATTTGTTCCTCGGGCATTAGCAAATTAATGAAATTACGAAATGTATTTAAAGTATACGAGGTGGTATTAATAAGTGTGTGTACATGACCAGGATATTAGAATACCCCAGGAGGTAACGTTGCCGAAGTAGGCGATGTTTATATGTAAAAGTGTCCAATATCGATGTTGATCCAGTCCGATCCCTATGTGTATGCATGATCAGTAAACAGTGTCTGCTAGAAGATTTTAATCTTCTAGTACATACTGATTCTGGTATTTTGAGTTTTTACTATGTTATTAGACATTTATCGATTAAATTCAGGTGGCAGCTCTGCATGCGGTGGTAGGGTCTTTGCTTCTGGGGATTGTAGTACTGGTGGTGGGGTTAGTACAATTGTCACCGGGTGCGGAAGCAGCTCAGCATCGCTACTATCTGATGGGAGCTGGCGCAGCACTTGTTGGTGCTGGAGTCATTGGAGCCGTGCTACGGTGAGTTGATTTTACTCGTATATCATCAATAATCTTTAATAGAAAAATTCTGGACAAATGCCTTTTTAGAATCGAGTTTATTTTTTTCATTATGTTTCATTTTTTGGAATACGAGGAGCATTAAACCATTGACAGGCCTTCGCAGATAGGTCAAACATAAAGAAAATGTATTAAAGAGTAAATATAAACTGGATAAATTAAATTAAATACTAAAAAACACATTAGCCATTAATTCTATTCTATTGGTTTGTCATATCCGATAGAAATCAAAAAATCTAAGGTGTTTATTTTTACTAGTTTTTTTTGTTTACTTTCACTTAAGTAGAGTATATTGATTAGGACTAGTAACTAAAAGGATTTTTATTGTACCAAAGGTTGGACTTTGTGAACTCTGATGTTTTAGGCCGACTTAAGAACTGCAGGAGTTAGGTGAATCAATTAGGGTTTCAGTCACCTCTTTTGGTGAAATGATGTAAAACAATTGCTAAATACAGATTTTTTGTAAAGCCATAGATGACTACAGAGTCATCTATGGCTTTACAAAAAACCTGAACAGTCATTCCTGGCCTTACTCCAATTTCGGCAAAATTCTTCTACGGTTGAATAAGAAATTATTTCAGTAAAAATAACGTTTCATGGTTAATAAACACTCTCTTCGAACTACATTTATTTGCTGACGGTACAGATATTAAGGGAAATAATAATAAGATTCGTTACTGGGTTCATAATAAGCTAGTTCTGAGCTGGACATCGTTTGTTACTGAAGTTTTTATCCACAATACATAAAGCAATACATATAGATACTGGACAAACAGCATGTTGAAAGAAAAGCTATAAATATAAAAGTCCTCCCTTGAATACCCTTTATAGAAAAAGTTCCTTAGCCCATTCTGTAAGCTAGTCTTCTCTCAGGACTCATTGCGAATATCCGGAATTACGTAGTAAATTTCTTTACTTGTGTAGACATGGAATACGATGCCATCCAAATTTTATCTGGGTTGATCCTGTGTTATCGTTTCCAGACTGCTGATTAACGCACTTAAAAAAAAGAAAACGGGTTGAAAAATCAAGTTTAAATAAAAAAAAAACAAACCAAAACCTTTCTTGTAGTTGCTAAAGTAAAATTGTTTGTTTCATCATAAAATTGCATCGAAATCGGTGCATTCGTTTGAGAGCTACGATGCAAACACACACACATCGACGTGAAGCTTATAAAACCACTATTTTTGCGACGGGGGTTAGAAATTATGTAAAGAAATATATCATGTATTTGAATTCCGTTTATTGAATTTAAAAAAAAAACATAAAAAATATGTAACGCAAAAAATAACCTGAATTTAGTTGGGTTTATTTACACTATTATTGTTCAATATGAACCCAGGAATGTTTGCCATAGACGTATCGTAGTCAACAAGGTTTTAATTAAAGTGAAGGTATTCGCTTAGGTCGATTAGCCATGAAGTGGCCCGAACCAATTAGCCAAATGAATTAGTCGGTTGAAACAATACTTTTAACCCCGCTGAAAGGCATCACTTGGAATTCTACATTTAGATGTATACGTTGAGTGATATAGTAAACAATTTCATTACTTTCTGTGTTTTCATCCTTTAACCGATACATTGCAGTTAGGCTAGAATCAATTTTCAATAATTCGCATTTTTTTTATGGAATAAGGGGCAAATGTGCAGACGCATATCGCCTGATGTAAGCGATTACCGCCGCTCATGGACACCCGTAACATCAGAGGCGCTACCAGTGCATTGCCGGTTTTTGGGGGATGAGGTTGCGGTATGGCCCTCCTCATCACTCACTAGTTTAAACTCAGCGCAAGCGCTGTTTCAAACTGCTTTTCTGTGAGGCCGTGGTATCACACCGGTTGAGCCGGCCCATTCATGCCAAAGTGTGGCTCTCCCACGGATAAAACACATGCATACTAATAATATTTTATACTGTACCGAACTACTTTAATAATATGGCATGCTTTAAATACTGTGAGGCTGCCTTAAAGCTTAAGCTATGGTGCGCAATAACCACAGGAGCGTTGTGCACTGCCTATTTGCTTTTGCGAGCGATTAGTCACAAGGACCAAGCGTCTATGTATTGAGCGTTGTTTTCTTACTATTTGCACTATTAATACTTCAAAAAATCTAACTACCTAATCATGAAGAAATCATAAATCTAAAGAAGGTAAAACATGTCTAAGGGCAAGCAAAGTTTGACCCTAATGTGGTAAAAACTTTATGCTTTTGTACGACAAAGTCCTGATAGAAACATTATGTCTAAATGATGAGGTGACCAAGAGTACTAATAATTTGAACACCATATTATTATTATTTAAAAGAAAACTCTTTTTTCAGTTTGTATTTTCAAACTAAAAAAGGAAAATAAACTACAAATCTCTATTAAAGTGATTCTACTCTAGGTTCTTTCATAAACCTTACCATTGAGCGAGGTAAGCGCTGTAGATTTCAAAGGCATAAACGTTTCAAAGAAAAATGTATTAATTATTTTTGCCCACTTTAATATTTTTGTTTGGTCCTCCTTGCCAACTCACAAAGCAAATTTAACGATGTGTAGTTAACCATAAAAGCTCTAGTATTACTGAATGCAGCTATTCTTTAATTAAAAACTTCGTTATTTATAAATGTGCGATGACCTACATTTCAGACATCTTTTAAAGGGCAGCTCGGTGAGCCAGTGCCTGCATTTTAAGCCTTGACCCGAAACTGTTTTATACTCTAAACGAAAAGCATTATGAATAAAAACGTTATATGATAATAAACACTCCTTAAGACAATTTTATTGAAAAGAAAAATATTTTCGTGTTAAAATTATTGTAATTATCTTAGAGGTAGTTTCTAAAACTCTCTTAGGGAACCTCAGAGAGAGAGTGACGGTAAGAGAGAAAGAGAAGTTACACTTCCTAGATACAGACATCTGCCGTGGTGGGCAATTTTACACTATCACTACCAAATTTAAAACTATAACTTTTCGGTATTAAGATTCAAATCTTGAGAGAGCCACGTGTCGGCACGCCTAGGTCGGCTCGACCGGAGTGATACTACGGCCTCACGGAAAACCGGTGTGAAACAGCGACTGCTAGTTTACTGACTAACTACAATAATACAAAACTAATAATACCACATTTACTGAATAAATTACTTTCATTAGTTAATATTATATTAATGTGTCTTGTCTTCTATAAAAATGAATATAATATTAAAAATGAGCCCCATGATTTGAAGTATGCAACCCAGTATTTTTATATATATATCTCACCTGATGGAAAGTGTAAATGAAGGCGAAGGTGGTATACGCCCATCCAAAAGAAACCTGTTCACTCTACTCTTAAAGACTCCAGAGTTCAACTTATCAGGAAAATAGACCCATGCAGGTCGTTCCAAACCTTGGCGACTCTCACCAAAAACGAGGTATCAAACCGTTTAGTTCGACTTTTGGGTATGTCAACAACGTATGGATGAGACTTTTGCCTGCGCCTAGTAGTCCGATAAAGGAATGGAGATGGCTCAATCAGTTCGAAAAGAGCCTTCGAGCACTCTCCAAAGTGTATCCTATAAAAAACCGATAAGCTGGCCACTCGACGACGATGCTCAAGGGTGTGTAGTCTGCTATTTGAGAGATTTTCGTTGTTAATTAACCTACAGGCTCTTCGGTCAACTGAGTCCAAAGCTTCCAGATCATATTTGGCTGCATCGTCCAAGAGGTGACCGAAGCACTCCATCGTGGATCGAACCTGGGCACTGTAAAGATTAAGCAGCTGTTCAGAACTGAAGTGCCGCCGAACCTTTGAAAGAATGGATAATTTCTTGGACGCCGCTTGTGTCATACACTCAATTTGTTGGCTAAAGTTAAGGTTAGATGTAATGGTAATACCTAGAAGACCTAGATGGTTAGTAATCGGTAAGGATACACTTTCGAAAGTGGGTGTTAAATCGAAGCTAGTGTTTTTCGCGGAGAAAAAACATGCCTGTGTTTTGGAAGTATTGAACTGAACAAGATTGGCATCTCCCGAATCGGACACCCACTGCAATGTCACGTTCACCCGTTCAATTATGGACTCTCTCTAGGACCTTTGTTTTAATTCGATTTAAATATAAATTTACAGGTGCATTTGTCTACATTGGTACAACCGCAAACTGCGTGAAGAAGCCGAAGAGGACCTGGAACCGGCCACACAGCACAAGAACGGAGTCAGCACAGTGGAAGGTGGACACGATCACAAAGGCGGTCACGACCACAAGGGCGGTCACCATGATCACAAGGGAGGACATGGTCACGAGAACAAGGCAAGTCACGATCACAAAGGCGGTCACGAACATAAGACAGGACACGATAAGGTGATTCACGAGGCGAAATCTGAGCAAAAACCGAAGCTGAAAGCTCAAGCAAGCGTTGGACGTGACGTGGATCTCATCAAGCAACCGTCTGCCGCCAGCGACACTTAAACTAAGTCCTGACCACTAGTGTATACCTACCTTAAATGTTCGTGTTGTACCGCTGTTTATATAAATATGGATGGGCGGTTATCTGCAACACTTATTTGTCGTATACTTTTCGATGTTCCCGTCGATTATTCGTATAATTAAGGGTTTGTATCTCTTGACAATAGTCGTTTCCATGCACTGTCTACGTACAAGTATGTTCTGATTCCGAGTAACTAGTTTACATTAAAATTCATGATCATTTTAAACCGTCAATAAATTATAACAGATTCCAGTGGTATTTATCTTGAAGTATTTAGTGGAAAATATATAATAAAACTGGTTTTAATTATTAATAGATATGGATGTGGAATTGATAAAATAGAAAAATATTAGATTTTTCACATCGTGTTGACGATTACTCTGTAAAGTAGTTAACCATTTTTATGTTTTCAGCATATATTTAGTTTTCCAATAAACTTACTTCAAACCAGTAACTTATTTCAAAACAATAACTAACATTATACGTTTCTTTTAAAAGTTTTAAAAAGTTAATGTAAAGTCTATAGTTACGTTATAAAATTAAATTTTTATAAGATTTCTTTTCTTATACCTAAGTCTAATTATACGTTACTCCAACATTCTAATCTTAGATTTTATAATACTCTATTTGTAAATTTATTTTTAATCGATTCTACATCGATTACTAGAGTGGAATTACTGCCACATTATATGCCGCCGTTTTGAAACCATAACGTCTTATTTCGGGATGTCTTCTCAGTTATTTATGTAACTGTTGGTCTGTTCTCACGTATCCTTGCTCTATTGTTATCTTGTACATATTTTATAATGTATCTACATTATTATTATCTTTCCTATGTATTATAATATACCGTATTACATATCATTTTACTTAGTACCTATCACAAGTCACACCGTAGCAGCTCACATCAAACATTTCAACTTTAATACTTGCATCATATTAAACGGATCGTCAAAATTTTAGAATTGGAACTATTTATAATTTATAAGCCATATATTTTTGAAAAATTTACAAAATTTAAAAACATTGTAATTCCTACCCTAATGTTTAATTTCTTTGAGTCCTTTACATAACGAAACTTTCATAATAAAAATACGTTTAAAACTATGATCTAAACTTTCAAACACCTTACCGTCCGTATAAACAGAGAATATAAACAAAATGCATATTAACGAAACATTAAAAAATATAACAACACATGTTTAAATAAATACATACAACACATGTTTAAGACCATGTACAGTCGGCTATAATTATTATGATAAACGTATAGTATTTAAAAAGCTCACTATAGATATTCATACTTCTTTTTCTTATGTATGTATTTACAAAAAAAAAAAAAAAGTATATAAGTATTAATATCAGTTGTCTAGTACCCATAGTACAAGCTCTGCTTAGTTTGGGACTAGATGGCGTTGTGTGTTAAAATGTCTGAACATATTTATTTATATTTATTTTACCCTTTTTTCCTTCTTATGATGATAAACAGTATTTTTGAAGTGTAACATATCTCCTAACGTTTTCTTATCTTTGAGAGTCATTTTGCAAAAAGGGACGAAAATATATAACAGAAAGCTGAGAAAGCACGTCCTCTTTGATAGGACCAATAAACACGCGTGGTTTGAAGCTTTCTGGTCGCAGGTGTTACCCTTCATATGCTACTACTGTAAGGCTCGCTCATTTTCTTTTTCATTTCGCATGTCTGTTGTATTTAATAATCATCATAAATTGGACTCAAACCGAATTTGAACTCTATCACTCGAATATGTGTAAAACTAAGATTCTCACCTGTGTAGACAAATACATTTCAAATGACAACTATTAATAAACGAGATGTAACCACAATAGCTGTTTGTGTACATTCGGTGTTGTGTATTCGATGTTCATAAGTAAAAAAATATTTGAATAGACAGTAATCGTCATATTATATTACTATAATTATAATATCACTATATTTGTATGTGAGATATCACTATAATATCAATTTTAAAAATATCAGTAGAAATTTTTTTTGGTTTTTCTTTTGTATAACCTTGGAACTTTTATCCTAAGAGACTGAGAAGAGTGTTCTAAAGTAATTTTCAAATAAATCATTATTTTTCAGAGATTTTTTTCTTTTTTCTGATGTTGGTTTGATTACAATCAATTTACATTAAACAATTTTGTAAATTGATTATCTTTAACAGATTAAATTCATTACCATCTTGGGGTCCAATACTTGGTACAGAATTTTCAATTACGATGTTATTGGGAATATTAGGACGCTTTTGTAAAATATATTTTAATAAAACCTCTTTTTGATTAATGATTACATGTATTATAATTGGTTGCTTCGATTGATATTTTTGTAAGATATATGTATAACATCTTCGGCATAAAATGGAACAAACAAATGAAAATTAACGCATAAGCACCTCTGTTTCGAAATCTAACACAGTGTCAAAGAAACAACCCACCTGACAGAGTATTTATGCATTAAATGAACACAGATTTGCTGTGTAATCTATCACCGTATAATGTTTTTGCAAGGCGTTGTGTTTTGTGCGTTTTGTTTAAAGTGATAATGAAGACATTGCATGTTGTACTTGTATCTGTATTCGATGAGTGTTTATTTAAGTTATGGGAGCAACTGACGAATGCCTCCGTAAATAGTTCTCTATAGATATGTAAATCTAATAAAATAATAGAATTGATTTTTTTATGAATAATTGACCATCAATAAATAATGATTTGAAATTTATAATGCTTGTGGACTATTTAGTACAGATTCTAACTGTGAAACCATACGATGTGGGTTCGATTCCGACCCTTAACAAATATTTTATTATCGTTTTGGCCACTTATTCTGTGGTTGAGTGTACTTTATCTAAAATATAATATGTATGTATTTAGTAATATCTAGTATATTTATCAGCAATCTGGTTATTATAGAGTCTGCCTATTTTGGCATCACAGATATTTGTCAAGCTTTTATTATTAAAATTTCTCGAAGTTCTCACAGTCGGCCTACGTCAGTTGTTCTCATATATAATTCCATATAATTATTATTATATTATTTATATTATGTTACGTTGGTCGATGTTTAGAATAAGAAAAAAATAGTGTTAATGTACATAATATATCTGGTAATGTTAGCGTATATCAATTATTTTAAATCCGCATAATGAGCTTTAGCGCCTGAATTTCGCTTAAGAAACGTTGCCAAAGATATCGTTTATTTTTTAATAATGCTTTATTGAATATATATTTGTCCGAAAAACCAAATGCTTTGTTCCAAATACGGTTTAAAAAGCAACTAAGAAAAAATGATTTGATGTTAAAAAGTTTCAGATAGTTGATACCTACCATAGACGACCATTCAACACTACTAGCTAAGCTACTTTTATCTGTTGAATGGTCGTGTGATGGTATGGTTATCTGACATATTTGTCTTTGTCCGAGACTTGTGAAACCGAAATCTGTAGTTATCTGGCAGATACGTTCACAATAGTCTATCAGGTTGGATATGGATTGTACTCAAGCTTCCCATCATGCAGAGTAGGAGTCATTTTAGTCAGTCAGTCAGTCAAAACATCATAACAGGTGACTTATGGGGTCGTAGTTTGAGATTCTAAGAGTAGTCAGTTTATTTGAGGGCACTGACTTCCCAATAATGATAGCCATAGATGTTAATGTACTGTTGGTATAATATGGAGGAAAGCATTTCGGTTGATCATACCCGAATTAAATTGTTATAACATTTGATATATATACTTATTATACAATTTTGTTAAGTAATTAGCGATTTCTTTTGAATAAATTGCCGTGCCAAAGTTAACGTGGTCTGACCATACGAATTTTATATAAACTTTGTGTTTGTAATTTAATATTTTATTAAAGCTTTTCCATATGATTGTAAATCGTGAATTGAGAATATACATTAAAGGAATTTATGTAATTGACATATGATGTACTTAAATTTGCAAATTTTTTATATATACATATATACCATTATTAATTTATAAGTAAAGTATTAAATTAATTTATTTGCATTTACGTATAAAAATATGTCTTAAAAGTAAAATTGTAGCAAAATTATAAATGTACGTAATTATTTTCTTATAAATACTAAAATGATTTATTAATCTAACAAGGAAATTTTTCTTTTTTTATATATTGTACTGTAATGTTAAAAGTGTTACGTTAAGTGTCGAAAACATGTATTTTTTTGAGAAAACACTTTGAAGTTAGAATACGATTATTTACACTGTCGGACAAATTGATTGAGTTTTAAGGAATCTGTACTCACTTCTAAAATAGGAGGTTCTATTGTACGTTGTGAAATACATTTAAATCTGATGTTGATACCAATGTAATATATAATTTCTTGACTCAGCTCCAATTAGGCATTACAACCGACTTTATGGCTCAAAACTCTTGCAATTTTTTTGGCCGGTATTATAACAAAATTATTTGGCTACAGCTTATTTTTTCGAGAAGCCGAGGATCGAACCAAGTGGCGTGCAATTGGAGAGGCGTTTTTCCTGCAGTGGACTGCGATAGGCTGATTATGATGATGTTTTAAATGATGATGATGAAATACGAACCTAATTAGTTATAGCATGCTATTCAAAACTAAAATGAAAATAAAATAAATCGAGATTCGAGGAATAAAGCAAGTACCAGTAGCATTTGATCATTTCGGGTTCGACAAGCATTACAAGTAGACCTGAAACACCAAATAACAAATTTTTACGTCTTGGCTCCTGGCTTTAACCAATGCGTATAATGTAGCATTGTATATTGCACATGACATAACTCTACTATAAGATTCTAGATTGTTGACACTTTTAGACAAAACAAATAACTCAACGTTCCCTTAACGAAAACTTAAACATTACAAAAACATATTTGGTTTATCGTCCATCTTTTGAGTAGAATTCTAAAGTTGCCATCCTCATCGCCAAAGTGGACAACACAGCATTGTGACCTTACCCTATAGTCAGATACCCTTTCACACCCCGCTTGAAGGACCTTAGCGGCATAACTGGAGAGAAACACGTGCGCTGGTAGCACATCTTTTTTTCATACAGTATTATGGATTTTGTGTCTACGTTCACATACATTAGCCAAATAATTTTGTTAAATAATATGGTTATCAGACTTCATTTACTTTTCTTTGACAACGTATTTGTATGAAACATTCCGCGGCCGCTCTGTACTTCGATTAATCGCCGTATATGTTAGTGTGGAACGCATTGATTAGTTAGTGTTTAGGATATATCAATATATTATCATTAAAATATATATATGTGTAATGAATGTTATCATATCCGTTGTTATGACACGGCATACATCTGTTCTCGGATGAATCTCAATTTATTAAGTCCGAGAACCCTTCTTGTGTTAATCCCCACACTTAAGCTCTATTCACTGTGATATCCCCGAGTTTAATTCGTCCTTTCTTCTCGGGGTTAGTCCAGTTAGGAAAGGTCTCAAATAAGATTAACATGCAAAAATGTAACCTAATTACAAAATAAATTTAATTTCGTTCCATAAAATAATCGTAAAAATAATATGAAATGTAAGTGTAAAATAATATCAAAGTGAATAGATCATTTTTATCCACGGTTTTTCTCCAAATACCCTATAAATTTAGTTATAATGTATTCAAATCACATCTTTGTCGTATTACGTGGAAAACAAAAGTATGTGTAATTATTTTTAATTTCAATTGACCCCTTTCGTTTACCCTTAAATATGAAAATTTTAAATTGTTTATTTTAATATATTGAAGTTTATAATATCGTATATAATGATATATTTTAATTTTATCACGACTGTGCTGTTTTATATCTCATATATTTTATACCAATGTCTCTAAATAAAATGTGAACATAACATTGATTTTTATTGTTCTCACCAAACTGACTCGAATATATTTAGGAACTTTCCTAAAGTGGGGATAGCGCAAACTCCCCTGAAACCCAGCAACTAAACAAGATAACTGTTTTTGTAACCATCTTAAGGTACCATAAAGGCCAGGCGAATTAGTATAGCATTTTTTCAAGCTTTTCTTTTCTTTGTGGGGCTGTTGTCAGGGGTTGTTTGCAAGTCAGCTTTTATACCAAGTAATCGTACGGAAGTCTTCACAATATAACATTTTACGCCGAAAAATCAAGAAAAATAAGTAAAATCGGTCCTTTCCTTCTGGAGTCAAAATAATTCTTGACAATTGATATTAGGTCCTACACAATGGCAACACTGTCAACAATATGTAGTTATAGAGACCGGCACGTAACTTGGCCAGATAGTTAGATGAAGAGGTCGTTTTTAGGTCCCTTTGGTTAATAGAGGGACGCGGGGATTGTAGTAGCACCGTTCCGAGCAAGCGATTGGAGCGTCCGTCGGCTACACTTCCATTTTGTTTGTTTTGATTTGTTGCACTAAGTGTACTATGCGCGAAGTTACCCTGACTATGTCACAATCTGAGCTAGTTACGTGCCGGCCTTTAGTAGGTATATTTGTATGTTTTTTCTGGATTATCCACCTGTGATGGTGCATTGTAGGCATCATCGACATCATCTCAACCCAATCACGTCCACGTATGGACATAGGTCGGCCCTCTGCAACAACCGGTCCTGTGCTGATCGCATTTAGCGACTTCCCGCGACCATGCTAAGCAATATTCGACTGTATTATACACACTTGGCTTGCGTTGCATACAAAATGATAAACTATATCTGCTATCAAATAAAACTTATTTTTGCAAGTGACATCTAGCAATATTTATAAGAACTTTGACTAATTTATGAAAAACCTAGTACATACAAGCACTATTAACTAGATGGCGCTATAGTAAAGACACTTCAATTTTGTGTAATCATTTTACACAAAACTGAAGTCTGAGTAAAGTTACTATTAAAACCTAGATGGCGTTGTTACAAATATTTTGTTTTGGAAGCCCTAGAATTACATCATCTTTCTATGATTTGATCAAACATTTAAGTTTTTCTAAATAAACTTACTCAAAAAATGATCTACTACATTGAGCTATTATTAAGTACGATATATTATTTTATTATAGCTACTGAAATTGTTTCAATTTCATTCGTACGTAGGTTTTTTAGTATTAATGCAATATTCCGTGTTTTAGATGAATAGATAAACAAAATATGTTAATTATTTATACTCAACACTAATAATAGACATAATCCAGTCTTCAAACATAGTACTCACAGATACCTACGCCTCATTCGATATGCCGCGGAGATCGCGGTAGAATAGCATAGCGCGGCCACATCGCGTCGTCGCCTCAACGTTCGCCCGCGCCTTTCCCGCGCTTTTATTAACATGTAATGATATTTTTAAACATTATTTTTATTTAATATCATTATGAACAAGTCTAATGGCTAGTAGAAATGTAACGGCTGACAATATGTACGAGTATAATTATCATAAAATACTTTGTTATTGGAAATAATAAATCAATTTTTTTAATGTGTTTTGAAATGGAAGGAACAGTAAATGAAATCATCTAAGTGACTTTGACTTGACAGATGAACAGGAATAAAAATAAAGAAGTATGGCCTTAACCCTCTCCTGAGAGGAGACCTGAGCCCAGCAGTGGGACATTATAGGTTGTTGGTTGATTTGATTGATAATTTAGGTATACTGAAGCATTTGATCATCGCAAAAAAAAAAATTTAATTTCTTTAAAATGATAAAATATAATACCGTTAATAATCCGTTCAAAATCGGCATTTGGCAAATAATAAATGATATGATTGCATTTCCTATAGCAATTTCATTTTTATGAGGTATTAAATCTTGTGTAATAATGCTTTCCACTTCGATCAGCGTTAGCTCGAACTTGAACAATGAGTATTCACATCCTCTCCAATATTTAACATACTTTAGTTGTATCTTTGAAGGCACAGTGAAAAAAATACAGGGTACTGTACATTGAGCGCGGGTACACAAACCGCGCCGTCTGATTTAAGCCTTAGGAATACATTGATTGTCAGTCGTGGTCGTCGGTAACGCTCGCGTGGTCGCGAGACGCCAGTTGCCGCGGTGTACTCTCGCCGCGCGGACCGTTGAGACGCGACGCGGTTTCACTTTCAAAATTCCCTCCGAAACCAACGACGCAATGCCTCGCCGAATGGCACTCTCTGATCAAACTGCAAAGAT
The DNA here is from genome assembly GCA_003709505.1 of Hyphantria cunea. Taxonomy (NCBI): domain Eukaryota; kingdom Metazoa; phylum Arthropoda; class Insecta; order Lepidoptera; family Erebidae; genus Hyphantria; species Hyphantria cunea. Next base: position 326,658 of record PKRV01001398.1, on the reverse strand, counting down.
ACTCATCAGAGAAGTTAAGAAACGAGGGTGTCTGTGGGATCCAGACGACGATCGCTACAATAACAGATACCATATGGCTCGAGCGTGGTCGGAGATATCGAGTTTGCTTCATATGCCAGGTTAGTTTTACGATACACTAGTTGCGATGTCACTTAATAGTGCCGTTTGAGCAACATAGATGGCTTTAGTAGTAATAAATAAAGAAAATTACAATGATGGTAACTAGTACCTCCTAACTTTAAGTTATAGTAGTAATTAATCTAATGTTATTATACATTACAAGCGATATACTGTTATTAGTAAAGTGGTATTACTAACGTTAAATACCAGTTTCCTTGCTCTTCTTTGATAGATATTGTTTAATGACTTTCAGTAGTACCAAATAATGTAGCCATGTATGATTTAATACTTTTTTACTAAACTTAAACGAATGAAACTCTACGGCTTGTCAAGTCCAAGTAGAAGGGACGTACGTTGTCTCATAGCCAACTACGGTGCAAGCAATTATTGAATTGCTTTGCACCACGTGAATAATGAACGAATGAGATTCGGAATCCAAATCTTTCCCATTGATTCTGGAACATGCCACCATGCACTTGCGTCTCTTGAGTGTCAGGTGTCCACGGACGACGGAAGTCAAATAGCGTCAGGTGACACGTCCGATAGTTTGACCCGTACACCATAAAAAAATTAAAATTACCCCTTAGAAGTGGTAGACTACTTAACTTCTCTCAAGTGGTTCTTCTCGTAGACCAAAGCTAGGGTCTCGGGGTAACTTTCCAGGTCTATAGCCTGTTTAAGTGATGTTCTACGCCACCTGTAACTACAGGTGGGTCATCGGGTTAAGCCCTAAAGGGCCTCTTAGTAGCTCCAGGTATTGACGTTTCTTCAAAGTGTGACCTGTACTTAGCGAGATCGAACTCCTAGGGGTGTAGACCCAAAGGAGCGCCCGTCAGTCAGCACTAGGTCGGGGGTTGAGGATAGATGGGTATTAGATAATCCGGGAGTAGTTGCCACGGAGACGAGGTCTCGTGGCAGACAATACCTGTCCGGTGGTCGACGATGGTAGGGCGCGAGCTCACTAAACTTTTATTAGTACTTTTCGAAAATATATAAAAGAAGAAACTAACAGATTGTTTCACTGACTGTTTGATCAACGCACAACTGAAACCGTTGGCTCTAAAAGCATAAATTGCACTAATGCATAAGTGCAAAAACCAATGCAAGAGTAGATGTGCACTAAAAAAATAATTTTGAAAATTCTACGCCAACTCTATTCTAAGAGGTTAGAAATTAATATAAAACTTCGTTATTTTTAGTAATATCTATCATATCAGTCATTTCTGCTAAGCATTACAAAATATCATAGACAGGAAACAAATATTTGGTCCAACCAGATCATACAAACATTTGGTCCAACCTGGGAAACAAATCCAAGACCTCAGCAGTCGCATACGTTACCACTGCACCACCGAGGCAGTCAATATTATCTCAGATAAACATACAGTTCGGTTCAAAGATTTTTATTTCCCATTAAGCCAATCGTCACTTACATGAGAACAATATTCAACAAAATAACAAATTTTACATCAACTAGATGCAGGTGCAGTAAAAATAATTAAAATAATAATAAAATAATACTAATACGGTAAGGAGCGAGCTCTCTGTTACACTTGAAATCCTAATCTCTAATCTATCCATTATTTAGTTACTTTTATGCATACCTTTCCCATAAATCTCTTTAATATTATAATGTAATATAATTGGAATGCGGTATGATAGAAGATCTCATACACATTTTGATGGAATGCTTCCGGAACGAGCGGCTGAAGACATCGTGTTTTGACGGAAACAAGAGGCTACTAGTTGGCTATTGGAATGGTGTGTTATCTAATCCAACGACAATCGAAATGAGACAAGCAATTAAACTAGCTGATTAAGGCATATGTACATAATAGTGTAGTGTTAAGACGTGGATACTTATAATTAATATTGATATTATGTTGTACTGTTTGATTTCTCTATGGGACAACGTAGTCGCTCATCGACAGTCCTTAAAAATAATAACATGTATACCTATGCATACCTTATTTTTCCGTGCGGAAATCCCCACGGATACCACATTCTGGTGGAATGTCGGACTCGAACTACTAATTCCCCACGATCAGGTACTAGGAATCGGGGAACCAGGTGCACCCTAAAAAGGAAAACCCTGGAACCCCAACATACGACATGCCACCTATGGCTTGTAGATAGCCTCTCGTGTGGAAATACCGATGTTTCCGTTGCTGCTCCCAAAAGAGCATGCATACTCTACAAGTGATATGTTTATTTACTCTGACATACTTAATAAGAATGTCTCAACTTATATTGTAATAATTGTACAGTTGACTGCACGGATGGCACAGTGGTTTAAGCGGTCGCCTCAACGCTTCCTACTGCGCTGAGCGTTGTGACTTCGACACCGACATGAGAGAACACTGGAGTGATCTATCAATTGTTGTATCGAGTCTGGGTGTTCTTTGTGTCCGTTCCATGTATATTTGCTTCGTCCTTCACAACACAGAATATATAACTAGTACGAAAGTTGTCAAAAAAAAGGAACCTAGGATATTAGCGAAGTTACACACAAACAGTATTTTACATTACATTATAACCAGTTTAATTTTTTTTTTGACTTTCAGAAAACTGTCTACGCGTAAAGTGGAAAAATATTCGAGATATATTTATGAAAGAGGTCAGAAAATACGGCCCGTCTGTAGAGGACTACTCCGGGAAATGGAAACATTTTCAAGCGCTGGGCTTCTTGCACAAAAGCACCACGCGGGGGAGCGTCTCTAACAATGAGGAAAACAGCTCCGAGGAAAAAGAGCTGTCGGTGACGAAGCAAGAATATGTAGACCCAGACGTTGATGCTGACGGAGAAGATGGAAATGAAGAAGTGGAAGTTTACTACAGTGAACATTACGAAGCCCAAGACCCACTTCCTGATAAAAGAATGAAATCGTCCTCAAGCGATGATGACTTTGATATTATGTTTCTCAAGTCTTTGGCTCCATATTTTAAGAAATTAGACCCGATCAGGAAACTGGTGGTGAGAAGTAAAATGCAAGATATGCTTTTGAATGAAATTGCGGCCCAATCTTCTGCCACTTCATTTCAATTTAAAAAGAGTTGAGATTTAAATAAGGGAGATATAGACTTGAAAATATAGAAGACATAACTTCCCAGTTCCTCCTAGCGAAGGGTAAATGACAAATGACTAACATTAGTAAGATTTAATCATTAGTGAGAAAAGGTAGTACAGTCACGCTGATCACGGCTCAACCGGGACGGTACTGCTCTCCCACAGAAGATCAACGTAAAATGACAGCATGCGTGCTGTCGTGTTCCTCTAGTGAGTGTGATACATGAAGCCAATGAAGCAGAAGTATCACTAGGCCGCCATGATGTGGGTCACCATGCTGCTTTGTTGCATTGCTTGCATTTGTAATGAGTATGGTGACCTCTTGAATTCTGCTTATGCTTTCCATCAGGCAGAGTAGAGTCATTCTAGCAGGCTCACACATCAAAACACAAAATTATTTATAAGTGAAAGAGACGAAATAAATTGAACATATGTTTTCAGAGGAGTTTCGAATTTCTAGTGTTAAACTCTCGAGTCTAAGGAGATGCTTATGCTACTTGTTAATTTTTAATTGTGTAAATTTCAATTAAAGTGACTGGGTGTTATATATTTAGTTAATTAGTTATTTATTACCAGAAACACGTAGTTTCGTTTTATGCAAGAATATTTAGATAGTATTGCGGCTCTTGCAGGGTTTTAATGTGGTCATTTGAAAAAAGTACTCCTAATTCCTACTGTCTGTAAATAGGATATACATAAGCATTCTGCAGAATGTTTTTTTCTTCCCCTTTTCCCTGGATTAGTTCTGGTAAAACTAGATGTTGCCTTTGCTAATTACGCTGACAATTACTGTTCAATCAACATGTTTGTTGTTTGATCAAACAACTAAATTTTACTCTTAGTTTTAAACATACCTGTCAGAACTGAATTAAGATGGTAGATATTTTAAAATAAGTATTATATATTTTAAATTTTATTAGGTGAAAATGATAAAATAAATAAAATGTGTCTTGGATATAACTATCTCTATGGCGTAGTGTTGGCATATGCCACTGTTGTGCTTCAGGTCTCGAGTTCGATTCCTCGATCATGCCAAATGTCGTTTCGGAATTTGGATGTTTTTTAGGTATAATATGTATGTACAAAACAAGTATATATATGTAGCAAGCTCTGCTTAGCTTGGGACTAGATGGCGCTGTGTTAGATGTCCTAAATATTTGCTTAAAAAAATATTTTTATTTAATATAGACATGCCTGTCTAGTGGTTAGTAGTCCTGTCAACTCAGAGATCAGGTTCTTTACCCACCCAAGACAAATTCATACTTGTGTAACTAGCTCGACCATTTGCCTTGTGTCTGAATATAACTTGAATTATTTGTTTCTTCGTTTCGTCGGGCTATTTCCGTACATTGATTGGGCCGTTGTACATTCCTAGATCATCCCTGAAGTTCAGCAGCCTTTTCAGGACACTACATGTTGTGCGTATGGTGAATAGTTGCTTATTTAGAGGACAATGCCAATTCAGGATACCTATGACCTTCCTGAGGTCGTCCCTTTTCAGTCTAATCAGGATGCGGGCTAGTCGTCTTGATGCTACCGGAACTGCACTTTTTGTTAGTACAATCTGTATATTACTGACGTTTTACTGCGTGTATCTTGGCTATCGCGATAAAGAGTAGACTATGTCCTTGTTTAGCCGTGAAAGCGTAACAGACAAAGTTACTTTCAAATATATAACATTAGTATGAATCAAGCAGACTTGTTACCATAGTATAAAGGCTCTATTCAGTTTGGAATCAATCGATCGTGTGTGAGATAGTTATTTTTAAATTATATTCCAACTGTATCTAGCTATAAACATATCGGCTATATATAAATACACTACGCCATCTAGTCCCAAGCCAGCAGCTATGCACACTGTATAATTGTATATGTATATAATCGTTATGTGCTGAAGAATGTTTAATGGTTTAATTAATTTTGTTTAAAGTAACAATTTCTTCCTGTCCAAAGTATTAACCCCCTTAATCAAAGTTTACTTTTCAATTCCATTTAACTTTAGGCAAAGATATTGTGATGATTTCAAGTTTAAACTTACAGCCTCAAAACTGCATATAACACATAAACCGTTGCTTGTAGTTAAATAATGCATATGATGCAGGAGGTAAATGCGGAACACATTATATTGTTCGGTATTTCCGTACTGATATGGCCTTTAACAAAATGGCGTAGGTACTCTCGTAAACCCTTGCAGACATGCGTGAGCGGCGGTGGTCATTTTACATCATGCGATTCGTCTTCTCTTTGCTGGCTCTGTTATAAAAAATGTATTTCAGATTTAATACTAATGGTTATTCGGATCAAATGTTTGTATGCCGAAACACGTTTGTATGACGGATTCATTTGTAGATACAAATATTTGTTTCTGAGTTTGGGTGGTTACTATGTATGATATGTATGTATTTACAAAAAGGTAATTAAATATGTTGTTATATCAGTTATCTAGTACCTATAATACAAGCTCTGCTTAGTTTGGTACTAGATAGCGTTGTGTGTTAGACGTCCGGAATATTTATTTATTTATTTAATACTGTTACACAGATCATAGAAACAAGATTGTTGTTCTATTATTCTATTCTATATTTATACCAATAACCTTGTTTCTATTAGTTCTACATCCTGTCACTACATACTAGGACTGATGATTTTACAACTATGCATAATGAAAGCATTTTAAACATCTTCCTAACTTAAAGTACAAGGGTTGTCTTGTACTTTAAGTGGGTTGTCTTGTACTTTAAGTTAGGAAGATCATCATTCATCATTTTGTAAGTCATTTTGTAAATTTAATAAAATAAATGTCAATTTCTAGTCAACGCCATTAATTATTTACCCCGACCAATAGAAGAAGTTTCTGCTCCCCGTTAAAAGACAAATTCAACCAGTTATTGATATATTCTTTCATTAACACTTCATCAATAGCCTGTACAAGTCCACTGGTTTAGATAGACCTTTAACGGAGCTTTTGGCTTTCTACATCACACTGGCCACGCGGGATATACGAATTGTTGTAAGTTTTGGTTCTCTGTGCAGTGTTGATGTTATCCTGAACAGTTAGCTCCCTTAGCCGGCTCTTACGCCGCCAACGACAGCCGGTGAATAGGGGTGATACTCCACATTCTTAAAAGGCCGTACTGTATATAATGTTGTAATGTTTTCAGCACGGTACGGCTGGTTCGATCGGAGCAGTACGACTCTCGCACAGAAAATAAACGTAATTTGACAGCGTACGTGCTGTTCTGTTTTGTTGGTGAGTACGAGACCGGAGGATCAATGATGCAGAAACAGCACTAGCTCGCTATGGTGTAGGTCACCATGCTGCATTGACTGCATACGCTATGAATATGGTGACTATCACTATTGGATTATGCTTATGCTTTCCAACAATCAGAGTAGAGTCATTTTAGCTGAGACATACATATAAAGAATACATAAATCGTTTTAATACAGCATATATTCGTAGGTAATGACGACTGTCGTTCTCTAGGAAGTGCTATGTTTGATTCCTACCTTAAATGTAATTTTTTTCTAGTGTAGGTCTCCACGCGTCATCACTGCTCCAAAACCTATGGTTAAGTGGTACTTACTCATGTAGATTTCCACGTGTTTTCATATTTAAACCAAGGGTCTAATACAGGGAACCTAGAAATTTCTGTGAAACCACGGAATGCCCTTGTAGGCGATAAAAACCCTCTTTACTGAGTCTGAACTGTCTAAACTGAGACCGGCGCCGGTAAAGAGATGACCAGGCGGGGAGGATTAAGGAGAATAACACGTGGAATACATCGCTCGACCGCTTCACACGTGCTTCTGCAAGAGTAATGATCAGCCCGACCTGTTTCCCCCAGGACGCGCTAATGAGACTAAATTGATATTTGGTATATGAAATTTAAATAGAGGAAGTGTTACAGCTGACCTTAAATTCAGATAAAGGACTTCCGAAATAATTAACTTTTTCCGATTAGTGTTGTTCGACATACCGATAAAAAAAAGTTGCGGTTGCCTTGCAGTAAGTTGGGTTCGAAAGTTTTTATAACGATGACGTTTAGCGGGTGGCGGCGGGGCGAGGGGGGTGTGCGCGTGGCCTGTTGCCGTTGCATACAACCCAAACAAAACACGCGCGTCGGAGCGGCAACGTCGCACCGCGCCATCGCACGCCGAATCGATCCTCTCCCGCCTCGCGTTGCCGACAGGTTTTACTCGCAATAGTGAAGCACTAAAAGCTTAATTACCGTAAATTACAGATTTTTTATTTGCATTGACAATTTCGTGATGTACTTTCCTTTATTGAAAGATATACAAATACGTGCAGATATTGCTTTACGACTTAATTTTTGCAACCAATCTGCTGTTAAGCCACAGTTTTTGAAATATAATCAAACGATGCATTGATGTTATTTTTATACTTCTAAAGCACAGATTTTAGATGTAGCCATATTGTCTCTCATTATTGAGGAAGTGTTTGAGAAACTTAATGTCTAAGTCTTGCGTGTTATGAAGGTTATTTGTCTAATAAACTTCCCGTGACTCATGACATTATAAGTTATGCTAACATTTAAACATAATGTGGTTAAATGTAGGTAAAGAAAAATAAATAAAATTTAACATCAAAATCGATGAAATTTTATAAATTTTGAAATAGTTCCCACTTGCTCAAATTTATCGACGAAGGTAGCGTATTTATCACGACAGGACTATCTTAGTTAAATAATCGTAAGTAAGTTTCTGAGGCTATTGATAAGGGAACAAGATATATATGAATAAGACAATCCTATTATTCCAATATACCAAATTAAAGCAGCTTTCGGAAACCTAAGCATCTAAAATTAAGTGGCAATTACAATTTTGAAGTTTTTATTTTAAATGAAGCAAACTAGCATATACATGGTAAACACATAAACTAAAATTGATGACTCAAATTTCCCATAAGCACAAGAAATCGAAGTGACAATGGTGGATGTGCTCGGAATCGGGGTGAGTACAATGAGTGACGGATTGACGGCCATTGTTACCCGCAAAGACGAGACAAATCAAAGAATAGCCCCTTAGCGTATTCCCGGGTTTCGACGTTAAATGGGAGTTCCCCTTTGTATCTTAATAAAGAAATATTAAGTGATTAGGTAGCACTTTATTATGATAATTTATGTAATATGTTCATATTTAATTGTTGAATTCAATTATTATAAGTATAGCATAAATTTAATTTAGGTGTATTGGTTTGTGCTGTAGGCCAGGATACATATAATGTTTCTCCACAGTTTGCTTTTTGACATTTGTTTGAACTCTTAAAAGCTCAACTGTTCAAATTTAACTAAGTTTAGTGGTTCAGTGGTTGAGCCATGAAAACGCAACAGGGAGGGACAGTTACTTTCACGTTTATAATAAGTATTAGTAGAATCTAGTGGGAGAGCCATCCTTTGGAACGGACAGGTTGGCTAGACCGGAGGGGCCGAATAATCTTCTATTGCCGCCGGGTAGAGGGGAAGGAATCAAGAGGTAAAAACTCACTAACTGTCCCGCGCAGCCGTCAGAATAAGACATGTCTCGTATTGCCGGTAGCGTGTGTTATACGAGTATAGAGTGAACAAGTTTACCAAAAAGAAAGCTATAGTAAGTCAATCTTAGAAGACAGACGTATGCTGTCACAAACTTTATTTTAGAACTTTAAAGGGAAACAATTCTGTCAGACATGATTTTTATGAAACTTTAACCGTTCACGCAACGTACACAACGGAAGCAAAAGGAAAAAAAAAAGATTTTAAAACATTCTTCAATGGTACTCCGCGTCTTGGCGTGATGATATATTGCCTATAGCCTTTCTCGATAACATTGAAAGAATTTCACAAATCGGACCAGTAGTTTACTAAGATTAGCGCGTTCGAGCAAACAAATAAACTCTTCAACTTTATTTAATAGTATAGATGTAATTAAATCTGGTTAATATGACTCAACCAAAACCGGAAACCCTAATTCAGCTTTAACATCTTTACAGTAAGGAAGTATTCTCTCTCAGTAAATCATCTCTACGAGGGTAGGTACCTAATAGCTGTTCAGAAACATCTAGCTCTTATGCGACGTGTCACAATTCTCGGTACAACCTGTTGACATTCTATTCTTTGAACTAAATAACCGGTTATTTCGAGTGAATCGACGCTAAACTCTAGAATTACGTGTCGGTAAACGATTTTCATTGAATGAAACAAACCCTTCCAGTGTAGTTTAGGATAATATGGCAAATGGATATGGCATTTTAAGATTTACAATATACCCAATATTTGTTAGCTAGCTAGACTAGCTTTAATCAAAACAATTTATTTGAAAGTTGATATTTTTGGATGTCCACATATACAATAGGGTAAGGTCGGCCTTCTTAAAAGGTCACACACTTGTGACGCCTCTGGTGTTCATCAGATACGTCTGCTCGTTTGCCCACTATTCCATAAAAAAACATTTGTAAGGGCAACCACTGAAGACGCATGGTTCAGCCAGAATAACCAAACAGCTATTTGTACCGTTTCAAAATATAATAATTAGCATATTTATGATTTGATTTTGAAAGAAATAGCTGGTGGTCACAATTTGACATTCGTAAAGACCTTTTTTTCCGCCCTTTTAACCGCAACCGCAGTATTAACATATTTTGTGATGTAGGGAACTTCATCACGTTGACTGCAGAAGTTGAGAGAGGCATTACCCGGGCATGGCCAGCCTTTGGCGCTAACGCTAGTGTACTGAGTAGCAAGATATCGATGACCTTGAAACGAAAAGACTTCGAGCAATGTGTTCTGCCAGTGTTCATGTATGGAGCTGAGAGCTTGACCTTAACAGAGAAATCCGTCAAAAACTCCGCGTTGTGCCGATAACAACGGAAATGAAAAGCTATGCTCAATATTTCCTTACGCAACCGGAAGAGAAATACTTGGATTAGATCTAAGACCAATGGTTCCCACCATAGTGTGTGATGTGGTGGTGACCGAGATGCTTTAAACTCCCACTCCATCCGTGCAGTTGTTATGTATTTTTATTACATATTATTTTGATTCAATTATTTACTACGGTATTCCCCTACCAATAAACCTTCAAGAAAAGAGCGACTATGGCGAGTTGATAACTATGATTTTAGTCCCACTAACGTACCTATTCGGGGGCAAGACCATTGCCATCAGTTGCTGTCATTTTAATTGAGTTTTTAAAATTGCCATAAGGCGAAACCGGTCAGAAGTAAACTCAATTAAAATAGTGGAATAAGTACAAAGGAGTTTGATTCTAGAATCTATAATAAAATATAGTTCATGGAAAGCGTAAGGTGATGAAGACGCGAGTTCCCTGATATTTGTTCACCTAAAAGTGCTCAACGTACCTAAAGAGAGAGAGCGTCGCTTCGGCATGAATGAGCCGGCTCAACCGGAGTGCGGCCTCACAGAAAACCGGTGCGAAACAGCGCTTACACTGTGTTTCATCGAGTTAGTGAGGAGGCCTATATCCCAATCCCCCGCCCTATCCCTCTCCCTAAGTTCAATATGTACGCTGAACCTCAACTTATAAAGTTATAAATCTGGGACTCTTTCTGAACAAAACAACGAGTGACACAATATTTGTTTGTTTTTTTCGTTATTCTCGGGCTAGTCCAGTAAGAAAACATCGTCTTGAACATAGTACATATTACCTTAGTTGAAGGATTAGCGTGATACAGAACAGTATTAATTGCTAAGGGTTGCTAGGTTTTAGTTTAGTTTTAGTTTGTTCCAAGGTAATTTGATCTCGATCGTCTAAGTCTTCTTTTGGCTGTTGAAAGACCAAATCTCTACCTTGGTAGTAATTTCAGGTACAAGTAAAGCGGTTTGTCATCCTTAGAAATGGAAGTGTGCAACTATAACATATCTAATTGTTTAGTTAAAAAAGTAGAAATTGTGCACAGATCTATATATAGATGAATCTAGCAGAGACGGAAAGGCGTACAAACGGGAGATTTTTCACAACTTATTTAATAATTAACTGAAACTAGGCTACACTAATGGCAACTAAAGCTTGCCAGAATATGACAGAAAACATGACACATGTCCTTTTGGAATTCATTCTGACTGGTTTTATTATATCAGGCAGTTGCGAGTTTGGTATAGCTATACACTAACATGTGCAAAAGTTGAGTTACGGACAACCGGCCATGAAATCCATGCTAACTACAAAGAAATTCTTAAGCCATCATCTTCCTAGCCTTGCTTGTTCCCAAGATTATTTGGGGTCAGCTACTAGTTCAACTGGTTCTACCTGAATATCAGTTTTTAAACAGAGTGACAGCCATCGGACCTCCACAACCCTAAGAGTGAACAGAGATCTAAGGTTGAACTAGTTGTCAGTGTATTTGAAAGCACTGACTTCCCAATAACGAGTGCCATAGTTGTTCATGACAACCAGGATTGACAGCTTAACCTGCTCACTGCCATTTTCCATACTCCGGGCTGCTGTTAAGAATTTCTTGTTAGAAAAATTCAACAGCAGTCCGACCCGGGAATCGAACCCAAGATCTCTTGACCTGTAGTCAATTACGCTAACCACTAGGTATACCATCGAGGCAGTCTATTAGAGTCCAGACAGTCTTAAATAAGTAATAAAATAATTAATTGTTTTAAGGAACGATACAAGAATGGTGGTCCCCATTCCTGAATCTTTCTCATGCTTCCATCAGGCAGAGTAGGCATTTTGGCAGCTAATGTACGAAGTGTGTTCAAAAAGTATCGCGAACTTAGAATTTTCGCGGGTTACGTATATTCGAATTTCGATTTTTTTGTGGGTTTATATTGGTACATATGTCTCTCACTTATGCTGAAAAGCTCGGCCATTTTGAATGTTCAGTTAATTGTTGACATCTGCTTTGCTTGCGCGTGTTTTGGTTCGTCTCCGACTTTTACCTATTAAAAAAAATGGAACAAAGAATTTGTATCAAATTTTGTGTGAAAAACGAAATTAAGTGCGCGGATGCATTCCGAATGTTGACTGTGGCATACAGAGAAGCTTCTTTAAACAAAAGCAACGTTTATCGGTGGTACAAAATGTTTTCCGAAGGCCGAGAAGATGTGAACGACGAAAAGCGTGCCGGACGCCCGAGCACTTCAACAACAGACGAAAAAATTGATGACGTGAATAAAAGGGCATTGGCCAATCGTCGAATCACCGTTAGAGAAATTGCCGAGGACCTAGGCATATCGATTGGCTCGTGTCATTCGATTTTAATCGATAATTTGGGCATGAGACGGATCGCCGCAAAATTCGTACCAAAATTGCTCAATTTGTACGCGAGTTCTTGGCGAAAAACAACACACTAATGATACAGCAGCCACCGTATTCCCCAGATCTGGCCCCCTGTGACTTTTTCTTGTTCCCGAAACTAAAGAGGCTCATGAAAGGACGACGTTACGCCACGATTAACTAGATAAAGACGGCATCGAAGGAGGAGCTGAACAAGATACAAAAAAATGATTTTTTGAAGTGCTTCGGAGATTGGAAAAAATGTTGGCACAAGTGTATAATATCCCAGGGGCATTACTTTGAATGGGACAAAATAGATATTCTCGAATAAATAAATAATTTTTGAAAATACATAAAATTCGCGATACTTTTGGAACACACTACGTATAAATAAAAATGAATCGCCGAAATGTATGTACGCGCATAACTTCGGATCGACTGCACCAAATTGCATAATATAATTCTTTTTCTTTAAGTTCGTTGATGTTAAGGACAGGGTTTGTATAGGAGAAAATAAAAAGTAAACGTTCACTTCTAAACGAATTTAGAAAACTATTAGGACGTTACTATTATTTATTTTCTGTACTACCAATGACGACTTTATTTAATAAGTTTAGTTTACGCAAAAATCGTACGATAAAGAGCGTCGTCACTCAGTTTGCCAAGTACGAAAATTAATGTTATTAAAAAGTTCCTATCCGGGTAGCTTACTCGGTTAGCAACACTGATTCCGCCTTAGTGGGAACACACTGAGATAAGCATATTTAGAACCGGATCCGCTCAAATCACAAGTGGGCGAAGCTTATCAGCTCCCCTTTCCTGACACCTCGTTGAAATTAAAAACTTCAACATCACGTTTTCAATAGTGGAATTTTTATGAGTTTTCTCATGTTCTCTTCGTGTTTGCAATAGCCTGATTCCTTTCACAATCAATAACTTTGATGATGATGAATGATGAAACGGAACTAATATTGCCTAATCATGGGCTATAGAGCTAAAACGCACACATACACACACACAAGCATACAAACACAAACACATTTACACTCGAAAACGCACTCTCAACCATAGAATCATGAACATCTATACTCAACGGGCTTCTATATTAGTTTCATTTTGATTTTTTGAAACTAGTATTAATTTTATTTTATATTGTATTTCAACTAAATTATAAACTTACTAAAATGTATTTACAAATGTTCTGTGCGCTAGAGCCGCTGTCCATGTCAAAGTGACAAAAGTGCAAAGTGCTGTTGTTGCGTTTGCTTAGCAAAAAAAAATTGAGCTTTTTAGCTAATTTTTTGAACGTCGTTTGACACTGCTAAAACTTATTTTTTGTGATGTCTGGTGTTGCTTGGAGAGTTTTTGAACGACAGAATTAGCGCCAAAGTATAATGGTATAATTGGTTGCGGCGACACAAGTGTCGAACTTAGTGCGAAAACCGTCGTTAAGTTCAAATCTACAATTTATTTTTATGTAGGTACTAATAATACCTTTATAGTTAAATAGAAATTAAACTTGAAGACTCTATAATCTGTTTCAGTATGAATTTACTTGAACTTTTAGCCAGGTATAAAAGCCTTTACTAGTCTAGGTACTGTTGGAAGTAAATCCCTCATTAAAGAAGAGCTATTGGTCTACTATAACACGCTCCCCAGACTATCTGGTGTAGGGATTGTGTCAATTTTTCTTTCTCATTGCAGTGAAGTAGTATTTCCTTGTATTATTTCGATCTAAGTGATGTTTACTTCTGAAATATACTTATTAAGATCCTGTTTAAGGGACATAATGGGTTGTTGATGAAGATCCTGTTCTATTTAAAAATGAAGTCTATTAAATATTTTCTGTCACACTGACATTTAATTTACTAGTACTACAGCTTATAAAAGATGCCGACCAATAACTTCATTAACTAAACCCTTTCACGTAAACCTGTTGCGGGTCAACTAATTAAAAAAAAAATCCCTAAAATGTGACCACGATCATCTGCTGACGGGCCAAGAACAATATATTTATTTTTGTGTCTCTTTCACACGGACGCGATACAGAACCCGCGGCGTAACTTGATATGGCAATAAATAAAATAAACCACTCTGTCCCTTTCTAGCAAAAGGAACGAAAAATAGGTGCGTCCCTTTCAATCCCGAGTCTATCCGACCTCGTGGAAGTTCGTTTATCGCTCTTCAAATACTTAGTTTAGAAGTTCCCTTCTAACCTTGAATGTTGGAATTCTACTCGCAGCGAAATATGTAAAACTGCCTCGTTCCTAAACTATAAGTTAGATATTTGAAACTATGCGGGGTTGCGATTTTACCGATTGTAACAAAATGTGATCACGTTACTGCGAGTTAATTAAGTAGTAATTTTAAACTGACAAAAGGGAATCCGTATGTTACTGTATTAATTACTGTGAACTATATAACATGTTGTAGATCGAGCACGCCGCGTCCTGATGAAAATTGAAGTTTATGCCTTGATTTTACACAAATTTGACGATCTGGTATCGCGATAACATGTTTTGTCGTAGTATTTGGTTGGAATTCGTTTAGTATTTGAAACAAAATGATTCAGAAAAAATATATGCTTCATAATTTTTTTAGGTCCTATGCATTTTTACAGCATAATTCAACTTGGTGGGAATTCGTAATAGTTTTTGAGTAGCTTAAATTATATTTATAAACGTAATATCACGATCTCACAGAAACCGGTGTGAAACAGCGCCTGCGATGTGTTTCACCGGGTGTGTAAGGATACCGTAGGCCCATACCCCAATCCCTTCCCCATCCTCTCTTCCCAATCCCCCAAAGACCGGAAGCGCACTCGTGACGTCTCTGGTGTTGCGGGTATCCATGGGCGGCGGTAATCGCTTACCAACAGGCGATACCTCTGCTCATTAGCCCTTTATTCCATAAAAAGCTTAAGTTTAAAATTGGTAAATTCGTAAATTATGTTTGCTCGAATTACATTACTGTGGGTGACTGAGTAGGTATCTTGTCACGTTCCATGGTTTTGAAATTTCAGCGAAACCCTATACCCCACAAAGTTTAGAAAGACCGTTGCCTGGTACGAAGAATGGCGGAATCCTTACAATGCAGGTTGTATACAAAACTTGTTTGACCAGAATTGAGAAAAAAAGTGGCGGGCAAGTTCGCCTACAATAGCATTCCGCGCTGGCTCGAGTCGGGCCCGCCCGCGCCCCGCCCCTCGCCTTGCCCCGCGCCCCGCGTCAACGCCGCCAGTCCGCGACCGAGCGCGACCGCGTGCGCTCTGCAGTTCAAACATTATAATGTGCTCACAAAAGAATCACTATCATAAACAAACCAATCATTGTTAATTTCAACTACTATATATTCTTAGGTATAAAATGTGATTCCTCACATAAATCCATCGGTACTTTGTTATTTAGTTACATATAAAATAATAGGTATTTCTAACGTTATTTTTACGTTTAACTGATCAGAAGAAGCATTAAAGGATAATGAAACCGGTAATCTGTGTTGTGAAAAAGTTGTGTGGTGTGTAATTACGGTTGTCCTAATCCGGTTGTTATCGATTTTTGACGTCACTAGTCCCGAACAGCTGTTTTTGGGGTTGCGAAAGCATCACCGTCCGCCGAATTCAATATCTGTTTCTTCGCGTCGAGAGTTTTCAGTGTTGAATTCCGAATAAAGAAAAATTAATACTTTTTAAATACAATTATTTTCAATTTATCAACCTAATTTTTCCTGGAGTACTATTGTTGATCTTCATTGGTTGAAGAATAAAGTGCTTATAAGTGATACTGTGGATCCATAAATTTGTGTTTAAAGTTAAAAAACTTAAAAAAAAGATATTGTTTAGCAGCATTACACTCAGTGCAACGTGCTTGTGTTCTTTAAAAATTCAGTTTAAAATTGTGTTTATCAAATTGGATTTTCCTGGAGGACTCGAATTGAGAGCTGTTACTAAGGTAGGCTGATATTTTTATTAAAATTTAGTTGTATTTGTGTGTGTAAAATACGTTACAAGTTACATACTCGCTGGGTGTAGCGCTATTCCGCTAGATTGTAGGCCTAATCGTGCTAGCGCGACCACTCCACGAGTTTTGTCTGTAAAGTTTTTAATAACTATGACTTACGACATTACAAAGTGGAATACAGTCTTAGGTTTTTATTAAACAATAGTTTATTTAATGTAATATTCGACGCAGACTTCCCGTTACAAAGTTGTATACACGGAATTAGATCTCGCTAGCTAGTGTGTTTAAAGTTGAAGGAAAATTGTTTTACTTTCCAAGTTTAAATGTGCAATATTGTAACGTTTATTTAAATAATACAATGTAACCCATATTTATACAAATAATAATGACTGATAGCGTTTCTTTAAAGTGGTGAAATGTTCAACAAAGTTTACATTGCATTAAAAACTTTTTTTATATTACCATTTGTAAGGTGATGACGTTTAAAACTGATGATGTCCGTGAAGTGGTCGTGAGTAACCCTGGTAATGAGACTGGAATCTTGCCAGGCGGGAGAAAATAGCCAACGTCAGCGTCGGCAGACAAGGCTGGCAAGGTATTTTTGGAAAACGACAACTGAAGGCAATTTAGAAATTTGAGATCGGGCAGAAAAAATAAAGTTGTTGCCTATGGTTTAGCTTTAAGAGCTTAGTGTCCGAAATTTTGAAGCACTTACTTCTAAACTAGTAATGAGATCTGATAATGATCTTACGAAGGCCTTATAAGTTCTTTCTCGGTTATTATCTGCTTACTTTTATCCCGATTTTATTTCGTATCAGCCCAGTCTGTTTTATTTTTCCATTAAAATCTAACATTCGTTATTTCTTTGTTTACTCCCTTGCCAGTCATATCGTCTGTCATGCAGTCTATCCACCGTTTTATGGGTCTTTCTATTCTCTTGTACATCATCATCATCATCATCATCAGCCTATCGCAGTCCACTGCTGGACATAGACCTCTCCAATTTCTCGGCACTTAGTTCGATCTATGGTTTATATACTTGCACACTTTAACTTATCTCTTGTACACTTTAACTTATTTTTCATACTTTCTTTTTCTCATCCTTCTTCATCGCTAGGTAAAAAGTCACACTAAGGTAAAAATTTGGTACGAACATATGGATGTTTGCTACTCTGTTGCGGTAAAACGGGAGTACGGATCTGGATGAAATCTGATTCAAACACAGATAATAGCCAGGATAGCAACTGGCTGCCCCTTTTCCACTAAAAATTAATGTTTTCTTGGGATAAACCAAGTAGAACAACAACTGCGAATACCGCGGGGTATAGCTAGTTAAAAAATAAACACATAATTTAAATTTGACTTCAGCTATGCATTTAATATATGTAATAAACGTGTGTATGGCAAAAAAAAAAAACAAAAGACAAGTTGTCTTTTTGTTCAGAGAACAAAACCATTAACACCTTGCTACCTGCTTTGAATTCTGAAAACTAATAAATCCTCACTTGTGTGTCTATAACTTGTCTGTTTTCAGTTTAAATTCAAAATTAGAATTATTTTTTTCGAGTGCCTAGTGCCTGTATTTTATGTAGGTATGAAATCTTCTATTATGAAATAAAAAATGGAGGCACTTACTTTATTTTCGCATTTTATGTAAATATTAACTACCATAGAGTTTATATATGATATACACGATAACACATTTTTTTTATATGAAAAGTTCTTTGTTAATCCAAGTTACCTCCATACCAAATTTTACCATAATCGGTCCTGTCGTTCAAATGTGAAGAGGTAACAAACAAACAGACATCTACAAACTATCATATTTTAAATGTTAAGTAGATGGTATGATTTCCAAAGAAACTGAATCAACTTAGGTAAACTAATTTAAGGTAAGTTCGGATTGGGTTCCAAAATTACTTATCTAATTTAACTTTATAGCTAAACTAGCGACACGACCCGTCTTCGCACGGAAGCCTTAAAATTTCTCGGATTTCTTCTACCCTTACATGAATATAGTACACATATAAACCTTCCTCTTGAATAACTCTTATCTCTTGCTCAAAACTTCACTAAAAACCGTTTACTAGTTTAAAATCTTCTAATCGAACAGACTGAGTAATAGTTTCTAGAACGTACTTTGACCACAGATTTTCTATTGAAAAGAATCATTAGTTTTCACTCGTGGTTCTAGGTTTTTTCTTAAAAGACGATGCCCACTAAGAATATTCCTGTGTCAGGGGGCTATACGCGAGAGAGCCTTTGGTGTTGCGGTTGTCCATGGGCAACGATAATCATGTCAAAGGCAGACGATACGTCTGCTCGTTTGCCTACTATTCCATAATTTAAAAAATATATATTAAACGGACACAGAGAAAACAAAACAGACTCGGAACAAGAATTTGTGCATCAGACAACAACACAACACACAGATCATGACATTCAAACCTTTTAGATGTTCGATTGAAAGACTTTATAGCGATTGTGATGTTCTCACGATGAATACAGCTCTCGCTGGACGTCACTATCCAGTAATTGACAAACATAATAATCAGTGAGTGTAATAGTTATTCTGTGACCAAAGACCAATGCAAGGAAAGAGTTCGTAATTGGTTAGAATCTTTAAACTATGCTGCTACAGAAAATCTCCTTAAAGTCTCCATTCTGTAAAAAATGTCCAATCATATTCACGCCCACACGAATACACATACACACACACACATACCGAGTGTATGTGTGTGTATGTGTATGTACATCACTTACACTCACACATACATCACTTACACTCACACATCTATTACATAGCTATAACTAGCATTATTAATAGTTTTAAAGTTGTATATTTTCTTCCTCATTGGTGATCCACTCTGTAAAAATGTGAGAGAGGTATTTTAGAGAGCACCGGTGCCCGTAACACAAGTTAGATCTTATCATGGGTACCAGAGTTCCTCTCCCACTGATACTACCATTGTCTTTCCTTTATGCACATCTTATGCCTGTATAAAAGAGTGTTATTATTCAACTTAGTATGAAACTAGCAGCCCGCCCCGGCTTCGTACGGGTAGACATTGGTTTTTAAACGAAATCTGACACCTACTTAGCAATCTTTCCAAGCTTAGAACATTTGACCAAGTCTGAAGTTTTCATACGGATCTCTAACTTTTTGCAAATGTAATATAGCTTATATTACTCTGGAATGATTTAGCTTTTTAATGGTGAAAGAATTTTTCTAATTGGTTCAGTAGTTTCGGAGCCTATTCAATGCAAACAAAAGAAACCTTTCCTTTTTATAATGTTAGTATAGATCAATAAATTATTATTACACAAAGTGTTATCTCATGTGACTTTTGAAGTGAACACAGAGCAGTAGAAAAGGGCATTTCGCAAGAAAAAAGTTTTTGATTCTAGAAACCTTTAAGTCTAAGTATTCAGTTGCACTTACTTCTTGCGGAATAAACATGTCCTAATCAACGTGTAAATAAGTAATTATGAGGAAAGGAAGTCATTTACGTCGCTGTCTGTCAGCGCGCCGATAAGTATTTGCTAGTTCCTGAGTTCACAATGTGGCCGCCATTTCTTTTTCAAGAGTTTTGTTAAGGAAAACCTTTCTCTAAATTGATTCGAGAATTATTTCTATCTACGGTATTCTTGTACCTAATCACAACAATCGTGGGGGGAACTAGTCTTAAATGAAAGTAGCCTAAGACAAAAAAAAAACGAAAATTGATTTTTGGATGTAAGTACCGTGTACATTTTCATATGTATTAAGTGAAAAGCTGTTAATATAAATTACAAACCGACAGTTGAATTTAATTTATTTGTATAGAAAAGCTACCAGACTGAATATTTTATTAATGAAGTCGCGCATCTAAGACATAATCAATGTTTGCTTTTTTATTTTCACACGATTTAAAAGTTGGTTATTTAAAAACTTTCAATGTATTAAGTTCGTTTAAAACACCTTGTGTCTAAAGTATGTAATTATTTCTTTTATTGTATTGTGACTGGTTTGGCGGAAATAAGGTTCTGAAAAAAAACCCTATCAAAACAAAATTTTAAGAAAAGAAAACCAACTTCAAGAACTGGATCAAATTGAAATGGGACCACACGGGAAGCACCAGCTTTCCAATAAAAATAGAATCATCAAAATTGGTTCACCCAGCCGAAAGTTCTGAGGTAACAAACATAAATAAACTACAGTCGAGTGGAGCAACTCCTCCTTTTTTGATGTTGGTTAAAAATAGAAATAATTACAGAAAGAGGTATTCCACATATTGAATGCCTCATTGGTCTATACAATTAATCTAGTTGGTCCAAACTAAATAGAGCGAGGGCTACAGATTCTCAAACATTTTGAGACGACACGAATTTAAAAGTATGTATATCTTCCTTGTTACCCGAGTGCGAAAGAAGGAGAGTGATGATTGTCTTGTGTATGTATGTAAATTTGATGGCACACCCTAGAGCTTAACCGGCTTGTCGTATTTTTATGTGAGTGGTGTCAATAGATTCGTCTTAGTCGTGAGAGTAACACTGGATACATCATGATGAAGTCGCATCTCTTCGGTTCTTTCTATATTTTTAATTCTTCAACGAATTTAGTAAAGATGGCAGATATTGACGCAGTCAGGTCTTTTTATTTTAAATAATTCGTTACTTGTCTAAGATTATTAATTTATATCCTTGAAGCTGTAATTCCGGTGTTCAGGAAATTGACACATGCATATGCTAGAGGAGACAAGTAAAGGTTGCCAGAACTATTATTAAATAAGATTCTTGCATTCAAATATCAGTTTAGAATATAAATATTAAATTTGCTTTATGCGGCAATCAAAAGCCATTACAGTCGATTGCACTAAGCCGCACAACGGATACCGTAAATCATCACAATTATCACCATAGTGTCTTAGTTACAACCCGATACTGTTGGAGTGGGATCTAGCGACTGAACGAGAGGTTCACAGAACACACACACAACCGGAAGTTGAAAGATGACATTGCGACAGTGACGTTTAAATCAAAGGCGATAACAATCTCCAGACTCTGTAAATCAAATCTTGTTTGAATTGAGATAACGGTTTGAAGAATTCGACCCAATGTGGATACTTTTATCACACATACACTCGTTTTGCGCACTTCTTCATAAAGGTTCTGTGTTGTCCTGTCTTAGACTATGTTTAAGCTGACTAATGGAAGCGTGGTTACCTATATTACAAGTTCTTACTTAGTTTGGAAACCAATCTCTAAATGATTAAAAGTTCCCGGGCCAATGACTTTTAAAGTTTCAAGAAAAGAGCGTACTTCTTCTTAAAAGGCCGGCAACGCACATGTGACGCCTTTGGTGATGCGGGTGTCCATGGTCGGTGGTAATCGCTTACCATCAGGCGATACGTCTGCTCGTATGCCCGCTATATCATATAATTAAACTGATAGGTATATGCAAAAAATAAACAAACTTAAAATTAAACAAAAAGGGTCTTGGACTGTACTACAATGGCGTAATAGTTTAAACGAAACTTTGCCACAATTTACTGCTCTAAGTGTTATGGATTCAATTCTCATTGGGGAACACATTGTGTGATTCACAAATTGTTGTTCTGAGCCTGAATGTTAGAAAGTCCCTCACGATAAAGGGTATAGATGTTCCTAGCACAGAAGTTGTTTTTAGTTGTATTTATTTTACACTTAATCAACCTGCAAGCGCAGAGTTAATGTTAAAGCCATTTTCTACCTCTGAACCTATTGATGACCCCTCTTGAAATCTTCTGATCTTGAAATATGATTCACGTCCGTTGAAGTTCTGCTAACCATGCATCTTGAAACATTCATAAAACCGCAGTCAAAAATTGCAGCAGTAAAAACTGTGCTGATTGTTTTTTGATTTGTTAATTGAGGTTCAAAAAACGTAATTGAGGATACAAGAGTATAACCGGATAGTCGCACTGTTACACTGAGTAATGTTATATATATAGCTGACTATTGCAATGTTGATCTATTGCGCCTTATAGCGCCATTCTTCGATCAAAGAATAAGTACACCTATGTTAAATCCTACTGTTGTACTTCGTAATCAGTATTAATATTATTAATTCGAAATTAACTCTATCTGTTTTTATGGCTAAATCGATGCACCGATTTCAAAGTTTAGAATGAAGAAAATTTAATTTTTGAGGAAGGACATAGGCGACTACTTACCACAATAAAAGACATACAAACGCGCAAGCAAAGCACTTAATTTTTTCGTATCGATTTTCTTTGATTAACTTGAGGTATACAATCTTTACGTGCGAATATTAAGAAAGATACCAAGATTCATATACGTATTCGTGGTTTCTGTCAATAATAAAAGTATGTCCTTTTGTAACTAGTTTGTTTGATTCCATCGCATAAATTAAAATAAGGCAAGTACTCGTAAATTAAATAAAGATAAGGAAAGTAATAAAATAAATTTATCTGATTAGTCCACAATTTCACTTTATCAAGCTATAAAGTTAAGCACTATGAGAAATAATAAGTTTACGGTACAATGTTACCACGACATCGTTTTGACATTTGGGAACGTACTTGCCAGTTAGTAAAAATAAAATCTAAAAGCACGCTGTGTGAAAAAAAAATCTTATCTATTGTAATTTGTTTATTTGAATAATTATTTTCTTTCAATCGTAGACGTTATGTTAGTGTATATGTTGCATTTTAATACTTGCAATAAATAACTTCAAAATTATTTAAAATCAGGTTTCAACAACTAACGAGCAAATGAAATATTATACCTACTCTTTATTTCTTTTTTAGTATAAAAATTATTTTACGCGAATTATACCTAATATAGACCTCTTCTATATAAAAAAACTTGGACTTATTCACAATACAGTTATTTTAAAGGTACCTTCTATATCTCGATATTTCGAACTGGTAATACTGCTCATGGTCTGGTGTGAGCTTAACGTCTTCGTGATGCGCGATGTGTGTCTACCAGCACTTGGTTGCGTTGATTGTTTGTAATGTGACAGTTTGTCTCGTCCTTATGGTGGGGAATGCATCCGTTGATGACATTAGCATCATCGTTTAAATCATTTCACCGCGAAAAAGTCCTACTGTACAACAACTAGGTACTTACGAACGTCTATCTATGTACAAGGTTCTAGACGGTGTACGGCGCCAGTCAGTTCTTGGATGACTGACCGCTATTCATATCGTGTTTCGGTACGTTAAATCATCGCTCGTATAGTCACGCAAACTGCCGTGGTGGTCGCCATAACTAATAACATGAAAACAATTGCTTAGCTGCTTAAAAAACTTAATTACATTATAATTATTATTTAGTGAGAATGTTCTGAAGCAAGGCTATAATGTCTCGGTTTCAGGGTTAAACGTGAAACAAAGTAAGTATTAAGTATGAAGGACCACCAGTTGGACATGTGTGTCTTGTTTATTGTATCAAAATTTCAGAATAAATGAACGAATTTTGATTTAGTTGGTATTGTTTAAAAGTGAGCCTCAATCTAGTCGAGATTGAGACTGCTATATTTGAAGAAGTATGGCGTTAATGCTTGCAATTATGCCCAGTCATTCTTGCTAGCCAACAGTCAGGTCAGCTGACTGTTAGTTACTGCTACGGTGGGGCAGTATATGGTGGTCGTTTTAAACCACTACACGTGCAGTCAATATCAGCAGATTAAAATCCTCTTATACTGTGTAAATACAGATTGTATTCGTATATCATATAAAAGGTAACATATAAATAAAGAATTACACTTCACTGCTTAATCTGAGCCACATTTAAGTAATTAAGACATTATCCACTAAACGATGAACCTACTTTACCATGTAAATTAAAGTAAACGAGGGCTCATTTTAAGGCAGCGGTACAAACGTACTTTTCCGGGCCAGTTACAATGCAATGTTCCGTACCAATACTCTTCAATACTTATTGCGTAACTGTTTATTTTGAAAGATAATATTAGCATCACAGAACTAGAGAAATTGTACCTAATTATTGTTTACCGATATAACGGCAACTTTCGTTAGATCTTTTTATGATATACGTTTGAAGATAAATCACCATCTTTGTTAGTGTTTTTTTGGCTCTTTCTATCTCTTGGCGGGTTTAGTAACTCCACATAAGACTTATGCAACCAAAACTTAAAATTTACTATTGACGACTCTCTATGTGGTGAGCCAAATAGAGTCCATGGGAGAGCAACGCTTCGGCATGCTTGGGCCGGCTCGGCCGGAGTGACACCACGGCCTCACATACAACCAAGTAAGTGTTGTTCCATATTCAAGAAAAAAAACTTTAGTAGTACTTGTTTAAAGGTCGCGGTTTCCATTCCCTCTCAATGCAAATATTTCTATGCTTTAGATTGCTGATTTTTGTTTTTATCATCATGCATATTGGTGTAGAACCGATATTGTAATCTAGGTATGCTCATTTCTAATGGGTCAAGATGCTACGCAGTACAGAGTATTATAAAAAAAGTATAATATTTATTCAAAATTTGAATATTGAACTGTCAATTTACTTTTTCATCAATTTCATTTGGTGGGTGTTCTAGAATTTTTTTAAATCCGCAAGAGGAAAGTCGTGGCGTGCGATTCTAAAATAAAGTTTAATATCACGGAAAGTTAACGACGGTTATCGATTTTCCCGTGGAAATGAAAAAAAGTAAAGTAACTCAAGTTGTAAGGCCTTTGATAACAAAATCTTCGATACTCTTGTCTTGAAAAAGTCGTTGGAGGGAATGACATACCTTACACGTAATCAGTGTGAGTGCCACTCTTTCGTTTTTCTTCTTCTTGCGTTTCACCGAGTGAGGTTACAGAAGACATAACCCCATTCTCCTCCTGAATCTAGAGAAGGCACTCAAAATCTTTTGCACGTATTGCGTAGTGGTACAAGTCGTCACCTACACGCCTTGTATCAATCTGAGACTTGTGGATTCGAACCCACATGAAACGACACCTGTGATCACTGGATTGTCGTTTTGAGTCTGGGTGTTCTTTGAAAAAAAAGAAGGTAACGCAACCGTGTCTTTTGTGTTGCATTTATTCATGACTGGCGAACATAGGCAAAAGTAGTGAACCGTCCCTGCGACGCGAGGAACTAAAGATTTGAACGAAGTGGTTGGCATCGGATGGATGGAGACTGCCTGAAACCGGAATAATTAACGCTCCTTGGGCGTTTGTTCAGCAGTAGCCGGCATTAGATAGACAGATACGAAACTCTTTACTTGTACACCGTATAACATATTTACGAGAGAATATATAAAATATATAGTGAACAAAGGGTGACCAAATGCAATCTCTTCCAGGCAACCCTCAGATGGGTCAAAATAATCATGAATTAAATTATAAGGTTAGAGTAAGTTTTCTCCAGTTGCCATTTCTTGATAAATTAACTATAGTAACCGCCTACCAGTACGTTTACTAGTTAGTCGAGACCGATGGTCAAAAAAAGTGAAGGCAGAACTTGACATGATTAATGTTGCGAAACGCTAATGACCGTCATGATTCTCATTCGGTCAAAGATGTGAAGTGCCACCTGCAATGGTTTAAACTATATTTTTGCTGGTTTGCAAAACATCGTTTGCGTCTTGGGAAATGTCGGGTGAAATTTGCGATATAACCTTTCCTCGTACCTATCAAATATACATAAAAATAATTTAAATCCAAGTGTAACTACAAAACACAGTGACACACACACGAGATATTTAAATTATGAGACTAGTTGCATTTCGCAGTGTTACCTCGGTTGTTGTAATAGGCTTACAACATCAGCGGGTAACACCACGGAGTGCAGTTAGTCTAATAATATAAATCTTACTAGACATTCTAAGATAAAAGTATCGATGTTAACCAATATATCATCAGCTACAGGCCCATGAAAATCCCGTCAAAATCGATACAGCCCATCCAGAAATTAGACTGAATAAACAGATACAAAGACAAAATTTTAAAGTACATGATCTTGGCAAAGGTCGTGCTATCCTTTGCTTGCCTTGTGGGAATGATGTGACAGTAATATTTGTACATCCCCTAACATTTCCTTCGACTTCAAGCACACACGATGTCTTAGATCGATAGTTCTTATTATTTTCTAGACTTAGACTTCATCTCGATTTAGAATTTTCTCAGTACAGCAGGAAGTTGTCGTATAGAAAATTGTTGCTAAGTCTGAATCCTACTTTTCGTAGTAGTGTTCCGTCCGTCCGTTTACGGCAGGGAATATAAAATAAAACACGCAACATTTTGTTTAATTTAACTTTAAGCTTTCGCATATTGCAGTTGTTCTAACAATAATATTGCAGTTGTACAAAAAAAAGTAAATACTGAAACCAACCTTCACAGTCAGGTTTGCAATCTACTTTTAAATAAACACTGGTTTTAGGGAAGGAACCTATTTAGGTTTTCGTTCGATATTGTAATCTTCTTTAATAGTTAGTTATTTAATAGATAATCGATACAAAACCATTGACACAACAATAGAGATACGAACAGTCAAGTTTTGAGTTATCATCTTGCACACTAACACACATTTCAGATTTCGCCGGGCAATTTTTTTAGGTCAAGCTAAGAGATCGTGACATACCTTAAAGCTTTTCTGTGAGACTAGTAACACACCAGTCGAGAAGACTCAAATGTGCCGCACTGTGGCTATAACAGGCAACGACAGCTCAAATGAGGCTAAGCCTTGGCCAATGTGGTAAAATGAATTGAAGGTTTTTGAATCCATACGCAGTAGATATTTGACTTATGACTGATTTCAGAGTGTAGCGTACCATGTTTGTGTTTTAATATACAAATATAGGTAGGTATATTATAAAAACCAAAGCAACACAGTACCGGATTTTGTGATGAGCATTAACTTTGTGGCAATTCAAAGTGAAGTGGATTATAATCTATTATTTAAAGTAACACTAGTCATATACAATAATTATCTATTATCTGGTATCATTAATTCACTATGGTCATTCAACAGTAAGAAACAACCAGGTATATGAAATAAAATGATTAGTTAATTCTTTTTTCCATCACTATACTAATGTTTTATTATCAAATATCCGAACAGCAAGGACCATTTGCTTTTGAACCCTAAAAAGTTGTCCAAAGTCTGGCCTGACCAATATACTCTACACGTTTCAATTTACGAAGAACTTTCCACTACCAAGTTTTCTGTTTCTCTCTAATCTCAGGCAGTTTCTTTCGGACCTCTCTCTCGCATGAACATGCCATGCATTTAATGTATAGGTAAGCTACCCGCATCAGGGGTTTTTAATTTCATTACGGGTTTCCGGGAAGGCAACGTAGACTAGTACTAAGCGTATATACATATGTATTCGTACGTAGATTTGTATGTATTTGTAGTAGTCTGATAAATACATCATATACGTGTACCTTGACTCAGGAGACGTTTAAACAGACTTGATTTTCTTCGATTGTTTTTCCTGTTTCTTTAAAGATCTTCTAAGATATTACCGTAACGATATTCTACCCTTTAAGTAGTTAATTTGAGTGTACACCTTAATATTGATAGCAGCTAGGTAATTTTTGATTTTATACCCGGTCTATTGTCGATCGGTGGTAAAGTTTTGTGGTGGAAACGGATGTCATGTCGCACCAACACAAAGGGAGGATCCTCCGACCAGGCGAGATGATTTAAAAAAAAGCCTAGCGGGCCACGATTGATGTTGGGATGTTATATATATGCTAATCGGCAAGAACTTTTATTGCGCGATTCAGGATTGGTAGTTAATGATTTCTTGTGACGCTGTATGTGGAAGTCTCCACAGCTTAAATTGAGATTTATTATCTTGATAATGTTTGAACTAAACCCAGTTAAGAGATGCCATACCTAGGCAGCGTTACTACTACAACTACTAAAACTAGTAGTCGACCAGTGGTCAAATTTGACCGTAATTCTCTCCATAAAAACTTAAGCTGGGGTAATTTTCATACTCCTTCGTCCGCATGCCTTTTGTAAA
The DNA here is from genome assembly GCA_003709505.1 of Hyphantria cunea. Classification (NCBI taxonomy): domain Eukaryota; kingdom Metazoa; phylum Arthropoda; class Insecta; order Lepidoptera; family Erebidae; genus Hyphantria; species Hyphantria cunea. The sequence goes on along the minus strand of PKRV01001398.1, from coordinate 298,286 downwards.
AAGAGGTACAAAGTTTTTGCTTCATGTATTAATTTATAGATAACACTACCACCTTTATCATATCTATATTAGTATAGTAGTTGGTATTTTTTGAACTCCGTCTATTGTTTTTTGTACACAGTAGCGAGATGTAATGTAAGTAAAAAAAGTCTAATTGTGTCGATCTGTTCCCGCTCGTTTCAAATTTCGAGTCGAAAATATCGAGAAAATTCACGAAATTCACGAATAAGACACCCTTTTAAACCATCATGTAGTTAACATATAACGATTAATTTCCAATTTTGTTGCAGCTCTGTCTTGTGACCAGTATGAATCAATTTATATACAGCCTTCCGTATAATATTTCATATTCGTGGGAAAACATGTAGGACCATATTTCTCATTCGAGGCCAAGTTTATGTATAATATGTTTAATAAACCTGTACAAATGTATACTGTATTCCTTTACATTTTATATACCTACATAATTAATATATTTAAAAATTTCGTCATGACATATAATTAGACGAAGATATATATGATTCCATACCTATATCTACTTTTACAGCTTATTACCTAATTAATGCATTTGTAGGTATGAATGCCTTTGTATAGCTGAGCCTGCCAAAGTGACCTTACTCAGCCTGCTGGTAAGCATGAACAGTCTTAAAGTAGTGATCACTATACTCAATAGTGTTTTCGGCAAACTTAAGCAAAATAAATATAAGATAAAAAATGCAAGACAACAATAATCTTAATCAAGCAACACAATGTATGGTTGTCTAGAAGAATTCGCCGTGAGCGATAAGACCGCCAATTGCTGTATTTATGTATTTTATGACTCATTTTATATTTAAACCATTTATTTTTGTAACTACAAAATAGCATAACATACAATCTGGAACAACAAAATCACGTAACAATTGCCTTGTGCAGAAGAGGTAACCAGCTCAGTTTACGCTGTACTGAAGCACAGCACTGGTTTTCAGCTGGTCCCTGTCATTTGCTCCAACATTCACAGAGATAAGGCAACACGCACAGACAAAACGCAACAAAAACCAACATAAGATTTAAGTATGTTAATTGGAAACAAAAATAATCAAATAAGCACCTACATTAAAAGAAAATAAAACAAGTATGACATAAGAAACAACAAAAATCAAAAAGAAATAAAAAAAATAACAAATTAAGAAATCAGACATTCATATACACACAAAGTTTAAGACTATAAATTGACTTAACTATATATTATTTTGTGAAATGTATGCACGTACGTAATGAAGATAAATAATTAAGTAAATACCTTATAAGTAACTTTTATGAATACGTTCATGAATGCTGCAGATTTTGGCAGCAACAGATATGAATGCAGTCTAAATTTCCTGCAGTCGCTGAAGTACCTACAAACACATATTTTTTTGTTCTTTCCCATCAACGCATAATACTTAGTCATTGCATTAATCACTATAATCAACCAATAATTTCAGACTTGATAACTTTTCCTATCTCGAACACAAGTTCCGGTACAGTAACCGTTTGAAACATAAACGCCACTTTTTGCTGCTCACTGCAAACAAGAAACACTGCGACAAAGAGTTTTTGTGTCCAGTCAAGACACAAAAACCTTTATGAACCATTTATTATGCATTGGCAAATACAGTTTCTCTGTTACCAGCAATAAACGAGTGCAGTGCGAATCGCAACTGATATTGAAAGGCCTTTGCAATTTTTTTTGTTTTGTATTGTTAGGTTTTGGCATTGATTAATGATTTGAAATTAGAAACTAAAGCTTTGTTCTTTTTTCGAGAAGCAAGTTTTAGTTGTCGGACACAGCGTCAGTAAATATCAAAATACACATAGTCCTTAGAATGACTGTTAAGAATGAATTTATTACGGGTATTGGACAAACGGCGAGGTTAAGTATTAGAGATTAAAATATTTTTTTCGAAAATAAAACATTTTTCACATTTGAATTGAAGAACACTTTCAATGGCGTGAAATATGTTTCTACGAAAATTTTAAATTTTCTTATTTTGCTATATGATGACAAAATACTTCTATTCTGATTAGAATTATTTTAGGATTATGGAATTTGTACATCAAATTCTGTTAGATTCACTGCAACAACTCTAGTGCAATGCTTGCCAAAGATAGTTTTGTTTACTTCAATCGGTGACTTGTTATTTGATAAAAAGCAAATTTCATAATCCCGAATTATGAAACGCTGATTTTTTTCAAATTTATTCCTATAACGAATCTAGTACTGCAGTGGATTTCAGAATTTACATTAAAAGTTAGATGTATGGTCGGCGTTAAAGTTTGTCGTAAGGGTCTGATTCTTTAAAAAAATCGACCCTTCGCTATGCGGTAATCTATTGAAACGTTTTTTGTTGGTGCAATGTAACAAACATACTGCGTATTTAGAATGGTTCTCAAATGAAAAAGTTACGTAACTGCAGTATATGTTCTTATAATATTACAATACTTCATTAGTTCCTTGATCATTCACACATCGATTGTTCCGTTACTTACTCCGATAATTTTTGAAACCACTTTGTTTTTCAATACTTGCAATAAAGGCAGCCTTAAATGGTTGCGATTGCAACACTACCCGTAGAAATCTGGAGTGAGGGTGTGCATGAAAGGACGTCGGGTGCGCTCGCGACTGGTATCGGTCAATTCCTGCAGGAATATCGATACGTCTTCTATCGCGACTCTCATATGACACTTACTTAAACCGAAATCCCTGTCGGCTCCTGAACAATCGGAGGTGGAAGCTCAACGAATGCCCGTAGCAATCCAAGGTACGTGCTTGCATTGTATTTTAGCGGCCTATGTCGAGTTATTGAACAACGAAAAAAAACCGAAAATGTATTGCCCCAGTTTAGTAGTACCTACTGCCACCCCGTGTGTTCTTTAGAAGAAGATACTGTACAGTCCATACTACGAAAGTGAGCATGTCGGTCTGACTGTAACCAATATATAGGCAATTACTCATAGACATTGTCCAAGTGCCGGGAAGGAATAGACGTTAGATGAATAAAGAATAGAGATAGATTTAAATGAATTTGAAAGGGAAAAACTTTGATTCTTTGACTTAGAGTACTTTTTACAGAGATACTATCAACCCATTATCTTAAATACGTACAATGTTAAAGACAGAACCAGTACTTAAGTATTGTTGAAGATCTTAAATATACAAAAAATTATTATACATGACAACCGTAGACAACTTTTAAAGTACAACTTTACTCCGAGAGAACAAAGTTTAGAGTTCGTTGCTCGCATTTTAAATAGACTTTGATGTTCGAGATATCTTTAATATTTTTGAGCATGGAGTATGTCTCTTTATCTGCAGTTAATAGGTAAAATAACAATTAACAGTCAGGAATGGCGTAGGTTGTAATGTCCAGAGAAATATATAGTTAATATAATAGTTCGAGTTACACGTATGCGATCCTGAATTAATTGAGGACGTACTACGACGTGTGAAAACGTCAATCTTTCAAGAAAGACAGAGAGATGCAGCCATATAAGGTGTATAGCTCCATCTCTCTTTCTCGATCAAACGACTGACTTTCTAACGCGTCATGGCAAGCCATAATAATCCGCCTAAACATATATTTCCTACTTTTTCTTTCTTATTTACCTTTCAAAATATTAATAATATTCAACAAGGGACAAGACTTTGTGGGATTCGATAATTTTAGGTCTAGTTAAATCCTCGTGTTCTTCTTGTCCGTTTCTCAAATGTTTGCAAAGTTCTCCAGACAGAGAATGCGATTCTCATAAAAGTGACATCTTATAAAAACCCTTTAATAATACTTCTATCTTATTCCATCCGATTATCAGTGGAATGCTTCCCCATGGTATGTAAGAGAGCCTAAAATTATAATAGGGAATATGTATAAAAAAATTATTTGTCTCATTTTTTTTTCCAGATTCTTTTTTGACTTTATGATATACTTAAAATGTATTTTTTTATTTAGTGTTTATTTAACCCAGAAAATATTCAATAAAAAGTGAAAATTGAGAGAGGACCATTCTAACTTACAAAACGCGTCACTATTATTCGAAACCAAATGTGACGTCGATAGTCACTTCATCGATATTATCGGAGTCGAAATTTGAACTTTATTAGTAGTAGAAAAAAATTACCTTCTTCCTTGATTTTTATAGAAATTAGTATAAAGTAACTGAAACACTGAATAGCAAACAAACACGAAATGACAATGACGTCATTAGCTGAGTCAAAAGCGCGAGCAAAATGGAGCTATTCAATAGCTCAAATTTAGTCAGTGTTTTAAATTTCCCTTATTTTTATTATTATTTTATATTTTATTTTTTTCTATGTTGGAGAGACGTAAATGGTTACCTTGAGAAATTTAAAAAAAACATGCTTACTCCCTATTGGCAAATTTTGAACCTTTCATGCACTCTGCCTGATATTTAATCCGTCGTAACCGTTTAAACACATACATATATTTTCTGTTATTGTTTTGTATACTCATAACTAATATCTTAAATGAAGACCTACTATCATCATAGTTAATTGTAGAGTCGATTGCTATACCAACTGTAACTCACTACTAAAATTGAAGACAAGTTACCAAACTCGTTGTGGCTAGATTATATTATGTTGGAATCATTTTCTCATTATGTGTTCAGTGTTTTTTACAAACGTGAGGTAAGTTATGCCTCACGGCGAAATTTCAATCAATTTCAAACTGTGAAGCTACAACGGGTCGTGCTAGTTAGAATATAAAATGTTAATTTAGTATTACATGTTAGATTCGGTGACGCAGCATCCGGCGCGCCATTCAAAGTGACGTATTATCGTCTCGTTTCCGGTTTGGGTCCTTTAATATGAAGCTGTTGAACGACAGATGTGTAAGATTTCTACTGTTTTGAATGTTACTGGTTGAAAATTAATTCTATAATACTTTGTTTATGTCACAGACTAAAGTTTTTATAGTTTTTTGTGTTTTATCGTATAGAAAGAGATGTCGAGTACTTTTTCGTGTACTATGGTTTTGTTTACACATTGATTAGTGCAAGTGTTAAGTTCGGACTACATTACTCTATACTAATTTAATGACTCATTAACAGTCAAGGTAAGTGCACGTAATAAGTAAGGCATACACAGTAGTGAGACACTGTTTTTTTATTATTGTAAAACCTATTAATTAGGACTATTAATTAAGAATATTCTATATCAGTGTCGGGGCTTTACAAACATTCATAAAACGAACACACATTTGAGAACAATAACTTGATGATCACAAAATGTATTGTCCCACGCGAGGGTCGAACTCACTGCATTCAGCTCAATAGAAAGCGGTAAGGTGACCGCTTAAATCACTGTGCTATCAGTGCAGTCAATATTATAAGTTACAGAAAGAACTTAGTATATTTAATACCGTTTATGAGACTGCCCATATACGTATGTAAATAAGGAAGCTCTGCATGTCTCTACTAGTTTTGTTTAAACAATGAATTAGCAATGTGAATGCCCTCCCTGGTACTACTTTATGCAAATCTGTCAAATGATTTAAACTTTTTTTTAGTCATAATAGACACTAGTTTCCGTAAAGAGGTTCGAATTATTTTTTTATTTTTGCATTGTAGTAGAAAAATTTGAATTAATTGTACCTAATTAATTTAAATTTGAAGAAAATATAATAAGTAGGGCCTTGTTTTAGCTGTGGAGATATCCCCCGGATACCACCGGGGGTATGTCAGATTCGAATCGACCAAAAACCGCATGCCGTCACAGGTACCAGCAGCCGGGGGACCTCTTACACCCTAGAAAGGGGAGCCTTGGAACCCTCTCGTTGCTACCACTCCAGTCTCACCTGTGACCCCAGGCTTGCGCTTATGGAGAGCGGATATCGTACAGCGACTTTTGGCGCCTAAATCGAGTGCGTAACGGGCCGGGAGTTTTATACCTCTCCCGATCCCGAATATGTGGAATCTGGTGTAGTAGTTCGTTAGTGATTTTAACTAGTGACGCTAGAGGGTTCGATTCCCAAACTGGAGAAACGATTGTGTGATGAGTAGACTCTTTATTTCAGTCTGAGTGTAATTTTTCTACATACGTAGGTAATGGTATGTATTTAGAAGTATAAAAGTATGTTTATCAACAGTTTTGGATACCATAGTACATGCTAAGCCTAGTTTGGGATCAGGCTGTTGTATGCCAAATTTGTGAGCTCATTGATACATAAGCATGTAAGTAGAATAAAGGGATGGAAAAATATATAGGCTTACATAATTTAGCATAATTTAGGCGCGTAGAAGTCCGCTCTCCTTCTATTGAAAGTTGAATTTAATAAAAGATAAGATTGTCAGGAGTAATATTCAAATCATATATATATATATAGGATATATATAAAAGAGGAAGGTGACTGACTAAGATAACTGCCTCGGTGGCGCAGTGGTAGCGTATGCGACTGCTGCGCCTGAGGTCTCGTATTCGATTCCTGAGTATCTGAGATCTGCAAATATTTGTATCGGAGTTTGGGTGTTTTCTATTTATAATATGTTGTATTTACAAAAAAACAAGTATATATGTATTAGTATCAGTTGTCTAGTTCTCATAGTACAAGCTCTGCTTAATTTCGTTAAGTTCTTTATATAACGTAGGTGAGTATTAAAAAAGGAATATAGAAATGCCACCTCTAAAGGGTTAAAGTAGAGTAAGAAAGCGGTTCCCGGATCCCATCCGTCTCAGGCGCAGAGTGGCACACCGTATGGTTTTAGTCGGTTCAATTCCGACACACCGTTTCCACCGTTTAAAGGCTCGTAATTAATAAATGAATTTGGCGGCCTAATGATACAGAAGCACCTCAATAGACCGATATAGTGAGGGTCACCATGCGGCATTGTTGTTATTCTGCATTCAGAATAACAGAGAGTATGGGCACCACTACTCTTAAGAAGAGGCATTTTGATATGAAAAAATAAGTAAATTAGGGCCATTTAAGTTGGTAATTCCTTCTTTTTAACCCCCGACATAAAAAGAAAGGTGTGTCTGGCTATGGCATCGTAGCTCTCAAACAGAAGGACCGATTTAGATTAGCGGTTTTTTCATTTGAGGTAGTTTTTAGCTATAGTTGGCTAATATATGTCCAGCAATGTAAGACTGTCAGCTCTTTTACAAATGCGATTCGATGCGATTACTCAATTAAGGCCGTGTGCAAGGGTTTTTTTTAATTTCTTTTTTATTTTAGCTTGTGGAAGTTAAATTATTAAAAACAATCTGAGCCGGAGAACTTTGCACCGCCACAGTTTTCTCTTGTAACTACTCGTAAATTTCTGATAAACCTGTTTTAGTAATTTTATTCGCTTCAGCTTCCCACAGGTAGTACCTACAGCCGCGGGCAGAACAAAAATAACTTTTCCGATTATCTTTAATTTTTCTCTATATACAAACTATATCCTAACAATAACGAACACATACGAAAAAGAATTATCCAATTTCGTGTCGTCGATCGGCAGTTATGCGCGTACATATATTTTGGCGATTCATTTTTATGAATATAGAAGATAGATTGATAGATTAGAATTAGGTAATATTGAACTTATTAATTTAAAATATGCCCGTGTACATGTAACATACTCGTATACATTATGTTACAACATTTTGTCGTAATTAAGTAGGTAATTAGAACAGTGCAACGCGGACAATTTAATTATAATAATTGAAATAGGTATAATTATATATCTATTTGCTATATGCTATACATATAGCAAATAGGTTTATACATATATATGCTTAATCGATATTGAAAAAGGTTACTTTAAAATTTACCGCTTAATATTTTTTACCCAAACTACAGCGAAACGAGGATGCGTAATATTTTTGACAATCTTACGTAGATTATATAGATGTTTGCATTTTCTATCCTAGCGTTTAAATTGGTAAATCGATTTTAATGAACGAGGTGTCAATAGATTCGTTATAATTTCGTTATAATCGACGTCGGCTATATAAATTATATCAAAAGTTTTTACGTAATGGTATAGGTATATAGATTTTTAAATTTTCTCATGTAAAACTTTTGTCTTTACACATTTTGTTTTACATTTACCCTCAAATCCGAAAAACAGAGTAAGTACAATGTTCCTTTCCTTCCAAGTGCCAATTCCAAGATTAGTCTTGGTTGCTTGAGTGATTGGTTAAACTTTGCTAAAACTTGTTGTGAATTGTTGAAGTCACACCATCTCACGATGACACTAGCTTATGTGCGATATCTTTGCAAGTTTCTAGCGAAACGAAAGAAAATAGAAAAGAAAAAGGAGGTATTTTAACAATGTTGCACAGGTAGGCACCTATAAAACTTAAATACATCAGGTAGTTTGTACTTTTGTACTTTGGTTTTAAAATATGGATAAATTCTTTAAGTGAGTTTGATTCTAGAATGTATTGCAACAAGATCTATCAAGTGTTGACAATCGAGAATATAAATTATATAAATTACTTATTTATTTGCAAGCGCTTTTGCGTTATTTTTATGAATGTTATTTCCATGTTTTGAGTTTAATTACTGATACTAATTACAATTTTATTTTGTTACAGGTAAATGTTTTCTCGCAGTAGTTTGTTGTGTAAGTTTTAATTTTCTGTAAAACAAAGAAATAGGTTATTTATACAAAAAATATATCTTGTGTTTAAGTGACTGAGCAGATTTCTTGAATTGCGAATTTGGTATATCCGTGTAGAAGTAAGTGCTGTCATAAAAATATACACAGTTATAAGTCAGTCGTATTTTACATTGGCGTTTAAAAAACAGTAAATTTTCGTAGTATATTATTCAAAGTTGAACTACACGTTAACTGGTTTAGCGGTCACCACGCCGTCCGCTTCCGACTTCACCGAGTGTTGTGGGTTCAAATCCTACATGGAACAACACTTTGTGTGATCCACAAATTGTTGTTCTCAGTCTGGGTGTTCTTTGTGCCCGTTTCATGTATGTTTGTAAAGTTCCCCGCGACTCAGGATTTATTACAAGTGCGGGAGTTCTCTTACAAAAAAAAATATTCGCAATCCTGTTTAATAGATGTTCTAAGTAAATAATAGAAGTGTAAATTTCTTAAGATTCCATGAACATAGGTCGGACAGAGGCCGCAGGCACTACCGGGACTAAGACCGTCTCATTGTTAAAGTGTGAGATTTTACAACCAACTTCAATGCATTTGAGGTCTAGTTTTTTTTTACAATAGACAAACAAATAAATGGATCTTGTATTTCTACATAGTTTGACAAAGTAAAAGCACCTTTATATCTATCAGGAATTAAGAATGTCAACTGCATTATGTCACTAACGAAATTTATTAGGCTTCGTGAAAAGATTAGTTGACGTCGAAACTTTTGATGCTGAAACGCGATATTAATGCTCTCACATTGATTACCGTACTAAGTACAAGCGAAGCGCCCACGTTGTAAATCTCTTTCTAATAGTGACTGTTGTTTTAATGAGATCTTATACCTTTTGATAATCTGTCTATGAATTGTCTTTCGTATATGGAAAAAATACTTTGACGTTCTCCAAGCTTTAATATTTTATATAAAGTAAAAATTAAATTATACTAGCTTTTACGGCTCCGCCCGCGTGTTTATTGGTTTTCGCGTTATAGAGTAAGCTTATGTGCTTCCTAAAACCAAAATATTTCCGTACCAAATCTCATTGAAATCGTAGTAAAGAAACAGATGTTCGAATTTTGAATTTTAATATGGTTTGTCATGATTTACAACAGATCCGTTGCTTGCAAAGTATTCCTGACAATTAGTTGTTCTATTATAGTTAAGTATAACATAAAGACTTGCAACAATCAAAGTAGATTAATACAGCAATTATAACATCCATGTTTTATTGAATCACTCAGCGTAAAATCATAATATGTAGCAGGTAATGCAGTTGATCACGATTACCACCAATCCATTTGTACGGAATATTCTCATTTATTACACGAGCGTCGAATGCAGTGCCCAGTGCCACTCGATCGCTGGAGGCACGCACCGGCCTCGGCCTCCAGCCGAGTGAAATGCACAAAATCCATTCTGTTTTATCACGTTAACAACTCACATCGACCCAAAACTATCCTTATCAAGTTGTTATACAGTCTATATTCCGCAGCAGTTTCGTTTTTAATCTGGAGGTGACGCGAATAGGGAAACTGGTGCGCATGCGAATTTAGACCTATTCTCTATGCGTTAGAGTAACTACTTCTTTATACATTCTTATTCGAGGGGTCGTTGGTGAGGTGATAATAAATATAGAATTTGTTGCTTATGATATAAGGTTCAATTTGGTGCGGTTGAACTTTTATAGGATTTTTTATGGTTTTCCATCGGCAATCAGCTGTTTCGGCACGCGCTCTCAGCCCCCTGGGATCGGGATGATGTCAGCCTCGCTCCCCGAACATGCGAGAGCTAGATATTTCTATTAAATTCTCGCTAAAATTTTGGCTTAACTTCATTTTGTGAAATAGGGTCGGCTCAAAGCAAATTTTGTTTTTGGGCTCGGGGAAAAATTCTGTTATTGGATTTATTTAGTATTTCTATCTAAAGAAACAGTTTGTAGATTTAAAATCCTTTTATGATTACACGGGCCTTAGACATTATTTTATTATTAATATTTACAACATTCGCCCGATACCATATGATCTGCGTATTCATGACCACAAATTAAATCCTAAAATACTTTCTGGAAAAGTATTTTTAGCCATGATTCCGACATTTAGAAATAATTATTACATATTAATTTTAATTTGCTACTTACTTTAAATCCCTTTTTCTAACAGTTTCTTTGACAATTCTTTTCAAACGATTGAGACTCTAAATGTTTATCATTTTACATGTTCCGTATTATGTTAGAACTTACAATAGTCCCGGTGTCAGGGTCATAAAACCTTTGCATTAGTTGCAATATTGTAGACTTTCCGCATCCAGAAGATCCTACTAGCGCCACAGCCTTTCCGCTTTCCACTTTTAAGTTAATACCTCTCAGAACTCTTAATTTCTTCCTTGTCGGGTAGCGAACGAATCACGACGAACAATGGAACTTGAAGACTGAAGATTTGAAGTCTTTAAATTCTTGACATGGAAGAAATAGCTGATTAGCTGGTTATGCTTATATTTATGCTATTTTATTAGAAGAAGAAGAAAAGTGATCGAGGATGGTCCACATCTTTTTCGAAATACGGTCTCTATTTCATGTCATATACATTTTTTGTATATTTTTTCATTAAAATCATCACGATGAAGAGTAGGATACCCGAAGACTTAAGATTTTATGACTTTGAACACTTGACATGAGCAGAAATAGCTGCTCCGGCTGGTTGCTATCGCATCAAAAGAATCAGTAATTGAGGAATCTTGTAAGTCCATTTTACTCTGTATGTAAAAAACCTTCGTATTGAAAGGGTTTTTAGTTACATCTCGACAGCAATAATATATTTTTAACATATTATAAATTAGGGACAAAAGAGGAGGTAGAAGTTAATAGAAAAAAATGATTAGATAAATCACAGTGATATTATTCTTACCTAAAATACTGACAAAACCTATCTATAACATCTAGACACAAGTGAATTCTACAGAACCGACAGATACGCAAGCGCGACAATCGATCAAGACACGGTTTTTGTACTTAAATTTATTTAGTTTCGTAGAATAACCGTATTGGCTATTTTTTTTGTTTTTTAAATGCAAACTAACTGTTAAGTGTGTGAATCAACTGACAGGTTTTAAAGGAAATATTATTTTCATATTTATTTCCAACTTAAGATTCTGTGTCTTGTGTTTTAGATCCAAGATCATACCAATTAATATTTCTTCTGCTGTTTCCCACATCTTTCATAACTTTATTTTCAAATACTTTTGTCAGTTCATTTGTAATAAATCAATATCAAATACTATCTATAATAATAAACGTGAATGTAAGTTTGTTTGCTACGCTTTCACTCCAAAATTACTTAACCGATCATCATGAAACTTTGTACACATATTCTTGGAGGTAATATAAGTAACATACGGAGCCGCGGGCGAACATTAGTTATAAATAATAATCAGATAAAGATTGAATTTAGTCAACCACGTTACCCCGTTATGTAATTCACATTTACCGCAGGTGCAGTCGCGGGGCACAGCTGGTTATCAATAAAAGCATAGTATCGAAAATAATTGAGTAAAATATTTAAGTGATACGAACGAACGGGACGTTTAAGACGAAGCAAAATGCACCTTAACACTCATATTAATAAAGCACATTTTACAGTGATGCGAAAGTTAGAAGGCATTGGTCGATGCAGTGCTATCAGATGAGACTTATCTTAAAATTGATGTAGTTTCAATGTATGCGTACTTTTTATATTTTCATGTTCTCCTGGTACCTCCCCATACTTGCATTTCTTTTAAATAGGATGGGTGACAGGTGCTCTAATAGATTTATTCGTACGTCTATTACACCTAAGACTTTGGAAACAACGGTACTTGAGTTCAGTTCCTTTTTTAACTGGTTAGGAATGTAATTTATTAAAGCCATTGATATTTGTACAATCTCCGGCGACTAGACATCGAAATAAAGTAAATAATAAAAATGCGTGACAAAGCAACTTCCCGCGTATTGTTGAACGTAAGCTTAACATTTTCTTGAGATTTCTCAAGTCCCACTTGTCCTAGAGGTGTTATAGCTATAGCATTAATAGATATAACTTGTGGAGTAACTGTAGTCTTTCTAATTTTTTTTTAGTTAAAGCTTGGATTGGAACATATTTGAACCTAAATGAGTTCATTCTGCTGAGGAGTTTTTGTCCATCTAAACTTTATTCTAAATAACCTTCTTAAATTTATGCAGTCCTAGTACAACGCATTCTAGATATGATTTTAAGTTCACTAAACTCTTAATTTAAAAATAGAATACCGAATTAAGGTAGCCATACATTTTAGGGTATACCTGTCAGGGATTGCCTGTACAGTTGAACCTTTCAGGTAAACCGGAGCGTGTATGTTGAACAACTGAGCAGGTATGTCCTCTATTCATTTCAAGCTTACCTGAAGGGTGTAATGGTGCAGGCAAACCTGTCAGGTACATCTTACCGTGTATGGCGAGCTTTACCTTACTCTTCTCATGGATGTCGTAATAACCGACTAAAAGGGCATACAACGTAGGAAAACATTACAATACAGAGTAGGAAAATTTTGTTACCAATCCCTATACCAACGCGTCTATCCATCGTGGTATTGTAGGCCAAACCTCCTGTCTAGCAATTATTATGTATAGCTTCTGCCCGCGGCTTAGCTCGCGCAGAAGTAGCTATTTTCGTCCCCATTTTACACCCTCAGTTGTCGTTGATTACGTTTATGACTTTTTAAATATGTTTAATAATAGATAATTACCTATATGTCATCGTAATTATCGCTAATGTGAAGTTTTAATTAATTATTGGCATAGAAGTACAGCTTTTATTGAACATTAATTATTTTATTCAGGATAGCTATAAATCTGGTTCTTTTTAATCGACTTAGAAAAGGAGGAGGTTTCTCAATTCGACCCATACTTTCTAAAAAATGTGTGTTCAACATATCGATGTCTCGACCACAATCGATTCTCCGTATCTACTGAAGAGTCTATTCTCTATCTATATAGCCAAAACAATCACCGTTAGCTTATATTGCTCAGCCCTTAAGCCAAGGATAAAATCTTTTTTTATTTAATATTCTACTATAACAAGGAGAAAAAAATAGTAGATACGACTGTGAATTTAGAGTTTACAAACGAACAAAAATCAGCTTTACACTTCTAAAAACCATCGATTCATCATATTATTATTATTCTTATGTATGGCCCTGCCCAATTGACTCTACTCTGCCTGATGGAGAGATTAAGCAGAATCCAAGACTGGTCGTCACCAGACTCATTGCGAATGCAGACAATGTAACAACGCAGCATGGTGACCCACACCATGGCGGCCTAGTAATGCTTCTGCATTATTGGGCATCCGATCTCACACTCACCAAGGAAACACTTTAGCACGGACGCTGTCATTTTACGTTGATCTTCTGTGCGAAGGAAGTACCGGCCCGGTCGAGCCGGCCCGTTCGTGCTGAAACCAGCGTACCTTAGAACCAAAAATCAAGTTTTTTTTATATTTTTGTCACACCGTTTAAACTATCTTTTCTAAAACACAAATTTAATGTTAAGTGAAGTTTGCTACTTACACCGAGAAAACCACATTTAAATCTATTAAGCAACTTCTGTGATAAGCGCGCACAAACACTGCAAACTGTTTTTTTTTCGCTGTGTTACTATAGATAATATATTTATTAAAACTATATCTACTTTATAAAATTTCATTATATGTATAGAATATGATGTGTTTTTAAATATTGTATACAGTTAGGTATTCGACTGCATTCTATTATAACTAATAAGGAAAATAATTAAGAATAATAAATTTGAACGCCAAATAAATAACACATCCTTTACTAATACTGCTGACCTTTACTAATATCTCCGCTAGTCGTATAATCTTGAATAGTAGAAAAAACCTGTATTGAATATAATATCCATAATTTAAACGAGCGTGGGAAAGAATAACAGTTACATTTAGAAATATATACTGTATGTATATACATGTATGTTATTGCCTCTGTGGCGCAGTGGTTACGTATGCGAATGCTGTGTTTGTGGTCTCGGGTTCCATTCCCGGGTCGGACCAATTGTTTGTATGATCCAAATATTAGTTTCGGAATTTGGGTATTTTCTAAGTATAAAATTTGGGTATTTCAATTACAAAAAAGAGTATATGTATTTATATCAGTTGTCTAGTACCCATAACACAAACTCTACTTAGCTTGGACTAGATGGCGTTGTGTGTATAATGTCAGAAATATTTATTTATTTATTATATACGTATTAACGTGTGTATAGTATATATTTCTGAATATAACTGTATATTACATACATTAGTATAACATAACATAATATTTGATCGTATTTTATGCACTTTGGAATGTCAATACGTTAATATGTAAAGCAAAACCTTTGTAGTCCTTTTTACGAATATTATGCGAAGTACGAGTATAAAATTTGTTGGCACAGTTTGTACGGAGGAGGAGTGCCAAAAGCTAGAAATAGCTTATAGCTTACATCGATAAAAGGGCTACCCTAAACTAAAAAAACCGGTTCAAAACAGTGTCCTTGATATTGCCGCTAGCAGCCAAACTGCCACATGATACAAATATGTTTTTTGTCATATCACTACCACATAGGACTTCCGTTTAAACTCATATAATAAACAATTGTTTTTATAACATTCCATAACCATAGATTTCATTTAAGTATTACTCAATTTGTGTATCTGGAGCCATATAAGAAGATAGTTCCAAAATCAGAGCAAGCGAATTTGGCCTTAACTTACCCATGCTTATGGTCACTCAATGTCCCTGCCACTTACAGTTGCAAGTGGCAGGGACATTCCGAGTTGAATGAGTCTTACTTACATACCCACTTACAGTAATTTGTTATTCTTTGCATGCTTTATGATCATATATCAGTTATATCTGGCATGTATATGTTTAGACCACGAATGCTCGAGTTACATAATGAGTCAGCAATTTCAAAGAAAATAATTCCTCGTATTCATGATAACCTAATAAACAAAACAGTGGGTAAGTGGGACGCTTATTCGTTACGTATTGATGCTAAAGACGAATACCGTGACCTACTAGAATTTTATGTAATCCTGGTACCTGGAGTACGTTAACATATTGCAAAGTTAAGCAATCCAAGATGGATCAGTTGCTGGGTGGGTGACCATTCTTAACACATTAAGTCCCTTATTGCCTTGGAGGACACTTTAAACCGGTGCCAGTTGCCATACCAATGTTTGTGGCAATCGTTACGGATAGTTGAAGCCCTAAAAGTCTTACTACGGAATTTCGATTAAACTACTTGGGTGGTTAAGCACTGAAAGTAGAGGCTCCGCGTAAAAAATCGAATCGAATCGAAATAAGTACCTGAAATAGAAAAAAAAGTCAGAAATTCAAAAAAATGATCTGTCGATGGTGTGTAAATTATGTCTTACACCGCACTTTATTACTATTGTTATTGTGGCTGACATTTTCACTTGCGTGACAAAAGCGACTGTTAATGCAACTTCAGACTATCAATCGGTGTCTTCTTTGCACCTTTGCTGTACTTAGTTACGGTTTCAATTAAACTGTGAAAGTGAAATAAAATTGATGTAGCGACAAATAGGAGCAGTTGTAGTAGGTAACGGTTACAGTTTGCAAACAACCAACAGAAATTATAGCAATTGTAATTATATTAAAGTGTTATATTCTTTAGGAGGTTTACTAGATATCTATAAAGCTAGCAAAATAGCAAAAAGTCTGGGTCCCTAAAATCACTCTTACCATGGGAGAGCCGCGCTTCGGCATGAATGGGCCGGCTGGACTCACCGCTGGACGTTGGTCTCACATAAACCCGGTGTGAAACAGCGCTTGCACTGTGTTTCATTGAGTGTGTGAGGATATCGGAGGCCCTGTTGTAGTTGAGACTTGTGAAGCCTCTGGTGTTGCGATCAAGCGATACGTCTGCTCGTTTGCCCCCTATTCCTTAAAAAAAAAGCGACTCAGTATAATCACAATCGTAACGTCGAATGACAATCAATACAAAATATGGAAAACGTGATGCGTCATATAAATGTAATATCGTAATTAAGTGCCGTGCTATACAACTGTTCGTATGAAATGTATATAAATATAAAAATACATTAATGTACCCATACGTTAATAAGGCGATTAGGATAAGACAATGTTGAATCCATGAATATATATAAATATATATAACTTATACTTTGTTTATCAACAGTGCACTCCTGGAGATAGATCGATCTCCTTAGAAAGGTTTTAATCGACTAGACGGATTGGTATGGGATTTATTTCACTTTTTCCTTCTCATTGCAGTGATGTTGTTTTGGTTGAGGTACAAATAACATCATGGCTCTTTAGTCAATTTATTAGCCCATAGTATTATTGGCTGCATTAGGTTTTGTGTTTTAATATGAACAAGAATGGTCTTTATCAAGCCAATTAATTTCTAGTGTATACTGAAGCGTATATTTTTTAAACGCACAAACTATTGGTCAAGCTCTCAGCTAAGAAGTGAACACACAATTTTTGTAACAAATGATTTATTCCAGCGGCCGTGTTACTGTAGCCTGCTGTATGTATAATGAAGTATATCCGTATCTTGCACCACATTCATTGTAAACACACAACGTAACGTTTTCATTGATAAATCCTTATCAAACATGTTTGCGTCAGTCAATATGTAAACGAATGCTAAGTATTTCGAAACGTTTCGACAGTATCACTACCAATAATTCAATTTTTATAGGGAATATTTACGACTCCGTGTGGCCTTTGTTCACTCAAGCTCATGTCCGCGGTTCCTCCTATTTTATATTATTGTTATTATTAATATTTTAATTTGATTCTTATGGTAGCTACCGCTTTAATGGTGCTTCAAATTGCTGCGCTTTTGTGCCCTCAGAATCAAGGGGAGGGCCCCCCGCCCGAATTATGGAGTTCGGTGAAAAACTGATTTTCTCGTGAGGTCGTGGTAACTCTATATTCCGGAGCATGTCTCCCACGGTAGAATAATCTCAATTGAATGACGTCCACCGCTTTACATAGACCTCCCCAAAAGCTGTCCACAACCACCAGCCACGTGTTGCCCGCATCTATGATTGTGTAAAGAAAATTATGTAAAATACATACATAGTATTTAGTTTATTTTTTTAGCTTCTCGTACCACTAGCTGTGCCCGTGACTCCACTTGCGGATATGTCGGTTATCGCGGCATATAGTAGCCTATATGTTATTCCGATGTATAAGCTATATTATTGTAAAGTTTCATTAAAATCCATTTAGTAGTTTTTACGTGAAAGAGTAACAAACATCCATCTATACTTATAAACAATCACGTTTATAATATTAGGAGGGTTGTTATTGTTTCTTTTTTTATAATTTCATTTTGTTGCCATATTGGTTAGTAGATGATTTTCAAAAGGTGTACAAAATATTTAGATACCGAAGGTATAGTTGTAGAACTACTTTATGCAATAACTGGATCGGAATAATGTATGTATGTATGTGTGTATGTATCTATAAAAAGTACGATAGTCCCGGTTTTAAATGTAAGTACAAACACACATAATGCGCCTTCTTGAAACACAAAACGATTCCGTAAGACTTTGTCCTGCCTTTGTATATTTAAATTTTAAAAGGATGGTCCATGCAATGTAGATTACTCAAAGTTTATTAGCATGTTCAAAAACAATGTATGTTATAAAAAACTCATCAATGGAAAAACACTTACATTTGTCATTCGATGTTGATCGTATTGTAGACGGTGTCCTAGTTTTATATTTAGTTTCATAATTGATTTGGACAATAAAACTAATATATTAAAATCTTTAAAAACATACGTCTTAGGTAAAAAATCGATTGCTAATAACCGGTTTCGGGAGATACACAACACTAATATATTAACATAAAAGTGACTCTGAAACTTGGACTTCGAAAAGTAAATATAAATTAATATTTTTCATTTGCAAGTATCAAACAAAGTGGCGTGCAATTGGTCAGGGCTATGTCCAGCAGTGGACAGTATTGATGATGATGAACGTGAAATGATAAAATGTTGTTAAGAATAATTGACATTATATTTAATTGGAGAGCAGGAGGCTTTAGTAAAGTTAACTTAAGTTCATTTATTTTAACAACTAGCTGTTGCCCGCAGCTCCGCCCGCGTGTATGTTGGTTATCGATGCAAATAGTAGTCTGTGTTATTCTGGTATATAAGCTATATTACTGTAAAGTTTCATTAAAATCCATTCAGTAATTTTTACGTGAAAGAGTAACAAACATCCATCCATACCCACAAACTTTCGCGTTTACAATATTAGTACGATATATATAAAAAAATAAAACATTTTCACTAATGAAAAACAATTAATGAAGAAAAGGTACGAAGATATAAGTAGCACCAATTAAACTTAGATTCGATGCTAAAAAACACAGTCCGAACTATGTTTAGCCAGGCAGACAAGATAAATTTTCAACCACGAAATAATAATGGCCGGGGGTCTGTGTTTAGTCGTAAAGATGGACTCACGAGGAGTCAAGACAAAAATGCGACGAAATAAGATTCTTAACTCCTTTAATATTTTTCTTGAGCAGAACAAATACACATTTTATGAATGTTTCGACTATCTACCTATTTGTCTAGTAATAATAATACGTCTGCTGATAAGCAGACGGACTGCAGAGGAACAACTTACTAAGGGAAACCCTTAGTAAGTTGTTCTCCGTTGTTCCTCCTTAGCACGATTTGGCTAAAATCTATAAGTCAATTGACTGTCTGAAATTGAATGAGGAACAGTATTGTTGAATTCGCACACTTTTAAGGTAATTATTATACTGCAATATATATTATAAAGTTTACGTCATTGAATAAAGTAAATTTTGTCAGAATAATATTAGAAATCTTTGCATATTTATGTTGAAGCCGTTTTCTCATGTCTTTCTAAGTTTAAACCATCTTTTTTTAATTCGTAGAGCAAAAAAGATACGTTATTAAGGGAAACCAGACTTGATTAACTTATTCTTCTTTTTCTTTCGATGAGATGACTACCGAGCCGGATTAGCTGTTTCTTTTAATGTCAAATATTTACAGTCTTAAATTCTAAGTATTCAAGTCTTCGTCGTGATGAAATTAGTGATAAAAAACATAAAAAATGTTGATGAGGTGAAATAGGGACCATCTTTCGAAAAAACAAAAAAACGATCTCCTGATTAATTTATATTTAAGTAAAGCTTTTACTGACATGTCTGCTACCGACACGTTGACACGTTGTCGTTGTTGACGTTTGTTCTTGCAAGTTATCCTGATACAGACTTTGACTAAGCCTTGGATTGGTTCGTTTACTATCCTGAAAAGTGCTTTGAATTACCGGGTTGGCCAAATGATCACTACTTTTTTCGTTGTTGTACTAATTTAAGTAAATAAATATAACTAGTTAATAAATGCTGCATATAAATAAGTATTTTCGCGTCAAACCAAAACCAAAGCGAGCATGGACGACTATCTATGTTTTTTTTGTTTCGGGTGCGAATCTTTTTAACTCCAGAGGCATTTTTTAATTGGCAACGATACGATTTATTGTACTGGTAAAATTAGAAAATTCATAAATAAAATGTCAAAATGACTGAAGTGAACACTTAATGTTAGCAATGTGTAACAGGGTTGCATGGGTTAGTAGTGATAGTTTAAGTGGCGCCATCTTCGCAGCTGGTGTGTGTAAAATCAGTGTGGCGTGTCGAGAATGTATCGGGCATCCCTAATCCATAGGAAGTGATCCATCAGGCGCTTATCGCGCAGGAAACTGGCGCGTACAACGTCCACTAGGTTTTTTATTAGACAGCATGGATATATTGTAAAATATAGCCATTTCCAAGAACACTTTGATCGGGAGCTGTCTGTGTACGTGAAGTTATTTTTGTGTCAGACCCAGCGAGATATGCGCTCCTGGTATCATCAAACTGTAATTTAAGTGCTTCAAAACTTGATCTTAAAATCCAATAAATAATGAAAATATAAAAAAAGTTCAATCAACTATTTGTGTATCAATTTAAAAATTACAAAAGAAGCTCATCATGGTACCGTTACATCTCTTGACCAATAATCGTACGAAAACCCCATTTAAAGATAGCCCACGTCTTACTGATCTAGAATTGAACTAAAAAACAAAACAGATAAAGTGTCTTAGTTGAATTTGGCAATCAGACGACTTCTGCCTACTATAAACGTAAAGACAGAACATCTTTGCACCACCAGTATCTACGGTACAAAACTGTTACGTAGACGTTTTCCGTGTACGGGATAAAAATAAATTTTCGGTATCTCGTTATATGTACATACAAATTCACTGTATCGTAGATATTAACTGAGCGCTATAAACAAAGGAAAAACAGTATTTTCCTATCTTTTGAGGTCTACACTAATCAATAGGTACCTACTCTAAAGGCTTTGCGGTAAAATTTTTACCAATCATATTTTACTTACTATGTTCATTTATTTAATAAAAACAATATAAGCTTATAATTGCTTACCATTAGGCGATACAGTTGCTCGTTTGGCTCCTACACCATAAAAGAAAAAAAAAGAAGCTAACAGTTCATACACCAGGACGCTTACATGTTATGCCAAAATTATGATTTTTGGATACACATTTACAAAGAAAAGCAAAGTAAATTCAATTACAAATAACTTATTTACAAACACATGATGTCAACAAAATCAGATATTTTTAAATTAAATGTCCATGAAATATAAATAATATGTATTTCGCACTCGTCCAGTGTGGGGACGTATGGTCTTAACCCCCTCCTGAAAGAAGACCCGAGCCCAGCGCTGGTACATTATGGGTCTACGATGATTATGATGTATTTACTAAATGTATTATCACGATCTCACCCTAAGAAAATTATAAAAACCATCCATCAATTAAAATGCAAAGAAAATTATACAAAAGTCAATCACACGAGACCATTGAACTGCCAAATGAAGGGACAAAGGCTATAGTTGAAAACAGTGACGGAGTACAAAATAAAATGACTTAATAACAACATGTTGTAAAGTTGGGCAATCCGTCGCGTCGCCCGGTAATAACACAGTGCGGTCCGACAATGCGGGCGACGGACGGTACGGGCAACTATTTTTTAGTTTAAATCTCGTCGTAAGTTATAAACTGATAGATTTGGCTTGTTATGTGAGTGGTGTTAATAGATTTGTCTTAGTCGTGACAGTGACACTGGGTACATAAAAATTAAAAAAAAAATAAAAAATAAAGAATACTCACGAGTTTTTCTATATAGTTCATTACTTGATGGAGATTTAAGTTACAGAGCTTGAGCAAAAGAACACTATTTTGTACTATTACTACATGATTTTTAATTAAACAGGAAATAGGAACAAATATGAATTAAATAGCACTGTCATCTATTCGTTTATTCTTTTTTAATTTTTCTACATTAGTGATAATTCATTTCTTATTAATAAGACACATACCTCAAAATTCTAAGTATATTGTGTCACTTGTCGCCTTTCTAACAAGCTTTCTAACTGTAATAGACAGATAATACTTGTTGTACATACAAACATCTGTCAACTTGCTCTTCTCGAGAGAAGACAGAGTGCTGATTCATGAGAGCCACCTTGACGAGAACCATTTCCAATACGCTTCCGTCTGTAAATTACGTCAGTTCCCTAATTTCAAGATGACAATACTGCACTGTTGTACGTCTTCTGGCTGAGGACTTTAATGTGACCACCCGTAGCCTAAGGAGTTTCAAGTTGGTTCGTGAATTTTGATATTTTATAACATTGTAGTAGAATTTTGAAATGCTTATCATGAAAACAACGTTTCGTTTATTGCTGTGAGTAGTGACAGGAGTTTGGACAGAACAGGATAGTTAGTAATAAGTTCTAAAGACCCAAGTGATGCAATACATAAAACCATACTTCCGCACAAATGTGCCAGTTAATGTTAAACAGCAAAGAGATGACCAACCATAACACAAAATGCACTTGTGAATCTTGTATTGGAGGTGTCTATTAACACCTGCCAGCAGATGTCTGTAATGTCGGGTATCTTACAATATAATAAGTTAAAAACTAGCCATGCTAGATGAATATCGATATCAAGCGAATGTTTGGAAAAAACTGGCTATGCTAGATGAATATCAATATCAAGCGAATGTTTGGAATTAACAATATTAAATTAAAACTGACTGCCTCTGTGTCGTGCGATTGTTGTGCTTGTGGTCTCGGGTCCCGATTCCCTTGTCGAACTACGAACTAGATGCTTGTATGGTCTACAAATATTTGTTGCGGAGTTTGGTTGTATTATATGTATGATATATATATGTATTTACGAAAAAAAGTATATACATATGTATTTATAGCGGTTGTCCAGTACAGATAACACAAAATTTGCTTAGTTTTGGTCCAGAAGGCGTTTGTAAAAAAAAATCTATTCAATCAAGAAAGTTTTAAAAACCAACTACGTAAAAATATATAAAATTTAAATATAGGTAGCCCATGTAGCCCGGGTCTTTATAACGAGTCTATTGACACCTCATTCATTTACGTTACATATTACGCTACGTTACATATTTAAACTGCCAATTGTCCCCAAGCCGCACTCTGCCAGCATGGGGACGTGGCCTTAAACCTCTCATGAGAGGAGACCCGAGTCCAGCAGTGAGACAGTACAGGTGATTGATGATAATATATAAAACTATTACCGAGTCGTCGAGTAAAATATAATTAAATTGAGAACGGACTTTTTAAATTCAAGAGTGTTAGCTAACAAGCTAATGTTGAACTGCTGTCTTCATAAGATTTACTAGAGGGTTTGTTAAATAACAAAAATCGCCACTGCAATCTGATCTAGCTGGTTTATTACTATCAATTTCACAAATGTTACTTACTACTTAATACAATTGCTTAGCATCAAACAGTGTCGCGATGTAAGTTGTCGCGCACGCCATCAATCGAGGTACAGTTATGTGATCGTCGTAAACAAAGAGAAAAGATGCACTCAATTGGGAGAATACAGAATATGTTACCGATTGATATTAGTTTAAAATTCTCTGCTTAACCTTTAAAGGAAGGGAACTACGTAGATAGAATAGTAAAATGTGCTTTAGATACTTATAAGGTGAACTAACTCATCTCAGTTACTTAAACATTTATGTTATCTGCGATATATTCGCAATAATATTAAAAAAACTTCTACCCCTACTTTCGCTTTGTTTCTGTTTTGCGTTCAGCTTAATTTAAAAAGATTCAAATCTGGTTTATCTCTTTTGGAATGTGCCCAAATTAACCTTTTGACATTAACGACTTTGTTCCATTCTAAAATGGTATTAACAGTAAATTGGTTGATAGCTGCGTAGTTGTTCGGTGATCAGGCGACATCGGAACGACACCAATTACTGGTGTTTTAACGTAATAAGAAGAGATTCCTAAATCTACGACATTTTCTTTAAAATGCGTGAAAAATTTCTTTTAAATTTGTAAAAACAAAAATGTTACTAACTACCAAATAAGTAGATATTGAATTTAAATCTAATGGTCATGTCTTTAATTAAGTATTGTGTCTGTTCCGAACTATTTATTAATTAAAATCGTTGTTAATTATTTTTGTTTAAGATGTCATTAACAACAAATATTCCTACGGTTCTGAATACTGCTGTATAAGTCAGTAGCTTAGTGTAATGTCACGTTAGTTTAAGACGATCGTTATATTAACACAGGCCGTTTATTAATTATTTAACTATAACTAAATATTAAAAAGGTAAGCGTGCATTTCTTAATCGTATTTTTAAACATGTGCCCCCCATCGAGCCAACAATTCGACAACTTCATTAACACCAGTATCAATATTAGGTTTTATTTGTTAGAGAGAGATATATTTTCTCTCAAACATACCTATTTATGAAAAAGTAGACGACATTATGCACGTTAGAGGCACGAGCTGTTTATAAAACCGCTCTGTTCTCTTCATACAATAAAAAATTCATACTATCATTTGCCGCGCTTGACTATGTCGTATGTTTTTGATTATATATAAGTTAAAGAGCTGATATGATAGCTCTAAATTCACATATTTATGCTTACTCTTCTTGATGGTGATACTGATTGCGAATAAAGACAATGAAACAATGCAGCATGGTGACTCAGCCATGTGAATTAGTGAGATCCTTCTGCATCGTTGCAGAAGGACGAAACACGACCCCACGAATGCTGTTGGTTGATCTTCTGTGTTAGGGTAGTACTGCCCCGGTCATCGTTGCTCTTACTTACCATATAAAATGCCACTTGCCAATATCTTGACATAAAGCTTAGCCTATTAATCCTTTGATTATATTTCATTATATTATACACTCGCGGGTTACAAGTGTTTTTTATAAGCCTGTTCTTGCCTGTTAGAGGTATACCCACACCGATATGTTTTATTAGTAGAAACATAGGTATTTTGCAAGACAGTGTTAGGTACATTATACTGTAAGCTGTTTGATCATTAGGTCGACGTTTGACGTTTTGTTGATATATATATATATATAACAACCTATTAAATAACACAAAGCAATGCCTGAGGCATGTCTGACCTAATTGGTTTCTGGTAAACCTTGAATTTCCTCATTGAGACCTAACTTCTAGCATTTCAATAGGTCAGGATTTTAATTGTCTAGGCTTTCAGATTAGCTGAGAGCTGATCAAGCACCCGCTACATCTCTTCATTTGTACCATACAACCACCAGCAAATAACTTTAGAGCCCCGACTGAGCACTAAAACGTTGAGTTGTAAAAACGTCCATTCGGTCGGTTTACGTCCTCCATTGGCAGCTGTGGCTGTATTCGAATGTTTTAATACCTAATATACATATTACTGGTATCGTAAATAAGTAACGAATACATGCTTGTGACGAACCGATGGTCGCTGGAGCCGTGTAAACGTGCTAGAGTGGAGACCGCAACTAGTAGAATGTTCAATAGACCGACGATTTAAAAGTGGTTAACACCGGATGGATGCGGACGTCCCAAGACCGGGTTACTTGCATTGTACTCCACGCAGTACTTTCGTTCAGTAGTGAATGCAGTTAGATGTATACAAGTTTACAGATTAAAAACTTTAAATAAATTGAGAAAAGCCTCAACTTTCTGTCAATTTAGTCTTAAACTAATCGACTGAAAACTAGTCTAAATACAATATGTGAAAATTGTCATGCCATAACTTGACAATCTATCAATCAACAACCCACTGCTGCACTGCCTCTCAGGAGAGGATTAAGGCCATACGTCCCCAAGCTGGTTATATATAGTATGACCTATGATAACAACCGGGACCGACTGCTTAACGTGACCTCCGAATCACAGTGACGCTCATGGTAACATGCCACCAGTTGTCATCCATCCAAGTACTGACCGCGCCGTCGTTGCTTACCCTCGGTGATTGTGTGGGTTATGAGGGACTATGAACTTGACATTGCAATTCATAAATACCTATATTTCAGCTGCCAAATTTTGCTGCTTCTTCTTCTTTTGATGATATGGCAACCCACCAGCAGCACAGCTATTTCTGCCTATGTCAAGTGTTTAAGTTTTAGTCTTTAAATCTTAAATCTTCAAGTGTTCAACGTGACGAAAATATTGATAAAAAATAATAAAAATTGAGAATGAGATGAAATGGGAACCGTCTTTTGAAAAAAACAAAAAACGATCTCCCCAAATCATGCTTGGTATTGTCAAACATATCACGAATTATTGTTCTATTAGAATATTTTTGTATACGTTTTAATGTCATATTGTGTGTGCCTTAATGTCGTTCCAGTACCTCTTACAGATATGAAATGTTCCTGTTTCTTAACTATTTGATGCGAGACTATTTTGTTTTTTATGAAACTGCGAAAAAAATGCATAGTCTCTTTATTATTTTTCTATTTCTTTGAATTTAATTACATTTCGTTTAGAGTGTTATTTGATTATGCTCGTTCTAATTAAACTGTATATTTTTTAAATTAGTTTTTATATTATTATATTATTTAATTGCTACATAAATACCATTGTGTGACTTAAGCATTTTAATTCTAATATTGACACAGTATAACTTATTCAGTTATTACCTACTGTTTTGTTTTATGGGATGGTAAACGATCAGACGGATCGCCTGATGGTAAGCCATAACCACCACCCATACACACCCGCAACACTAGAAGCGCCACAAGTGCGTTGCTGGCCTTTTCAGGGGTACGCTCTTTTTTTTGAAGTTCGACGATCTATTGGTCCGTTAATACCACAGGCGACAGTTCATTCCACAGTTTTGCATATCATTTAATTTATACAGTCATCCATATTTAGAAAATAAATTAGTAAAGAAAAGTACTGTTACTGTAACTGTTAGTTTTATGCATCGAACCCGCAAGCGAAATCACGACTTATCGAACTTATAATCTCTCCGATCAAGAATTCTGAACAAGACTACTTTGTTTACTATTTACTAATCACACAAATTGTTTGTTACAGGTATAACATGATTACCGGCTCCGCGCAGTAGTAAGTTATATTTAAGTTACTTTGTAAGTTCCAACTTTGTTTCACGTTCGGTCGGCAGCGCAAGTCGGTAAACAATTTTAGTAGGAACGATTTATGTTAAAGATACTAGAAGTTAGGCATCTTTAGTGGGATGTTTTATTCTTTTTTTTGGGCTAAATTACACTATTGTTTTAGTCTAAGAAAAAAGTATTTTATAAAATTTTGAATAATCTGTCTAACTTAAAGAATCATCCACATATACACACTCGTTTATAACTGATGAACAGACTGACTCGACGAGTGGATAGATTTACATATTTTTTATTTTGCCTCTGAGGCGCAAAGGTAGCGTATGCAACTGCTGTGCTAGAGGTCTCGGATTTGATTCCCAGGTCGGATCAAATGTTTGTATGATCTGCAAATATTTGTTTCGGAGTTTGGGGGGATTTTCTGTGTGTAATGTGTACGTATTTACTAAAAAATATGCATATTTGTGCTTATAGCAGTTGTCTAGTATTCATAACACAAGCTCCGCTTAGCTTGGGACTAGATGGCGTTGTGTGTTAGATGTTCGAAATATTTTATTTATTTATTTCATGCTTCTTCTTCGTCTGATCTTTTCCCGTTTCCATTTGGGGTCGGCTTTCCTTATATATCTTTAATTGTTAAGTTCCAAAATTGAAATCGATAGGTAGTCATTAACCTGGAAATATTTCTCGAATTAATGTCTCGAAAGCTTCATTTTTCAAAGGATTTTTACAGCCTACCATTATTGTTGTAGCGGCAAATCAGTTATTCGTTCTAAACTAAAACTTAATCTTCGGTCAGAACTCTTTTCGAATACGTTTCCGTATAAAAAGCAACTAGTGCCTACCGATTCTCTCTGGCATTTCTTTTTCATCAAGTACCTTAATGCAAAACTCCTACTACTAGTTATTGTTATCGAAATATCAATTCAGCTATCATGTAGCAGATGTTTGTTAGTATTCATCCTAGGCCTTTTGTGCCCAGGCCAAATTAAGGCATAAATATTGGTTTATACCCGTTTTTTTCCTTTAAACTGAACAGAGGTAACGAAGTTATCTTAGCATGGACGGGGGCTTTCTCTGATTAACCTACAGAGTGCTCTTTTGTTCCCGGCGGTAAAGTTTTTTTATCTGTTTTGTGTGCAAGGCGAAGTGTAATCTACTTAGTGGCGATGCCTTGCGTTTTGTGAAAAAAGAATCATTTAAGTGAATCTCTCTGAAGTTGTAAATCATATTCATGGTTATGACAACGAACAGCTCACTTTAAATTAGATTTCGGTAGGAAATGTTCAAAAACTGCTTTTTTGGATGAATGTACCTTTTAGTTTTATCTATTCCTAGTACTATGCAATAAAATTATCAAATACATAACGTAATAAACAAACACATAATTTTATTTTCGACATTGGGTATGTTTCAAATCAAATCTTTTATTTGCATCGAATGTATGTAGTTACATGAATAATATGTTTAGTACTGTGTTAGTCTCAATACATTCTGCTATTTAGTCACGCAAAAATTGTCTTATAAAACAAGTTACGTTATCATTAGATTATTAATACTAAAATTCAATTGCATCAAATGAATTCAAAGTCATACATATTATTGAAATGTCAGAGCGGTTAAATAATAGAAAATAAAAATATTTGAAACTGAAAATAGTTATACCTATGTTATTATCACGACCAATTTGATAATACGTGAAATAGTACCAAAAATAACAAATATAACTTAGTCGCCTTACTTCAGACAGTGGACCTTTCGAGCGGCCATTTTCTAAACCCAAATTACTTGTGCACCGCCTTAAAAGTCTTCTTATTGACGTCGTTACTGTAAAAGCTTTTGAAAACCATAAAAGTAATGTAAAGGCACTTTTTAAAGCCCCTCATCTTCCAACAGAATATATACAAACGCAAACCCGTATTATATAACATTTTTTCCAAAGAAACGGAGAGGAATATGAGATTAAAACGAGGTATGATGTTATGGGTTGGTAAACTGCGTAGAACGTATGTCATGGCCCTCTTACTCGAACAAGCCAGATTAAATTGTATTTGCACTTACTATTTATAGTTAGTTTGCTCGCGTGTTTTGCCTTGCATTATTTAATAAGTAAATATTCAAGAAAAGGATTCAAAATGAAGTGTGAGTGTATATGTGTAAAAAAATTATCAATTCTTTAGACATATAAGGCTGCCTTATGTTAGCGAGAAAGTAAACAACTTTTCTGGTACAGCGATGTTTTATACAGACCAGAAGTCTCCGAAGCCAGAAGGCTTCTCTCTTTCTTTTAATGACAGTAGACAAATCTCGTGAGGAGAATCAGGATAGAAGCCAATAGCGCGTTACTCTCTCTACCTACCAAAATCAGTCAAAGCAGAGAATTTAGTCTGAAAACAGCTTATGTGTAAAGCCTAGAACGAACCCTTGGTCGGTGGAGCCGAAATGTGCTTGAGTGGAGACCGTAATTAGGAAAACGTAGTGTAAGGCTCCCTAATACACGATGGACTGATGATTTGAAGAAAGTGGCTGGTAGCGAATGGATGCTTACTGCCCAAGATCACAATGGTTGATGCTCCTTGAAGGAGACCTTCGTTGAGCAGCGGAAGGCAATTGGTTGATTAAATATTGTTTTGATATTCATTCATAACAATGTTTACACTGGACGCGAATGACATCCTAGGCGTTGCGTATTTATTGTTGTTATAAATGTCAATTACGTCTAATAAGACGATAAGACGCTCATAGCTCAGTTGCGCTCGGTGATTAGAAACAATAACCAAGGGTAAGCAACGACGGCGCGGTCAGTACCTGGATGGGTGACCGCTATTGGCATGATACTATAAGCGCCTCCGTGATTCGGAGGTCACGTTTAGCAGTCGGCCTCGGATGTTAGCTATTTCTCTTCGATTAGCTAACAGTCGTGAAGCTTAGTTAGTAGTTTGGGCGGCTTAAAAACATCCAACGGCAAGATACGTAGCCACAACGTAGTCTTGCCAGTATGGCCTTATTCCTCTCTTGAGAGGAGATCCGAGTACAGCAGTGGGACATTATGGGTTGTTGATGTAGATGACGTCTGTAATGACGTCTGTTTGTAAGTGCGTTTTGAATAAGTTAGCAAAATCACAACCAAAATAAAAAACAACTTAAATGCAATGTTACGACACATCAAAAGCTTTAAATAGTCTAATGCTGGACTTAAACCTCTCCTTCCAAGGAGTTTTGGGTAACTATACTACCACTACGCTGTCCAGACGTGGTAGTATAGTTTATTTCAAGTTAACCTTCTTTTTGAAATAATATTTGTCCTTGAGTACAAAGCCTTAGTCGCCTCTTAATCGTATCGTATGTTTACGAGAATTAGCACGTTAAATCTCGTAATACGTAATAATTATTTGATATTATTCATTCTATGTATGAGGTCGAGATGAATAGAGGTGGTGACCCTCTGTATTCCTAATCCGTAGTCACCACACATACATGCAATGTACTGCTTTTGAAATAACATTACCGCCTGTCCGTACCCTCTCATTGTTATATGAAGCTATAACACTATAATTAATAACTAATTATTATTACGATAATTAACAGACTGATTCTCGTAAACATAATTATAATATTATGAAATGTGATAGTTTAAAAGTTAGTACAAAAATAACTAGAAAACTTTAACAGTTTTTTTTAGTAAATATCCTGTTAAAAATTTATAGCCTTTTAAAACTAATTCCCATGGTATTCGTGCTTCTATAAAAAATATTATAGAGTACTTTTAATATACAACATAGGAAGTTCTAATTGCGCATAATTCATCTACGAGTAATAACTTCAAACTAACGTGGTCCTTTTCGCACAGTACTATTTCCTGGCAGATTGAGCGCAACAAACACATAATACAAATACCTATTCTTGAAATACCTAGTAAGCCTATAGAGGTGACGTTATAGATATAAAATCGCGCGCGTCATGTGCGTTTTATATTCTCTAAGTGCCGCACACATCTGGCCAACTCGTTACTCGTCTCGGCAGCCATATTCCCATGAATTATGGCTCATATTACTAGCACTGTGACTTTTATTAAGTGTTGCAACAGCTGAGAACGAAACTATGATACGGTATGTGGAAGGCGTGGTACACACGGTGTGATCACGTGATGAGAGACATTTTGCTTACCAGCCGACCGATTCAAGTCTGTAGTGCATTATTACACCGTCAATATTTTATCCATTACAATTATAGAGATAAGTACGTAAAATCTTTGTACCCCTTTTTAAAACATTTATGCCAACGGAGGAGTCTGAAATTAACACGATTAAAGTTTATATTGCAGAGAAGCGCAGCAAGCTAAAATGAATGGAAATAAATCTATACAAATAAATAAAATTGGAGTGTCTGTTTGTAATATTAAAATAACTGCTTTGTAAAATATAAAATGCATATGTCATGCATTTTTTTGTCTGTCTGTCTAGTTGTCCGTTTGTTTTTTTTGGCTAATCTCTGCAACGACGGGACTGATTTTGACGGGACTTGCACTGGTAGATAACTGACGATGTAAGGAGTAACTTAGTCTATTTTGTTTAGACTAGCTTTACCCAGCGGCGTTACTAGCGATTGCAACAATAACCGCTGAGCTACTAAGAAATTAATAAATTATGGTGGAATTTGGACGTATAAATATGTCATGTCATGCTGACCAAATGGGTTTCAGTTTGTTCCAAGTTTTCCGTCTATTTGCAGTCCAATTTAATCTGCTTCCTTAGTAGATACTAAAACGGGGTGAGTAGGAATGTCCTCTTGTATGCTTAATACGAAACTTGTCGCACAATACTCATGTAGTTTTTTTTTATGGAACCGCGTGCAAACGAGCTAGCGTATCGCCTGATAGTAAGCGATTACCGCCGCCCATGGACATCTGCAACACCAGAGGCCTCACAAGTGCGTTGCGGGCGTTAGGGGGATGGTGATGGGGAGAGGGATTGGGCTATGGGCCTCCGGTATCCTAACTCACT
The DNA here is from genome assembly GCA_003709505.1 of Hyphantria cunea. NCBI lineage: Eukaryota > Metazoa > Arthropoda > Insecta > Lepidoptera > Erebidae > Hyphantria > Hyphantria cunea. The sequence continues at coordinate 266,099 of PKRV01001398.1, read as the reverse complement.
CGGTGAAACACAGCGCAAGCATTGTTTCGCACCGGTTTTCTGTGAGGAAGCCGTGGTATCATTCCGGTCGAGCCGCCCCATTCATGCCGAAGCGTGGCTCTCCCACGGTAGATATATGTTGCATAATACATACATTCACACATTTCACACTAAACCGTTTGTTTGTAACCCGACTGCTGATAAAAATAGCAAATATTTTCATAATATGTAGCGCAGTGACAGCGTATGCGACTGGTGTGCTTGAGGTCTCGGTTTGGATTCCCAGGTCGAACCAAATGTTTGTATGATCTGCAAATATTTGTTTCGGAGTTTGGGTGTTTTCTATGTTTAATAAGTATGCATTTGGAAAAAAAATATAATATGGATTAATATCAGTTGTCTAGTACCCATAACACAAGCTCTGCTTAGCATGGATCTAGGTGGCGTTGTGTATTAAATGTCCGAAGATAAAAAATATGCCAAGATTTTTTTTAAGCTACCATATGACTCTACTCTGCCTGATGGAAAGCATAAGAAGAATCCAAGAGTGGTGGTCACCATCCTCAATGCGAATATGGACAGAGCAGCATGGTGATCCACACTATGGCGGCCTAGTGCTTTTTCACGCCCCGCTTAACGGACCTGGTATCATAACGGGAGGGTATCACATGCGGTGGTAGTAAGTTCAGCGTTTAGATCTCTCGCTTTTTTGTTTTTTATTTATAGGTCATCATTGCAATTATTTGTTCCAAATCAACTCTACGATCTCTGCCTTAGCAGTTACGATGACTAACTACTAGACAAATAGACCCGTTATATACATACACATATACTTATTTTCGAACATATAGGTATCGTAATCAGGTTAACCAGTAGGTACGACATTCTTCTCAATTCACTAATCAATCAAGCGATTCTTGACACGAACTGGTTTCCCAAACGGTTTTCATAACAGCAACATTAATTGATTGTATTTGCTAAGACCAAATCTGACAATTTTCATAAATTATGTTTGTAATATTAAAGTAAAATCTTTATTGATCGAGTCTGCATATTTAATTAACGAATTTATGCATTATTTAGCTGAGCCGAAGCTGAGCCGTAAGTTATGAGGTAACTAGAACAAATATAGTCTATAGCCGATAACCTCCCCTTTTTTTGAAGTCGTTTAAAAAGTAGTTGAAGATATGCTTTACATTATCAGCTATCTGCCGGTGAAAGTCACGTTAAAATTTACCCAGCCGGTCCAGAGATTATCCGGAACAAACAAACAGACAGTAAATGTAATTACTTTTTTGATGTCGGCATCGTATATACTTTCATATGCATTTAGTATAGTTAGTAGCTGATAATTTGTAATTACAAACATGCACTTTAATTTTATTTATGTGTATAAATTATGGACAAAGTACCTACTTTGATTCGTAAATTAGTCTACATCGGAAGAGGAGGGTAAGTTTCTGCAACTCGATGCTGTGTGATTACGTAAAAAGGGACGAAAATGTGTAACAGAAAGGGAATTGGAAAGCGCGCTCATTTATTCGACTCTTTAGTTCGCGCGGTTATATAGTTCGTTGTCAGATACTATTGAGAGACTAGATGTTACATTTTCTACCAGTGACGTCATTTAACTGGTATGATGATAGTGATATCATATCATAGATTGATGAAAGGTTCACTAGTTTTTAAGGTTCAGTTTTTCTAGTAAGAGAACTCCAATCTCCAAAAGTTATTTTAACTTGGAAATATTATTATTTTTTTAGTGTAAACTATTTTAATATTAACATTGTATTATAAATTAGTATTATTCAGTTGCACAGCTGTTAGGTTTGTTACATAAAATAAATACTTTAAAAATTAAATCGATGTCACCAGAAAACTTCGATCAGAAATATTGTGTTCTGATTTCGATTATGACCAACCCATCCGATCGCTAGACACTGTTGTTTTCTTGCCTAAATGCATAACCTTTACGATTATATTAATAATAGATATAGTATTTTAGTTGGTTAAATTAATGAACAGTCATAGTTGGCACAACAAGTTGGCTCACAGATGCCATTAGTCCGTGTTGTGACTCAGAACCAGGATAAACGGCCCATGAAACGATAGCGTGATGTGCGCTTACTGCGTATTTACAAATAGTTTGGAATAGAAAAGTTTTAAAGAGTACACTTTTGCCTTGGTAGTCTTGTGTTGGTTTTGCCTTCGAAGTCCATCCCATACTACTGCATGAAATTTTAATTATTTCTGAAATTTTAATAGGTGACTGAATAGAACCTTCTAATAAGAACAATTCTAAGTAGCTATTGAATCTAGCTTCGCTGGCGTTGTCATTTCTTGTTTCTTTCTTTGCAAAAAAGGAACTAGTGAAAATACCCTAAATTCTTTTTAGCGGGTTCTCACAATATAAAGGCAAGCTGGTCAAAAATTGAAATTACTGGAATGGACCGGCTCGATCGGGGCAGTACTACCCTCGCGCAGAAGACTAACCAACAGAATTCGTGATGTCGTCCTCGGCCTCACAAAAAACCGGAGTGAAACAGAGTTTGCGCTGTGTTTCATCGAGTGGGTGAGGATACCGAAGGTCCATGCCCAATTCCTCGTCCATGTAGTTTGTGTGTAGGTCTTGCGATTGTCCATCGGCGGTAAATCCTTACTATTCCATTAAAAAAACTATCTCGGCACACCAACGAAGTCTTTCTTATGTGTGATTGTTCATCTGTCTAAATACTTTTTAGGTGGGAAATCTAAATATATAGTGAATGATGTCACTATGGTAATCCCCTGAATAGTATTGTTAGATTGTTGCCTCCCAAAACAACTTATTACCAACGGAAACGATCGCACACGCGCCATGTCTAAGCGGTTTCTTTCGATTCGCGAGTATGCCGAGCATTTGCTGTCGTGACAAGAATGAATATGAGTCTCGACGATACATCACAAATAGCGACGATTCGTAATAGACTTTTAATAAAATGAAAACAATGCTGTATTCGTGACATAAATTGTGGTCTATTACAGTACTCCTTCCCCCAAAAACTCGAAATAAATACCTACACAAACCTTTTGGTATCTATTTATTGCTGAGCCCAGAGGTGTTACCCGCGGTATTACAACAACCGTGGGGTAACGTATAAGTAGTTACTCCTTGTATCTCCAGCTATCTGCCAGTGAAAGTCCAGTCAGAATCGGTGCAGAGGTTCGAGATTAGCAAAAATTGCTGTTTAAATGTAAGTACCGTATTTAGTTCCATATGCATTTGGTGAAAAGCTGTTTAGTTGGCATAAGAAACGAATAACCACTTCGATTTTAATTATTTGTATAGATTAATGAAAGCGATAGGCACGTATGTTGAAATTGCGACGATGGTGGGAACCAATATTTGTATTATGTTACAAAGTAAACTCGTGTTTTACTTTCGTACGATACCGCGTAAACAACAAACGAACTTCTCAGAACTTAATCATTTCTACAAACGGGTAGTTAGTATACCAACGTTACCGCTTCCTAGAACCGGCTGCTACAGACATCTGTGTGTCACAATTCTTTAATAACTATAAATCTTTATGCATTAACGTAATATAAACAAAGTATGCTTCAATAACTATAACGTAAGTGCCTATAAATGTCTGTATGATCAAAGCTTCGCTGACGATCGCTATGTAGCAGGGTCTGAACGAACTTGGTTCACACCTACAGATAGATGTCACAGATAGCATAAAATAAACATATAACAAGTAGAGGTCATCCAGCTTGTCACGTTTCTGACATTTATAATCCTTTTCATTTAATCTTCAAGGAGTTAAAGGCCAAGTAATTACCTGGCGCACATAAAATATTAAGAAGCTAGTAAATCAATTAAATAAATAATTTACAGTGGCTTAGCCGTAGGTCGCCTATTCTCACTGAAGACTTTTCAAAATTAGGAAAGAAGGTCGTGAGAAATATGCCGTAACCACTAACTATTAATTGCGCAAAACCGTTCTAGAAAATGTAAGTACATTTGCTCAAGATTCAATAACAAACATTTCCTTTGCCCAACGAAAACACAAATTAGTAAATTCGTTTTTATCTCCTTTAAATGTATCTGTTCATTTTAATAGTCTTCATAATTTACTTTACGGTGTAAATATCTATGTAAATAAGACTTCAAATAATATAAAATATAAGCATCTAATATATAATAATATAACTAGTGTTCGCTTTATAAATAAATTTAATGTACTCTTACGATTAACAAGAAACTTATCGTAATTCACATCGGCAATTTCCTTGACGGTAAAGCATCTAAAGAAGCGAAACTTTTATCTCATAATTATTTGTAATTCACAGAAAGCGGTGCAAATTATAGCGACAATTCATAGTGGCGTACACGACTTCTTTATTTATACATGTTCTTAGAAAAGGCGCGTAGTTGTAATGCGTGGCGGGCGGCGTCTATCAGGGAACGCATGTGCGCGCGCGCAGCCAGCCGTAATAATGCGCGCCTGAGCCGCCGCCTGCGCACCAGACCCCACCCATTGTATGGAGATCGGGAACAACATAGATTTGTATGAATCGCAGAAAGGACGCAGCTTTGAATATTTGGAGTTAGTTTCAGGTTTTTAAAATGTCTAACAGAAAAAGGTGTAATACTAAAATTATATGTCGATTAAATTAACTCATAACACGTCTTTCATAATTAATAAATCATTGGAACAAAGAGCAACAACATACCGTTAACTCTTGAATTACAGAGGAGTCCATGGGCGCGACAACGGCGTTATTACCTTTCTTTTTTTTTAAAGACAACACCAGCATTCGCATTATAAATCCTGTGTCGCGGGGACATTACTAACATACAAGAATATTTTATGGGTCACACTAAGCGATGTCTCATGTGGGGTTTGAACCCACAATAGTCAAAGAAGCGACAGAAAAAACGGCGTGATGACCGCCGTGTGTTTAACGCGCCAACCGTGTAGCCAGTTGTTCACTTAGTTTCCTCGTGGCATGCCATACCATAAAAAAATATTATTGTTGTCTTCATTAATTGTATTATACATACATTATGTTTTTGTACTGTAATTTAAATAAATAATAAGTTATACAACGTCACCTTAGTTTGTATTACTGAGCTCACAGAGTACTTCAATCACTAGGCAATCGACAAAGTCCTTCACTGCAAAGTCTATCTGTATACAAAATGTTTGGTCGTTATAGAGGGGATATGTCAGATGTTAGATATATGGCAGTGATAGCTGTGAATTAACAATGACGTCATCTATTCTCAAAGAATTTATTTAAAGATAGTCCAACAACCTTAGGCGATGCATTTAGATTTATTTTCAATTTTCTATCTCTAAAATACTACGTAGCGATGAAGTTGGATGTTAACTTCTTGAGAATAATTACTAGTTACCTTCCTTAGCTTAAAGGAATTATTAGATAAGTAAAACCCAAGCAATTATTTCTCTTATTCCCTCTCAGATCTTTTCTATCCTAACTTATTGTTGTTTCGTAAACTAAGTTGCCTCCTAGAGCACGTCGACATTTAGGCAGCAAAGTCGAGTGCAGTCTACATTAGCGTTGATGGCGGTGTGCGTCTGAGATAGCAGTAAGGTCACGATGACATCAGCTATTCTCTGGTAAATCGTTTAGCGTTTTTATATCAAGTGTAGTGTTAAGTTCACTTTTGGTTTAATACCAATGACGGACAATGATTGTTTGGTAACTTATTTGATTCACAAAATACTAGTGTAAGAATTAATGAGACTTGAATGAATAATGCCGTAGCTTTCGTTCAAATATGTATCGATTTCAAAATCGATAAATAGAAATTGAAGTTCCAAATTCTTATTTAAAGCGATTCGTTCTAAAAATAAGAACAGGCTTTGTACCTGTTTCGTAACAGTAGTTTCATATATTTATGTTTTTCTATTTGGGTAAACCAATACTGTATTGGTGGTGATTTATAGACATTCTTAACGTAAAACCCGTTGCCTAACCGGAGCTAAACGAAAAGTAGTGTCGTAATGAAGCCGAGCATATCTGGTTATTTACGCCATCTTGTGCCATACTAAGCAGTGTTTGTACAACAATACCCAGATTGACTGATAGAATACTTATTACTATTTCTTGTAAACAAGTAGAAAATATCTAACTCCAAAAAAAAATTGCAGATTATACAAACATTTGGTCAGACCGGTAAAACGAACCCGAGATTTCAGAAGGTATACCAGTCGTATACACAGTTTCAGTAGGTATACACTATCACTGGCTGTTATAGGTAAGTACTTAAAATAACATGGTTATGTTATTGGCCTGTGTAATACCCCAGTAACGTGATTAGCGTCGTCTGCCCCTAACTTCGTAAAATTTCATCCGTACCCTTCCGATGACGCCAACCCAGATGTCTAGACTAAGTATGTAGTACATGGACTCTTGAACATTGACGTCAATGTATAACTATACCCTACACTTGTTATAAATACTGCGCAAGTTTGATGTAATAAAATGTGTATTTTTGCAAAGTAAGCGTTTAGTTGTATGATACTTTAACTTATGTAAATATATTTTTAACGGAATGTGGATACTTCTATGAGTTTCTTTGCCAGTATGCTACTTATAAGGCTTTACGCATTTTGGAAACTGGAAGTTAATCGACACAGGCAGGCTGTGGCTTTTGGTGTTTTCACTTAGTTTACCTTGAAAATACAGTACATTTGTGGCTTGCGAGTCGATCTATGATTTTCATCTGTAGCTTCAATTTAACGTACATAAATGTCATTTAGTGTCTTATTTAAATAAATAAATTTATAATAATATTTTTCTAGTAATATAATGTATGTTTAGAATATCATTACGATCATAAGTATCTTAATTGATTGACGTTGTATTTATCGTAATAATTAGTGAAAATTATTAAGAACCAAGTATTGCTGAAGTGGTTAAAATTTAAAATACTAGCAGCCCAGCTTCGCAAGGAAGTCCTTGAAATTTTCAGATATATATGCATGTATCACAGATATAAACCTGCCTGATAAACCAATTCATCCCTAATCCCTTGCTCAAACTGCATTAAAATCCGTTCAGTAGTTTAGAAGATCTAAGCTAAAAGACAGCGGAAGCTACTTTATTTTATACTACGCATAGATTGACAAGTTCACACAAAAATATTTTTCATTAAAAATGTAAAACTGAAGTGATTTAAATGAAATGAATTCGGTGTTTATATATACTTAACCTTAAGTTGCTTGGAAGCATTTCCAGAAATTTCGGCATGAATGGGTCGGTCCGACCGGAGTGATAGCACGGTTTCACAGGAAAATGGCGTGAAACAGCGCTTGCGCTGTGTTTCAACAAAACCGTGTTGTGAGTATAAAGACTGGCAGCGCACTTGCGACGCCTCGGCCGGTGTTGCGGGTGTCCATGGGCGGCGGTAATCGCTTAACATCAGGCTACTCAGAATAATCACGATTTCCAAAATATGGAAAATGTAATGCGTCATATAAATGTAATTTCGTAATTAAGTCCCGTGCTATACAACTGTTCATATGAAAATGTATAAGATAAATAAAGAAATATATGAAGGAACCCGATTAGGATAAGGCGAAAATATTGAACCCATAAATTAGATATTTACACAGTATAAATTCGCTTATTGTTCTTGTGCATTTAAATCGATCTCTAGTATTACATAGAATTATAGAAACATAGTAACTTCCTGCTTAACACAAAAAGGTATAGTAGGTTTTCTCCCATTTACATTTAAAGTAAAAAAGGAAAATATAGCCCGCTTACTCTACACTAAATTCTCACCGGCTTTACCGCAGGCAAACGTTATTTAGGGAATGCGGTCTACATGCCATGCCCGATCAGTCGGCATGATAAACAGGGTAATGGGATGTATATCATATGATATTCATACATAACGAACTGTAAAATGCCATAACAAGCATTATTAAATTTATTTTAATGTTTATTACCCATATACTTAGTTACAACCTAAAAATGTTTCTTTATTAATCCCGTCTGGGACTAGAATAGCTTTGTCTGTTCTAGTCCCAAACGGAATACGTAATTTATCTCTGTATCAAATATGTTTACTCAGAAAATGTTAGAAAAACGCAGGTCGCAGTTAGTTATAAAAGGTAAAAGCTTATGTTTTTTGGTACCTACCTAACTCGTATTTGTGACCCTCACACCTGTAAAAATCACGTAGTTGGTATATATAAAAACATTTACAATAGCGAGTAATATGGTACCTAGTCGCTTGTTCCAACTAATCGGGGATCTCGGGGACGCAGCAGGCATCCAATTTCCTAATTTATTTCGTCTCCCCTTTTTATTAGAAGTTGTGGTGTGTGTACCCAGTCTCGTTTGTGGGCTTCAGACGGCATTTATTGAGGGCTGCTTTTAGGCATAAACGCGTTGAATGAAGTAAAGGTAGGTAGCGAGGGATTTATTTTGCAAGTATAAAGGAGAAAGTATTTTCTTTAAGGTCCTTATCGTTTAATGAGATTTTTTGTTATATTTCGCTTTCAATAAAATTAAAATTTTTAAGAACACAGGCACTTGATCGTGTAATCATACTCTTACACTGCTGGACCGATATTTACCAAACATAGCTAAGTACAACCGCAAGGAAACCGCCATACTTCAACATTTTAATCTAATCAGTTATAAAGCTCAATCATGTATCAGAAAAACTAAAGGCTTTCACAAGACAAGTGGAACAGCTCTAAGTCTGTCCCGACCTTAAGAGCTTTAGTGCTGGCAGTGTTGTCTGTAGAAGGCTGCGGTTAAGTGCATAAAATTATATCATGATCAGAACATGGCCAGACTCGTGTTGGAATGAAATCATTATGTGGTTATAGCCTAGTTTCGTAATAATACTTTGATAGAATTATACAGCATTGAATTGTTACGTTTCTCAGTAAGATAAACTTAGTTTTTTTTATGTGATAGAGGTCAAACGAGAATACTTATCGCCTGATGGTAAGCGATTACCGACGCCCATGGATACCCGCAACGCCAGAGGTGTCACAAGTGCATTGCCGGCTTTTGGGAGATAGGGGGAGGGATTGAGTATGTGCCTACGATATCTATAACTTACTATTGCTGTTTCACATCGTTTTCTGTGAGGACGTGGTATCACTCCGGTCGAGCTGGCACATTCATGCCGAAGCGTGACTCTCCCACGGTAAAATTAACATTAAATTAGTTTTACCAACATCACTACTGTTATTCATCCCGTGGGTATTGTCAGAGGCGATTAATTGAGCGAACTACGCAGGCCAACATCACTGTAACGAGAAGGAAAATTTTAAACAGATCCTGTACCATCCTGTTAGGCCAGCGTGGCAAACTAGACCAAAACCTCCTTTCTAAAGTGATGTCTATGGCCAGATGTGAACTCTTAATGGCTATCGATTATGATGCGACCGGAACCTGTTCTGTACGTATTAAATAAATAAATAAATAAATATTTTCGGACATTTTAACACACAACGCCATCTAGTCCCAAACTAAGCAGAGCTTGTACTATGGGTACTAGACAACTGATATTAATACATATATACTTTTTTTTTGTAAACACATACATACTATACATAGAAAACACCCAAACTTCGAAACAAATATTTGCAGATCATACAAACATTTGTTCCGACTCAGGAATCGAACCCGAGACCTCTAGCACAGCAGTCGCATACGCTACCACTGCGCCACAGAGGCCTCAAATTAGGAGGCAAGTGAAACACGCGACTGCTATTAGCACACTGCTTTAATCTCCGTTCACATAAGTGGTGGACGCAGCCACCTATACATAAATATGGGTACATACACAACAGCCCTTCCCCTTATCTGAAACTATATAAAATACAACAATACAAAAATCTTATAAAAAGGGTTTGTAATCGATCCCAGGAATATCTAGAAATGGGAGGAGATTGCGAAAAAGACGAGCTCGTGTGATTTTCTCCGTCCTTACCACCATCTTGGCTAGACTATAAAGACGATGAGGCGCCATCAGATGTAACAACATCAATGTCCATTGTGTTATGTTGCACTGGAAGAGGACGCATTATCCTTACTTAGGTACAACACTTTACCCAGTATTTTAATAATGGTGTCTTTACAACGTTGCCTCCTAATACGAACATAACAGAACCAACCAGATATTGTCATAAGTTTGTCAATTTGTTATCAAACAGGTATATTTTTAACCGACTTCAAAACGGACAGAGGTTACTCAATTCGACCGTATATATATATTTTACATTTTATGTAAGTATTATTCGTGATGTGTGGTGATAGTGATAATGACGAACGAACTACGTTCCAAAGGAAGTTCTGCAGACGTTCAAAGTGGATAATCAGGATGGCACGATTTTTCTAAAAGTAGGATATAGTCCATTAACAAAAATAATAAACTACCATTGTAGTATGAAAGGTCCGTGCAAAAGTGACCAGACCAGTCTTTTAACAGTAGGTACTCGAAATTATATGGTTTCTTGCATTTAAAACAAGATTGAAGAGTGTTTTAGTAAGTTAGTAATAACAGACGTCCCCAGTCCCCAAACCGCATTCGACCAGCGTGGGGACGTATGGCCTTAACCCTCTCCTGAGAGGAGTTTGACGGTCCAATCTGTGAAAATGTAAATGTGTCTGAGAGAGCACTGGTTCTCATAACACAATTTACACCCTAGTATGGGTTCTAGAGTTCCATAGACACCTACCATGTTTTCTTTTACGCAAATTTTTATACCTATGAACGAGTTTTACTGTAAAAAAAATATTTGAAATAAATTATCATTTTTAAATATGTATTATATAAGGACGATATTTGAATAGAAGCGTCTCAAAAATTTGCTTAAACAAGCTACTTACTCAAACTTATTTTCTTTAGTCGTTATCAAAATAATTGTAATTAGCGAAAAGCCTTTTATCTAGTTCAGTGTTTTGGTTTATAATCTGGCTATCATTTTAAAAAAAACTGCATAGTATTCCACGCCAAAAAATATTTCATAGTTTATTTCTTCACTAACAAGGCATTATCAGCCAACCAATAGTTTTAAAGCAGCTTAAAGCCTTTTCGATATATCGTACCTTGTCAAATAATTCTCCGAAAAATCCCCGGGATTCGGCATTCCGATAAAACTACAATTCGATGCTTATCACGTTGTTTCCATCACCCGATCAAGGTCCTGCGAATAGATGCCCACAGTTTTGCATAACATCCACGTAGAGAAATAGCTTCCCCTACTTAGTTTTCTTTTATAAATAAGTTTCAAATTCCTGTAGCCACCGAACCGTAAATATTGTAGGTTGATCGCATGCTGCCCTGGTACTCAGTGCGCCTGCGTGGTGAACCTTAAAGTTACACCTGAGACCCGCAGTTTAGTAGTCGTTCCCCCGTCGTGGTGGGCGCTTGTCTATTCAAACGGTATTTTAAGCGTGGAACTTTCTAGATGACTAGGTCCGCGATTGTATAATGCATACATAATATGTAGATAGCTAACTTTAAACAAATTTTGCGAGGGTACGTTTTATAATGGAATTATGGAATGTAAATGTAAATTTTGCATTAAGCGCTCGACTTTTTAAACTGAAGGGATGAACTTATGTAGGAAGAATTGTATATATTTTAAGAGCTCTTTTTCGAGTTTTAACACAGCATAATAATTACCGCACATATTATGTGACGCACTTAGAGGTGCCAAAATGAGAACCACTGAAGTATTAAAATTTGAGACTTTAATGAGCAAATCGAGACTTCAGTAACGTCAACATTGGGTCTATTTAATGTATTTTCGTTTGTTTGTAACCGACTTTTGTGAGCGAGTTTAATATTGTACGTAATGCGATTTGAAGCAAGCTAGTATGACAAGACACTATAAGACCTTTTAAATTGCGTAACTAGTAACGGCTCCTAAGAAATGTAACTTCCTGTTCAACGCGATTGTGTTCCTAACTTCCTGGTAGGTCTCATCATGCAGGAAATAATGTAACCTAAGTAGGTACATGATTATGAAGTATTTCGGTACCCCGGATCAAATTAAATGTTTGTTGACGGGGTAGAAACCCCTTCAGATTGCCTGCTCCGTTGGGTCTCAGGAGTATGTGTGTTTCCAATAAATCCTGAGCTCTTATCCAACACAATTCCGGGGATAATGCTTCCCCGCCCGCGAACAATGCACCTAAAATTTACAATCACTGCTTTTCTCGGTTACGTAGATAAAAAAAAATCATAATTTTGGCCTGTCCACACTTATTCATTAAAAATTCAAATGTAATATGATTAAGCGTTTTGGAGGCGCAATAAAAATACTCTTAATATGAAGAAAGAAATAACAAATGTAAAAAAGTAAAGTTTCCTGACTACAATTTATTATTACGTTAAATATTACAGTACTCGACTACTTTTAATGTTACAAAAGCGTCACATTAAAAATAAATAAATATTATGACTTGGCTACGTTAACAGATATGAGAAAAAAAGCTGATTACGCAAACTGTTCTGTCATACACACGTTTATGAAACATGTTGTATAAAGACATCGTAATTTATAGGTCAGTTCAAGCTGATAATGTAAAATATTGTTACATGTTAAACTTAGGACATTACACATAAAGTTGGTAGACATAGAATCTTTACATATTTTAAAATGAAATCGCTTTCAGTTCGCTTATATCTTTTAAACTATTCAACGGACTTTTATAAAGTTTTCAGCAGTAGGTGGAAGAGGATGGTTTATATCATCAGTCACAGCTTGACTCGAATATTTGTTAGTCTTTCCAATATTACGCAGAATCCCTTCGCACAATACAATGCAATTGGAATCATGAAATTAAATTATTTGGTGATTGGCTATATTAGCTTTTGAGTACTAAGCATACCAGACTTGAGTTCTTTTTCTGATAGGCCGTCATGACCTGAATACTCGTATTGCATTTTTAATAATCTTAGATGCGCTAGTGGATAAATAAGGTTTGGCTTGAGTATCTGTGGGCAAAATCACTGCCTTCCAATACTAGTAGTCTTTATGCTAAGTCACAGACGGATGTACGGCCATGATAAAATTTTTAGGATGATTTCCACTGCACAGTTTGGAACAAGAGAAACAGTACGTGCCGTTCCACCCCTCGCTTTGATACGAACTTGTAGATCCACGGGGCTTATAGTTCGATTCGGCAGATTGACCGCGTCCATTTCACGCGGTTGTGTGTGGAGAGCGCTCATGTCGCACAAATAACCCATTCCGTCAGTCCAGGAACTCAATTCTGAAATAAATAAATAAATATTTAGGACATCAAACCCCAAGTAGGGGCGCTCATAGCTCAGTTGCGCTCGGTGATTAGAAGCAATCACCGAGGGTAAGCAACGACGGCGTGGTCAGTACCTGGATGGGTGACCGCTGGTGACATATTACCATGAGCGTCTCCGTGATTCGGAGGTCACGTTAAGCATTCGGTCGCGGTTGTTGTCGTAGGATAACAATCGTAAAGCTTAGTTGGAGGCCTTCGGGCGGCTTAATAACATCCAACGGCAAGATTACGTAGCCACAACGTATTCTTGCCAGTCCCCAACCCGCCCTTGGCCAGCGTGGGGACGTATGGCCTTAACCCTCTCCTGAGAGGAGACCCGAGCCCAGCATTGAGACATTATGGGTTGTTGATGAACCCAATGTAAGCCGAGCCTGTATTATGGATACTAGACAACTCATATAAAATATTTAGTCCTTAAAAGCTAATATAACCAATCAAGTAAATTGGTATCATCTAATAATTCGATGGTAACTGTATATTGTATAAAAGGTCCACGGACCCCTAGTTCACTGACTCCTGCTGCATCGGTTTAGTAATCACACATATGCACGTAGTTGCAGGGAGCTGCTTGAACGTCCTATCTAATAGTTATATAATTTCTATGGAACAAGTACAGGTGCAGCCGACATAATTGTTTTTAATACTGCGTAAGCGCACCTATTGAACCGGTTATAGTATGATAGTGAAAAGTTATATAGCCAATAGTTATGTATTATTTTAAATATGGGGGAGGGGGGAACATTATTTAATTTCATCAAGTTTAAATTGTAATAGGTTTTTATGCCTTATTGCGTAAATAAGTATACTAGCGACCTGATCCAACTTTGCACGAAAGTCTTAGAAACTCTCGGATTTTATGTATTGTAATATAAATCAATAAATAAATATTTCGGACATCTTACACATAACACCTTCTAGTCCCAAGCTAAGCAGAGCTTGTGTTATGAGCTAGCTAGATAACTAATATAAATACATATTTACTTTTTTTGTACATACATACATATTATACTTAGAAAACACCCAAACTCCGTAACAAATATTTCCAGATCCTACAAATATTTGGTCCGACCCGGGAATCGAACCCGAGACTTCAAGCAGAGCAGTCGCATACGCTACCTCTGCACCACATAGGCAGTCAATACAAAATATGCATTTTTTACATATATAAACCTTCACAATAAAACAGTTAAACCTGGTTTTCCTGGATAGTTGTTTAGTGAGTGCTGGACACCATACTCATTGCGAATATGCGAAGATGTCACTAGGTTACATTGTAGCCTAGTGAGGTCCTCTTTACGCCACGCTTAAAAGCCCCGGGTTTTTTCATATGAATTGTAGTAAACTTAAATAAATATATATTAGATTTAATGAATGGTTACGATGCGTTATTTTCCCGAAGTTTTGATCGTGTTATACCACAGGTCACGGGTAGACTGGAAATAGACGGTATCGTAAAATGAAAAACTATGGGTACCTCTATACCAGTTTTTGAATGACTATGTTAATTTAAATAAGGGTTCTTAAATTAACGAATAATTATCATGCGGCTATAATTTTTTTTTTTACATTGACAACAAATCTCTTCGCAGGGCTATAAAAGTCGTAAAACGTGATAATTAAAGTAAGAAAGAAACTAACAGCGACAAAATAATTTATATAATGACGACACCAATCGAGGTTATAAGACTAGGAATGTAGTGTAATCCAGCACCGGTATAAAAGAATGTCATTGTATCGCAATTAACAATAACCAAGGTTGACTACCTATTGCTGACCGTTGCTTTGCCAAAAACTAAAACACAAACTTGTACTTGGTACTTACAATAAAAGCTGTTTGATTTAAAGAAAAGAGGTTTTTTTTTGTAATTGTGCCAAAACACTACGTGGCCCGCCAGGCATTATCACCTCACCTCCCTTCGTGTCGGATCCTCCCTTTGTGTTGGAGGGACATGACACCCGTTCCTCCACATAATGAATGGACAGGTCACCTGATGTTAACCCCCTTATTGTCTTTAGAACCTTTAAGTACTGCATTGAAAATAACTCAGAATCGTTACTTTAAGTAAAATAACGTTTGTGAGTAAGAAGTGTCTACCGCGGTCCCTGAACACCTGCAATTCAAGAGGTACTGAGTGTGTTGTCATCCCTTGGATAAAACTCGCACGAATCAAGGGTAGGAAAAATTTGGACTAAAGTAATTTAAAATGGATAGTTGAAGATAGTTAAAAATTTAATTTTTATCTAGACAAATTACGATTATAACCTACGGGCCCGTGTCGAAAATTGATGGGAGATAGCAACCCTCGATGTAGGGTGAAGCTTGCTGTACCCTGTACCCCCTCTAAAAAGGTCTTCTGGTGGTTCACATGACTCATCAATATTCGACACAAGCACATACTCTGTTACTAGTATCTACTAATAGTCATAAATGAATCTGTAGTAGTCCAATTGTCAAAACTGTACTTTATACCATTGTAATGTTGTATTTCCCAATTGTCCATAAGAGATACCAAAACTTACATACATAGGTATAGAATCGTTAAAATTTACCTTCAATCAAGAAAGATTTCCAGTCACAAAAAATATTAGAACAGGACAGCGAAGATGTGTACAAGAAGCTAGGAACAAAAGTTGATAAATTCTTGTACGACGTGTACATTGATGTTCGCTTTACCTAATAATATATGTAAATGCAGCATATAACTATAAGATATAGCAGATACAGCATATGACATAATCAAACATTCTTATGAGCAACGGATTGCCATATTTGCATAGAATTGTTCACACCGCTATCAAAAAAAGGTAACCGTACAAAAGTTACATAGTTCATTGACAAAAAGTACTAGGGCAACATATAACCAAGATGTAATAAAGGCGCCCTGGCGCTGCTACTGATAATTTGCAAAGACTCCTCTGAATTACTAACTACCCGCTACGTCCCTTTTTTTCTTATTTACAAGTTCTAGGTATAGTGTAACTGACTAAACTTTAACTAATATTCTTGAAATGTATTATTTTGATAGCTGAACGTGAACTTGTTAGTTTTGCTGGTAAGGAAGGATTAGTCGTTTGACCTCAGTGCTATTATTTATTTCTATGACTCATATTTTATGAGTCACAAAAATAAATAATATACCACGCCACGAAAGGACCATTTTACGTCCATGTGTTTTATAGTCGCCTATTACTTTATTGTACGATTTCCTTCGTAGTTAAGTTGTAGTAATCGTTGGAGTTCGTTGAAAACTCTCTCCTCGGGGTAACCAACTTTAATTGAATTATTACGAACTATTTATTGCCTATCCTTCGTAGGGGATTTAATACATATAATGTTAATATATGTTAAGTTCTATGAACTTACAGAACAAGCGAAAATATTGACTATGAACTACTAGCTGACCCGGCAAACATTGTTTTTCCATATATAAAAAATGACAAGAAAATAATAAAAAATAAAGGTGGGTCGACCTTATCGGTTATGATAAATAGATGTTGGCCGATTGAGACCTACCCGATATGCACACAAAATTTCATAAAAATCGGTCCAGCCGTTTCGGAGGAGTTTGGTAACAAACATAGCAACACGAGAATTTTAAAAATATATTAGATTAGTTGCGTTAAATGCTTTCGTATCCAAGTCACACATATAAGTACCTAGTCCTGGTTTTTAGAGTGATATTTCTCAAAAAAGAGACCATTACAGGATTAATCGTACTCATCCGATTTTTATAATATATCCCTTCAATATAGATGATTCCTTGAAACAATTACTGTCTTTAAAAGAGGAATGGGATGAATTTGTTCTGTTCATGTAGCTACATGCAATATTTTCTTCGGGCATCTCTCAGTACAGGGGCCGTCCCCTTGCCCCAGACCATTACGCAGAGTTGTCCCTAGGGTTGTTACCGTGATTGGGAATTGCGAAACACTCACGCAAGTGGACAACCCTCCATTCTTTAGCCAGATAGGTATATACTTATAAATATGAGTTCCGTGACATTGACGGAGGGTTATAGTTTTGACAGTCAATGTATGTTCGTATGTTCCACTACAGAACCGATTTTAATGAATGATGAGTCAATAGTTTTGTAATAATGTGTGTGTATTTTATTTATTTTTATATTTAGTTTTAAAAGTTTTTAACCGACTTCATGAAAGGAGGTTTCTCAATTCGACTCTCTTGTTAGTGATAAAGGGTAATGAAACGATTGGTTATTTTTACATTTACTACCTAATTTCACGAATTGGAAATTAAAATGATTTGCTAAGTACTTTAGATTTTGTAGGTATGAAATATGCTAAATGTTTCATGCCTACAATAGCCTTCATGCTTAAGGTGAAAGTGGTTTTTAAAGAGTCGCATGTTGTTAGAAACGTGGTGTAATATATTCCCATAGATTACCTGCTCTTATTTGTATGATATATTGTATGACCAATAAGAGATTAGTCTCACTGAAAACGTACAAGTGTCGCCGGTTTGAAGTATGTAATATGTACTTTACAATGTTGGAATTATCATGAGGAAACCGAAGAACAGGAAGCCTCTAAGCTTGATTGATGTAAGGTTAACTGAAGTCTGATTGCCATAATACAGACTCTGCCTAGTTAATAATCAGATAGTCATGAATGAGACGTTGTTGAGATTGGTCACTATGTAACTACTTCTTATTTAGTGAACTGCACTACACAAGTTGATATTCTACAAACGTAAACGATTATAGGAAATCAACAAATATATGTGAGCAAATTCTCCCAACGCAAAGTTACGTGGTCAAAACAAAATATTAACCGATATAACAACAGAATAGAAAGAGATTTCACGCGAACCACTTGCAATGCATTTTGGCCAAGAGGACTGCTCGTAGTCTTACCGCGCCTACTTCTATTTCAACTCAACTCATAATTATACTAAGATCTCTTCGCACAACGTCGGCAGCACGCCACTCGACTGCCAAGTAAATTCGTACTCACGCGCATTATTACCATGTAACTGTCTCGCCGTAATACCAAGCTGGCTAGCACAAATTGTTGGCTTATAGTACTGATTGACATCACTTTACCTTGCGGAGAAATGGACACGAAATTGTAGGATGTTGAAACCCATTTAAAATGTTATCCCCACACGTTTATATACATCTGTAGATGGTTCAGATGCCACAATTACTGTCCTATTAATAGGGTAGCATGCACTTTTATTTAATTGTAGTTAATTTTATATAGTGGACATGAGCCTCTCCTTGGAAAATAAGTTTTTGTAATTCTGTTGTAGTGCTTTCTTAGTCGACTCATATAACACGTATGGGCTGAAATTAACTATAGGAACTTTAACATCCTACCGGAAGAGATTTAGAACTCTCCCTGACTGTTAGGTTCGGGAACGAGCCGATAGCCAGACAGACAACTCAGGCACAAGAGATCGCAAAACGATCTCCGTCCTTCATAAGCGCAAGCCTGAGGGTGAGAGGTGAGGACACGAGACATCCTAGTAGAAGCAGGCCGGGGAGGCGGCGAGAGTCCTATAAAGTGCTGGCGCCCTTTTCTGAATAGAATAGGAGTGTTACGGTTCCTACAAACAGTGTAGCTATAAACAGTGGGTGGCCCGAGGTACGTCGGGGTTTCAGGTATTTCCTTTCGAAGCTGCACCTGGTTTTCCGGCTTCTAGTACTCGAGACGGTGTACGGTTTTTAGTCGGTTCAAGTCCAATATAACCAACAGTCGGTGGTACACGAGGGAATATCCGCACAGAAAAAAGGGACTGTATCATCCTGTGTTAATAATCCGTCACCAATCGGACATGTTAATCTACAAGTATATGTAAAATTGCTCGCCCTGACTTGTTTGGAGGTGGGTGTTCGACGACTTCGTTTGAATGTTTGAAATTTAGTACGCAAAATATAATCAGCTTATTGCATTGTGACACAGCAATATTATAGAAAATCAGTGTTAAGCAATTCCTTGATTCATATGATCATCAGCCTATTGCACTTCATTCCCTTTGATGCTTTAATCAAACAGTCCAAATCAACAAGTTAACGGGCGCTTCATAATAGTCGTAGAGAAGAAGCACTAAAAAGGGAACAACAACTTTTGTTCCTTCAGCTTGAATGTGTTTGATCCCTACACAATAAAAAAAAACATATAATAATATGTGGTATATTTTTGTAGTATTACCACATAATAAACAAATTCTCCCTGTAAAATTAGATCAAATAAGACAAGTGATGCAGGAGTAAATGTCAATCATCAAAAGCGGTTCTATCGGCTCTGTTCGAATAACCGAAGAGTCGCCGGGTGATAAACGAGGCCTTAAGAATTTGATGGAGTGGACATCGGTCTTTATTAGTGTTAATGGCTGCTGTGATTAATAGGCAAATAGTTTGAAATGGATCTATTTAACTAAATGTAAAATATAAACAAAGAAAGAAGACAATGACGGATTGATTCACTGACCGACACACACACAAACAATTTACAGTACATGCTGATAAACAATTTTACATATTTTTTTTAAAACTAACGCAAGTCCACAATCAAATGCCAAGACCTTATTCCTGAGTCATCTTTATGAATTTTCCGACAATCGCAAAAATACGAATCTAAGCAGTGAAATTATTTCTTTCTTTGCGAAACTTGACACAAGATCTCATCCTGAAGTGTTTCATTTCATAAAAGCGGATAGAGACAGATTTATATTCTATCCCGCTCTTCCCCAAAGGCGCACTTGACCGATGAGTAATGTCGCGATGTCCCGGGACTGCCGACGAGCGTCTTGGGACTCAAACGTCTGGTTTAAGTTATAAGACGCAACCATAAAAATAATAAGCAGAATATTTTACCAATAAGTTTTGATTTTAAATCTGTATAGTTCTCAATATTTTTATTTGATTGAGTGAATAATATCAATAGTTAAATGTTTACAAATAATAATTATAAATGTTTTGGACATCTAACACACAACGCCATCTAGTCCCAAGCTAAGAAAAGCTTGTGTTATGTGTACAAAATAACTAGAAATATAGTATTTACGTTTTGTTAATTCTGATGCCTAGTCTACTTATAAGCGTTTGTATTTACATTTTTAACTTCCAAGTTAGTTTTAAAATTTGTAATATAATACTTCACACATTTATTGGTTTTGTTCTAAATATATAATTAATATAAATGACTGAGAGAAAGAAATTTTGCGTACTAACACCACAACAGGAACCACACTTTTTTAAACAGGCCACGAACACCGTTTTTTTCCTACTCTTATAAACAGCAACTTTAACAAACATACTGTACGAAATTGATTGGATAACAATCTCAAACAACCACTCCTTTCAAAAATGTAAAACACAACCGGTTTAGTCGTTTTTATAACTTAAGGACGAGTTTTATAATCCTATTGACGCATTACTCGGTTTAAAGAATTTAAAACACACATCTTCAAGTTTTTAGTGACTAGAAATATAGTTGCCATCGCTCATGTCTTGGCCCGCTCCTCCAGTGGCGAGGAAAACTGTTGAAATGATTGCGGTGCTTAAGACGCGCCGCGGTGATGTGTCGCCTCAGTAATTGTCGTGCACTCATTACCGCCGCGTCGGGACCGGGAACATCACAGAACTTATCGGCGTCGTTTTACGGGCGTATCTCCAAAGATTATGCAGTGCACGTCAGGGATGAGTGTGTCGATTCCTGATCTATGCAGATTTTTTTATGCTATTGACCTGCGTGTTTTTAATTTTTTGAAGGAATGTTTGATGTTGAAGGAACTGTTTGCCATTGTTATATTTAACAAATATAAAAATAATGCAATTTGAAATACAAGAAATTGACAGTTGCAATATTTATAAAACAGAAGTTGTTGGAGGTCCTAGTTGGATTTTGAATGTGCCACATGTGTGAAAGTTGTGTAGCCCATTTTTTAATTACTTGACTGTAAAATGTTCATCGTTTTCTTTATTGATCTGATCAGCAAGCAGACATCGATACTGAAAAAAATACTTCCAATGATTCGCAAATATTTTGCCGCATGCGAAGCAGCAGACAGTACATATACTATTTAGATATATAGTACTTGATAAAACATATGCCTATTTAGGTATACGTACTAGAAATTTTTAACATAAGTAGGTTTTATAAAACCTTTAGTTTTTGCTCGTCACTCCGCTCTCGTGTATCTCGGTTATCACGTTACAAAGCCTGTATCCTTTCTCAAAAATCAAAGTATCTCACTGTCGAATTTCGTTAAAATCGGTGTAACGGTTTAGCCGTGAAAGCGTGACAGACAGGTTTACTTTTGAATTTATAATATTAGTATAAGATCTTTTAGTTATGTACCTGTACGTACTAAAAACTCCAGAACAATCTAATCTATTCTACCAGAGCTAATAAGTCTACAGAACGTATAGGTAATAGTCATAAAGTAGCGCGGACTCGCCGGCGCCGTGTGCACCAAACAAAAAAACAAATAAGCGATAAACAGTTCTAATGCGTGGGTAATTCGATTCGCCACATGTGCGTCCAGTTCAGTATAGCGTGTACCTCGTTTTGTTCCATTTAACTATGGGAGTTGTGTCGAGAAGTATAGCTAACATGCAGATAGCTGTCAAGCTAGTTAAGCTAAATAGTGTCTAGCTATTTCGGTTCTTATATTATTATTATTCGGTGAATATAGGCCTCTTCAATTTCCAATTTGGTTCGATCCTCGCCTTCTCGCATCCAGCCCCTACCAACCGTCTTGCACAGATCATCCCCTACCTGGTCTGTGGACGTCCCGCACTACGTTTGCCTAACCGTCCACTCAAGAACTCGTTTACCCCAATGGTAATTAGTTCTGCGGCTAATATGACTAGCCCACTGCCACTTCAGCTCACTAATTCTTTGGTAGACCAAACTTCATTGACATAGATGTCAATGACCTTGGTTCTCTGTCGGTTCATTTCATTCCTGCTGCGATCCCTCAGAGAAACGCCGAATATAGCACGTCTCTCCATAGCACGACGTGATGAGCGACTTTGAACTTGTGGACCAGCCGTGCCGTAAGTGTCCACGTTTCGTCTCCGTATGTCATGACGGGTAAGACGCACTGTTAAAGACTTTCGTCTTTACACATTGTGGGATCGACGATGAAAAGATCCGACGAAGTTTCCCAAACGCTGCCCAACCCAGCTGAATTCTCCCGTTCCTTTCTTCTTCGGGTCCTTTCGGTTCCTAATCTTATTATTAAGGTACTTATACAAGCTAACCGAGTACTTGTTGTCCTGCCATGTTATTAAACAAATGAATTACGATTGAAAATGAGGAATGGGATAGGAGGATGAACAATTATTTTCTCATATCTTCCAAATATACAATATAAAACCTTTAAAATCGGTTAAACCGTTTCGAAGTGCGACCAGAAACACCGCTGATGAATGAATGAATTGAATAATAATTTGAAATGCGATGACAAAATTTTAAGTCTCCCACATTTATTTTGATAAAGTTCATGACTTGTAAACGTAAATGTTTGCTTATAGTTCTTGCCTTTATTAAATCCGTATCAATCCGTGTTTTAGTGCTCGTAGCTATTTTACCCAGCTGCGTCAGAAGGAGGGGTAATTTTTTCATCGAATCGAAGGTTTAGTGCGAAACCAGCTAAGTGCAATAACCTTAGTTCTGAATTTTGAGGTTTTAAAAGTTTATATCTTTGTTAATTTATGTGCAATAAATTCTTCACGAATAATTAGGCTCGTTAAATATTTACATATGGTGAAGGGGACAAACAAGCTAACGGTTCATCTCACGGTGTTTGCTCACCGCCTAAATCGACCATGGGAACATGTAATCCAGTTTATGTAAGTCGGTTTCGGTAACATTGCTCGATCGGTGAAAAACAATGGAGGAATTGCTTAACTCTGGTTTTGTATTAGGCCATGTCACTTGGGTCCACCGAGTCTATGTTCACCTTTTTATGACCCCTTACGAATAAAACGTTACTCAACACAGTCTGTGACTGACCACCGTCATATGTCATGTTTCCTGCAATTCTGTCGACTATTAACTAATTATGGATTTTTTTGTTTCAGGTATAACGAGTTACGCGAGCCTTCACACATTAGTAAGTTATATTAGTTTGTAAGCCTAACTATGTCACTTTTCCTGCTTGTCTAGGAGCTTTCTTAAATTTAGTCGACTGTACACGAAAATCCGTGTATAGTCAACTAAAATTAATAACAAGATTGTTTTTAAATTTATTTATCACATCAAATTCATCACACTTCTGTAAACAGTCGCTTAGGCTATCGTTAAGACGATCTTTCTAACAATATCAAGCCGTAACTATTCGACATACTCCCTGTGTTATAAATACATATAGGTGTATATCTTAAAAGCAGGGTTATTTTAAAGCGTTACGCCTATTCTGCACTCTGAAACAGAAGTTGAACTAATAGCGTTGAGTATTCGACCGTACCTAAGGTCTTAAAAGTATAGATCTAACAGAGTATAATGCAGATTCATTATGATCGATTGTACTACCATTAGAAATACTGCACAACCATTACAAATGTACGCAGCTCCATCACTGAATAGATGGTACACGACGCTTCAGTCCTACCCAGGTTTACGACGGCTGAGTCCAACCGACCACCTATTGCCCTTCCCAGGCCCCAGCGTACATTTTAAGTACCATTTATTATTCAAGACCGTTTCTCTAGCATGTTCACCTTTGAATCTATCAGCATAAATCTTTAAAGTGGGAAGTCGAGTTTTGAATGCTTAAAGGGAGGATTAAAGTACTTTAAACGCAAAATAGTCTCGGACTTTTGAAATTACGTGGTGTACACTTTAAACCTATATACTGTTGAGTAGGTAAATATAGGTTTTATTTAGGTATTTAGGATAATACGGTCAAGTTTATCGAGAAGATCTGCATTCAGGTCATAACAGCACACGTCGCCATAGTCGATTATAGGAAAGATAAGAGTTTGCACAAGCATAGTCTTGGTTTTTGGAGGCAGGAAATTTCTCAGGCGATAAAGCGCCCGAAGAGTACCAGTGACTCTCTGGCACTGGTTTGTAACTTGCTTACGCCAGCTTCAGCTTGTGCAATCTAGGTGTAAGCCGAGATCCTTCACAGTTTCGCATATAGGTATAGTCGTTCCATTAAAAATTATAGCCGGAAGAGTTTCGGTGTCTATTCTGCTCATCAGTCGAGGACTTCCAACTATAATGGCCTGACATTTTAATGGGTTTACTGTCAAGCCGAACCTTTTGGACTATGTATTAATCGATTCTAGATCTCTGTTAACCATATCTATTGCTAGCGAAATATCTTCAAGTTTAGCTTGCGAATAGAGCTGAAGATCATCAGCATACAGATGATACGCACAATAAAGTTCCAGGGTCAGGAGATTAATGTATACAGAGAATAATAAAGGAGAAAGAATACCGCCTTGAGGGACGCCAGAGTCAAGCTCACACCAATCTGAGGAACATTCATCGATGCGAACTGACTGCTGGTGTCCCCGAAGATAAGATGAGAACCATTCCAGCGCTTCCGGTGAGATCATAAGATGGGAAAGGATTGATAGGAGGATATCGTGATTGACGGTGTTGAAGGCATTGGAGAAGTCGATCAACACTGGAACAGTGACCTTTGTGTCCTCCAAACCCGCCCTAACATCGCCAGTCACTTTAAGAAGTATGGAAGTAGTGCTGTGGCCAGGCCTGAAACCGGATTGTAACGGGCTCAGGAGGCTATTTTCGTAGATGAATTTAGAAAATAGTTTAAGCACGCATGATTCTAGAACCTTGGAGAGGAAAGGGAGAATAGAAATTGGTCTGAAGTGGTTGGGGAGAGTGGGATTTGCAATTTTAGGTAAGGGAATGACACAAGCTTTGCGCCAAATGGATGGGTGGGATGGTTCCGGAGTATAAGGAGTAGTTGATAATGTGGGAGATAGTAGGTAAGATATGATCAAGGATTGTAGTGATCATGCTGATTTGATCACAGCCTACAGCATTGGATTTGATTGAGAGTATTACCTTTTTAATCTCACCCGGAACGACCGGAGAAAATTTGAAAGGGTTTAAATTAGGGCTATTTAAACTTGCCAAGCGGTCCACCGCGGTCACCGCGAGAACGAAATTTCTAAAGCATGAATGTTATCAACATGCCTACATATGAGTACAAGAGAGTCTATTGTTCATTATACCTAATTGTAATATATCAACATACTGTGTGTGGCGCGATTACTCACAAAAACTTGTATTATTCTATGACGGAAATAGCAAGATTCCATGCACTTAAGTGAATCATGCCTAATGACAGCATTGTTGTAGGAAATGGTTGTCGAAGTATTACGTGGTTAGAACATTATACTTAAATTCAGTATATGCAAATGGATATCTAAATTCCTAGCCTGTCACTATTCCACGTAGGTATTTCCTTAGATCTCCTAGATCTTGTTTTACAACACCACGTCTGCCAAGGGGATGAGCATATTGTTCATAATCTTTGTGACTCCCACTAAATAAGCGTGGTTGTAGACTATTTATATCCTTAATATACTAACCACACGGATCCGCTCAAAGCTGAAACTTTTTGTACCTCTACAAGAAGTGAAAACTTAAATAAACACTTTAATTCACAAAAACTTTAATTATGTAATTTTTTTTCTATGCTATATTTTAATTGTTTTTTTTAATGTTGTTGATTCACATATAAATATTAAGCTTTTGCATATTGCGTTTATATGATAAATAGTATTACTATTTTACACGGTTACCTTTTATAAAAACATATATCTTATAAATAAATTTTAGATATGATATCCATACTAATATTATAAATGTGAAAGTAAGTCTGTCTGTCTGTTTGTCTCGATTTCATTAGCTATGAACCACTGCACAGAATTTCATAGAATTAAATGCATGCGTGGAGATACTTGGATTCCTGAAGAAGAACTTAGGCTACATTCTATCGCTATTACCGACATATACGCGGGTTGAGCTAGTATTTTTATATTTTGAATTTAAACGGTACTAACCCAACGGAGAGCACGGGTCCCAAAATAAAAAATAGAATTTTCTTTATTTAGATCATAAATAACAAAGAATTACATGTCAATCGGAAACTTCCGCCTATATTAAAGTTAGTTAAAACGAGTATTAAACATGTCGTCACATAATTGTCGAACGGGTCAAACTATAGGCCAACAGGCAGCAGGATCACGTTGCTCCATGCTGCACGTACCAAATAAGTGGATTAATTACGGCTGGAACCCCAGTCATTACGAAGTTAAGCGCAACCAAGCTCAATGCTGTTGATACTCGTAAATCAATGATACAGCATTGATGTTATTATAGGGCTTCTGCTGGTTGGTCGTGACAGCCGATAGGTTTAACGAGTTATCCAGATTGACAACTTCTAAGCAATGTTCAAGATTAGACTATAATTCATTTCAATTTTATTTCTTCAGCTTTCTGTACTCTAATATAAACAATTACTGCAACTGTGTGTGCTCAAAGTTTTTGCTACCCGTATTATTATATAGATTTTTCTATTTAATTTCTTTTATAAAAAGTACTCTAGGGTGACGTAATACGAGTATTCCTGTTAAACCATCCAGCTGAGCAAAAGCATCAGGAATATAGGTTGGTGGGCATCGAATAACTGCTTAATACACTGTGTTTAGCTCTTAACTGTTGCACTTTCACCGCGTACTACACAACTAATCTACCCACAAACTTTTAATTATTGAATTCATTCATAATATGTATCACTTATATAGAACTTTGCATATCACATGTTGTATTGTTTGGTTAAACGCGAACGCATATCTCAGAAACTATTTATTTGAATTGCATTATACTTTTTTTGTTGTACAGTAGCAATTATGTTTGGTTCATTATTTGCTTGGTTAATGACGGTTATTACTCGGAATTGCACAACTGTTTCATTTATTAAATAGTGCTTAGCGCGAAATGTTAAAGGTGTGTATGTATCATATGCTTATGGTATGTATATGTGAAGAGAACAGTGATAAATAGACACAGGTAACACTAAGAGAGATTGTTTACCACAAAATAATTTTATGTCACCTCATTGAAATCTCTCTTCCACTTGACTTAACCAGATTTTAAAATTGAGACGCCGACGATGGAATTTTAGATCCCGGCAGCCGGAGCTCGGGAAATTCTCTCTGCATATTTCATCTTATTTTCTACTCTAACGGTTGCATGAAATTTCAATAACTTGTAATGGTTTATGAAAACTATTTGAGAAATATATCCTGAAAAATATAATATGGCTGAATCTTGACTAAGTATAAATTGACAGCCTTGGTGGCGTAGTGGTAGCGTAAGCGACTGTTGTGCTCGAGGTCTAGCGTTCATTCCCGGGTCGGATCAAATGTTTGTATGATCTGCAAGTACGTGTTTCGGAGTTTGGGTGTATTCTATGTATAATATGTATGTATTTACAAAAAAGTATTTATGTATTCATATCAGTGATCCAGTACCCAAAACACGAACTCTGCTTAACGTGGGATTACATGGTGTTGTGTGTTAGATGTCCGAAATATTTATCATTATTTACTACTGGTTATAGGCCTCTTTTTAGCAGCCAGCGTGCTATAGCAGGCCAAAATGCATATCTATACTTATATGTATTATAAAGAGGTAAAGTTTCTAACTTTGTTTGTTTGTAGGGGTAATCTTTGGAAGTACTGATCAGATCGAGGAGGACGTAGGACATATTTATGATTAACCAAAAAATCTGTGATAAACAATAAAAGCGGTGGTTAACGTCCAACGAAGTGGCACGGGACGGCTAGTATTGTATGTATAGGAAAATTCACATGCTGTACATAATTATGTAAATACTAGTGTTTGCCCACAGTTTCCCCCGTGTGTGTCGGTTACCGCGATAGTAACATTTGTCCTTCCTCAAGAACCAAAGTATACTCGTACCAAATTTAATTGAAATCGCGTGGTTTACCAGTGAAAGTGTAACAGACAGACTTTCGAATTTATAGTATTAGTATGGATGCGTCATAGTATTTTACAAGCTTTTTTTTAGTTTCCCCTATTCACGATGTTTGTCTGTAATCAAATATTGCAGGTAAATTTGATACACTACCCGATTTCCGATTAAACTGAAATTTGAATTATGTCTCTAGTTCTGATGACAATGCAATTATTTATAATCGGTATTATTATTAATACAAAATAACCGTCGACAAGCCAGAGCAAAATGGCGGCGTACATTTAATTTCCAAATAATAAAAGTTTGTTTTAAAAAAAAACTTTTTTAAATGAATCATTTTTTTAATGTTTATACGTGTTTTACACAGAAACACGTAGTCTGTAAACATACTCGTCATGTGTCGGTACATTATATTTATGCTCGAGTGGGAATAGAACTCCCGACCTCTGATATTGCAATCGAATGCTCTGCGTTCGCGCCACGGATCATTTTAATTTGATACGCTCTCTGGGGTCTAGTATATACATACCTAGATATACAAATATTATTTATTATGCATGAAAAGAATTCAAGGTAATATACCCACTTAATATTTTTATATATATAATACATATTATGCATTGTTGTATGGTTGTAACGTATTATAAACTACCGCTAGTCAACAGCCCCGCCTGAGTATATGTCGGTTATCGCGATGATTTTTTTTAAACTGATATAAATTCTTATTTGTCAGACAATGGAAATAAAACAAACGTTAAATGTTAAGCGAAATTCACCACAATACATAAGAGAAAATCATATCCGAATCGTTTAAGCCATTCCTGAGATTAACGCCTACAAACTCACAGTTAAACAGATCAAAAATCTAAAAACTATTGTTTTGAGTTATGTTACTGTAATATTTATTAGTTTTTCGTCAATATTTTTAATGTACAGACATCGGTCTGTTTCAATTTTATTATATACTATGTGAAGCTAGTCTAGAAAAAAAGGTACTCCTTACATCATCAGCTATCTGCCTGTGAAGGTCCCATCAAATCGGTCCAGCCGTTCCAGAGATTAGATTGAACAAACAGATAGATAAACATTTTTAGAATTGCTTTTTTCAGAAAGTACCGTCCGTATATGCTTTGAATATAAATTATTGAAAAACTATTAATTTGATATATTGCAAACAGAAACTTCTATTTCATTTTTTGAATTTATGAATTAATTTTATAAATATTGTAATATCAACAATATAACCAGTACAATTTCAATTAATAAACAGGTATTTTATAACTAGCTATGAACTAGTAAGTCTTCCGTCGAGGTCTGATGCAAATGAAGGCTTGTAACTGCGCTGCCTTCGGGCGCCGGGGCTGATTCTCGTGAGCAACTTGTGCTAAGGCTCCGACTCTCACTAGGCATAAATAACGCTGTCCTTTTGTTTTAACTACATCTATATACATCAAAGAAAGTCGTGTCGTTACACTATTCATAAGTCAAGAAAGGCTGAACCGATTTGGCTGAAAATTGTTGGGGAGGAAGCTTAGAACCAAGATGGACACAGGATTAGATTATACAGGCTATTTTTTTATTTCTGCAGCATCTTTAACCACGGTTGTTGTTGTATCGCGGGTAATGCCACACACACAGTGTCATGTAGTCCCAAACTAAGCAGAGCTTGTGTTATAAGTGCTAGGCAACTGATATAAAAAACATAACATTTTTTTTATAAATACATATGCGTAGAAAACTTCAAAAGTAATATTTGCAGATCAGACAAAATTACAAATATTTGGTCCTACCTGGTAATCGAACGCGAGACCTCAAGCAGAGCATTCGTTTACGCTACCACTGCGCAATCGAGGCAATTAGTTCATTAGTTTGCTAGCAATAGTATCTTTATTAATTTTAGGGAATTAACGTCTATAAACGTATAACTGTCAAAGTCAATTAAAACACTGTGTTTATTTATTGTGAGTGTTTATTTTTATAGACTTGTGTATGTTGACAATATAATTGGTGCGTTTTACTTAAAATTTTACTTTTCCAACATTTTTAAGTTATACATAAATACCGAAAAGAATCAATCTTCAATACCATTTGACACGCGTTGCAATGATGGGCAATCATTGCTTGTTTGTAAGCATCTCGTACCTGGTCCTATCTATCAAGTGCCTACTTGTTTAATTTATCACCGATTTTAAGCATAGGTTCTCATTCTTTTTTTTACGAGTGGAAACCTCCTCGGGCCTTCACCCCACCAGGGTTTGCGGCGGGGCGGTGTGTCGGAATCGAACCGACTAAAACCACACGGTGTGCCACTCTGCGCCTGAGACGGGAGGTATCCGGGAACCGCTTTCTTACGCCATCCGGACCCCTCCCAACGCTTGATAGGTTCTCATTCTAGGTTAAGGTTGACGGATTTGAGAAATAAACGTTATGACGTGTAAAAGAGACTTTATTAAAGGCACCCTTAAAATCACAGTATCACTCCGAGTAACAATCCCTAATTGTCGCCGAGGTTGTAAGTTAATTACTGATATCACTTCAATATTTCTCGCACTGTAACTGTAAAGACTGAACTGCCCTATTGTCGGTGTAGCTCCTTTTTCATTCAACGTTAAAGCAATTAGATTCTTCTAGTCGATTCCGTGACGACGTAACACCGGCAGGAACATCTTGAATATGAGGTTTCTGCGTAATGTAAACAAGCTAAACTCACGTCGAACGTAAATCCATATTCGCTTTTATGCGTATTGAAGTAAGGTTCATCATTCTGTGCCTCAAGAAATCAACTAGAACTTTCTGACGTCTGGCTTTGTATTAAGCATTGTACTACTATATTTATTCTTCTAAATAATATTATATTTAAATAATAGTCGGAGCAGGCCTACATTAACGTAAGTTTAAACTGTGATAAAAGATATTTCTTATAGACAGGTGCGCTCTTACTAAAAATACATACAACAAAGTGCAATTCAATTGTAATTGATATACATTAGATGATTAGATGTATAATGAGGAAGAGTATTATAGGGGCAGTGCTTTGCTGCAGCTGCTTGACATAGACAAGAACCGACTCAATTGTAAATAATATATGTTAGAATCTTAACAATAGAAAAGTATATATAAATTTGTACACAATAATACACTTACACCTTACTTATACTACAATCTTGTTGCATTTCTTTTCAACTAATGGTCCTTCGTGAAATGATTTTGTGGTCCCTGGAGCTTTGAGCATATGATTTTAATGATCAATGTCTGTCGGAGGCATTATGACGTTTTCCAGCAGATGTGCCAGTTGCCAATGTTTTTTTAAATGTTATTTTATGCTGATTAACTGGGGTGGTTTTGTATTTCCTGTAAACAAGTCTAGCTATTAATTGTAGTTTCTCATTAACGGCAACATTTAATATCTTTAGAATTTTGAAAGGTTTAAATTGATTCGACTGAGTTATTAATTATTTCATTTGCTTTTACAGATGAAATAATGTATATTATATTTTCTTACCTGAAAATACGTATTTATAAAAGATTTTCTATCAAGATTACAGAACGTTATTCAATCTAATGTTGTCTTGACTTTAACTGTAAGTTAAACTAGTTTAAAGGAAATCCTGAACATAGAGTTAAAACCACTAATTATTCCGGGCTCTAATATAATTAATTAATTTTATTTTTTTTATTTTTTATTCTAATTAATCGATCTAAAAACGTTACAACTGGAGTCTCCACCACAGGAATTACACGGCTACTATCAGCCGTTGTATAACTTCACCTGCACATTGAATAATGATAGGCACCGGTACCATAAACAACTTTAATAGTCCACTGCTACACATACCCTGACCAGACAGGTTCCTATAGGGATAACGTCTAGTTTCCTTTCTCTTAGCAATGCTATTACCCTACATAGTTTTTTCCAGGAATCATTTCTGACGACACCCATAAGATGAATATGACACTCCATATTCTTAATACATCACTGATATACGCTATACGATATTTTATATAATTTAGGAAAAAAACTATCCTTTTACATTGTACGTTCAACTACGATTACAGTAAAACGTGGAAAACAATACAAAATATAATCTTAAATAAGAGTATAATTTCAGTTATACAAAACGACTACTGCAGAACTAAATTGTTATTTATAATTCGTTTCCAACGATGTTCATTGCTCAATGAATGAAAACTCTAATAAGTAGAGAAGTTCTGAAATTTGAAAAAATGCA
The DNA here is from genome assembly GCA_003709505.1 of Hyphantria cunea. NCBI lineage: Eukaryota > Metazoa > Arthropoda > Insecta > Lepidoptera > Erebidae > Hyphantria > Hyphantria cunea. Next base: position 233,618 of record PKRV01001398.1, on the reverse strand, counting down.
GGGTCTAAGTGTTTTTGTCATGGGTTTCTGAGTCCTAATGGATGAGTGCGGTCTTCCCAAGACCTGAATGTTTGGCGCTCTTTGGAGGCCTTGGTCTAGCAGTTGACTACAATTTGTAACGGTAAAATACTCGCACTAAACGCACTCGCAAAAAACTCATTTCATTCCGAATTTAAATTTCGGCCATACTGTATATAAGATGCAATAAAGAGTAACTTATTAGTTTACATTTTTCCGAAAAGATTTATAAGAGAGAAATGAAAACTGTTCTTTAACTTTTAAGTGAATATGAATTCGAGGAAACTAATACCTCTGCCTCGTTATAAAGTTTTCAAAATAAGACTATTTTAAAGAACCGAGGCGTAAATAAAGTTCTTGCTAGAAATCAAAGCCTAACATCGTGTTCTATTCCTTTTACTTACTCCACGTTCTAAGAAACTTTTAAGTTTAGTTTTTGTGAAAGGAGTATTTGAGCCTCTCGTTTGTGGAATATTCCTTAAAATCATACTAAAAATTAAATAATTACTTGGAGTTTATGAATTTCTTTGAAATTGAAAAGATTTCAAATAATATTTGATCAGATATTAGGCACATATAAATTCTGTGGATACTGTACTAGTAACTTCAAGCATCATTATTGAACATGGCTGGTATTATCATCATCATCATCATCAGCCTATCGCAGTCCACTGCTGGACATAGGCCTCTCCAATTTCACGCCACTTAGTTCGATCTATGGCTTCTCGCATCCAGCTCCTGCCAGCCGTCTTGCGCAAATCATCGCTCCACCTGGCTTGTGGACGTCCTACACTACGTTTGCCGAGACGCGGTCTCCACTCAAGAACTCGTTTACCCCAACGGTTATCGGTTCTTCGGCAAATGTGGCCAGCCCACTGCC
>PKRV01001398.1:193227-228361 GCA_003709505.1 Hyphantria cunea | reverse complement strand
ATATATATATATATATTTGTATCAGTTGTCTGGTACCCCTAACACAAGCACTGCTAAGATTGGGACTAGACGTTGTATGTTAGATAGATATATTTATTTATACCAAAGTCAATATTGTAAAATTTTTGAATATGAACTCTTCACATTCATCGCTTTGTTATTGTTTGTGGTTGGGTGATTGCTCTGTGTAACATGTGACTACACAAGGCAATTACCTATTAAAAGAAAGTAATAATCATAGCGTACAATAAATATACACTTCAATAGAACTAGCACGTTTCAAAATTTCGACATCGCATAATTTATTATTATTGCAATGCATAAATGAATCGATTTAATTATCGATAAATAATCGATTACATTTAAGAACAGATCTCATTTAAACTGTGTATGCTATTTTTTGTAGCACATTATTTGTAAGAGTGGCAGTAAGAACGAAACTGGTTTTTAAGAACATGCGTTTCACATAAATTGTATTCGTGTCTTATTGTGGAACTCATAATATATTGTCTTACACCTGCCTGAACCAAAACTATCAAAAGTACTACATACTGTCGGTTTTCATGAAATACGATAATTTATTGAATCGCTTGAATATTAAAAAGCTAACCCTAAAGCGGCTTTACATTTCATTTGATGGAATTCATGTACATAATTTCTAGTTTCTGAACGCATCTAAATAGTTGTCTTATCCGCCGTAGGTGGCGCCACTTATCTCTAATTATGTACATGCGTGTCAATTTATATTTTGTCTCATTATGTTTTTGAACTTTGATGAACTACAACAATCTGCATGCAATTTTATGTCTTAAGTATTTGAGTACATACAGATGAACAGACTACAAAATTATCCTCTAAAGAGCTTCTTTTTGAGGAACGGGGCCAAAAAAATAAGTTTTTACAAATACTGCATAAGGACTTCCAGACACATTCTGGAAATAATGCCGACGTTTAATTTATTAGTCGAAGAGCTTATTTCCTTTATTTTTCATCAGAATTAACTTTCTACTTTAAAAAAATCGATTTTGTAAAGAATTGTTATTACTAGGACCGCTTGACCCGGTAGGTGGTATATCGACATACCAAGCGCATCCTTATCATTTTTTGTGCGGTTGCGGGCGCTACCTGGCCGTCCGAAGCTCGTAGGTAGGCGTTTCGTGGAACCGTCGACACTTGATAACGATAAACGAGCCGCGACATACTGTTTTATATACCTAGCAACACTACTACACAGTTCTATGTATTATTAAGTTTGACACAGATTTCATCTCTTTTGACTACCAATAATAACTCGTTACATCTTATACGCGGCTGTCTGATCCCAGACAGGGCTTATACTTATAATTCTTAATATGTAAAATACACATAAATATTTCTAGTGCAGTAGTTGACTTTTGTTAAAAAATTAAAAGTAACATTCAGATCGTGCTTATAAGTCACACAATAATTTGCCCTATGTAGGAATCAAACTCACGATCTTTGTTTTAACCGTCAACGTTACTAACCCTTATGGGTAATAAATAAAAGTATCATAATAATAAAAAACAAACAAGCTACCATTTACATAGGTATTCTCGTATCGCGTCGTTGCTCAAAATGAAATCAGAAACTATCTAACCGATTATCACGTCTTTTTACCCGACTGCGAAAGAAGGAGGAATGACAGTAGACCTGAGTATTTGATATGAATTTCAGCTTCTTGAGAAAAAGGGTCTTCACAGACGGACAATCCTCTAAGGATTTCGTATTTGAGGCACGGACCCCTAAAAACCAAAAATACGGATGACCCGATAGCCATAAATTCATCATGTACCTCTGTAACTAAAATAATGGAATTAAAAACTACAATACTTTTAGATAACTTATAGATATACTTATAGATATAGATATACGCTATTAATATCAACCTTCGAAGGTAATTTTCATAACAATCGTCCAGCAAGGTGTAGTCTAATTAAAGGTTTATCCAACTTCGTGTATTTACTTTGATGTTGTGCTGAAGTTACAAAATTCAATTTAATTGTCCCCGCAATTCAAATTGATTTTTTACGAGTGATAACCAATACACATTTGTTAAAATTAAAACTTGCATATTAAAGGAACTAACAAAGCCATTCGACTGAGGGAACACTAACATTGTGCTCTTTCCGTTAAGAATCTTAAAGCAAATTGACACGGTCGTCGGCGAACATTACTTCTAATAGTTTCTTGTTCAAACTACAAAACAAATGCACTAATTACGTTAACCGCTGGGTCTGAAGTCGAATGAGTACAGCAAGGAGTTATACTTGGACCTATAACTTATGATTTATTGCCCTATTTTCTTGTATTGTTGTAGATATGTTTACCGTATTGAATTGGGCTTTTCATACAGGCTATCTCTTGTTTTCTTTTGTTGACTGAAGCTAAATTTTCTCTGGTACTATTGTGTATTATGTGTCTTTTCGTTTTTGTGGTAAAATAATCATTTTTACTCCTCCATTGATACTATTTTTAATTAAGTGTGGAAAAATATCCTATGTTTAATTAATAATTTTCATTAAATATACTTGAATACTAATGATCATCAATAGGTTTTAATAGTCTACTGTTTTTCGTCAAAGATATCATATCTTTGATCTTACCTGCAAGCCTTAATGTGAAAACTTTTTTATTTACTTAACAAGAAATTAATTACCCAGAGAAAGTTATTCACAATCATTTATTTATTTTATTTATACACAGTCGTTGCAAACCGCTACAGTATACATTTTGTTCAAACATTTGGATTTATTTGTCTGTTTGTCGCCTTTTCACGAAAGGACCTAAGGTTTAAATTAATAAATATTTTTTACACAGAGACAGAGTTGCTCCCTCCCAAATATAATTACGTGAACTACCAGGGTTACATAACCCTGCAATGATAGGCAGCAATTAAATAAGCACACTAAATAAGCACACAATTATGTATAACCCCACTCCACACCCACTACGCGTAGCTAAAAATCAACGTAGGGAGTTTGTACTGCTCGCATGCGAAAATTCATTATTTTCTTGCCCTGCTGTTCTTTTCATAGTTACAGATAATATTAAATATGTCATTCAGTATTAAAGATATACAATGATTAGAGATAAATCGTGAGGAAAGAATGAAAGAAATAAATATTATGGGACTTCGACTTGGCATCAATAAAATAAAACCTTTGAGTAACAAGCACTCCTGTGCGACACCAACCTCATCGAGTGCATCCCTAATCTAATCAATATAAGAGATATTCCGCCTTTATCTTTTAGTTATATCCATCTTTTCATTCAATAACATATTTTTTTTTGCATTACATTTTTAAATGGTTGACTTCAATAACAGCTTACCTATTTTAAATGGGACTAAAACCGCGAATCATCCCTTTTGTGGGTATATACGCGAGTGTATGTATGTTTGTTTATACACATACTAGGCAATCATAAAGGTCGTGAATGTCTTTGTTTTATTTGTCAAAGTTGACATGCAAATTGCAAATCAAGGAGAGCATTAACATCTCAAAGAGCTTTCGACATCAATGACCGATATTGCGAAGGACAAAATTATCAGACTCGGAAACGAGACATGAACTGCCTCAAAAGAACTAGGCTTTATTAGAGCACTTCGTGTATACATAAATAAATGAAGTCAATTTCAAAAACGGCTCCAATGATTTACACGAAATTTTTATTGAAGGGTGTGTCGGGGTCGATCAATCGATCTACCTAGGGTTCATTTTTAGAAAATTTACAAAAAAATACCAGGCAAAGCTGTTAATTGTAAATTATGGATGTTTTCAAGGAAATTCTGCATTTTCTTGTCACCAATTAAGTATTGTTTACGATACTGTATCTTTTACAACTGGTGTTTCTGAGAATAGTGGATTACGAAATATTATTTTGCTGACAAAGTTGACGAAACTTTAATCATATTTGTAATTAAAACGGGAACCTGTCGTAAGAACCTGATAATATAAATACAAATACAAACGAAAAAAGCTATATAGACTTTCTTTAATATTTTTACATTTAGATGCCCTGTTTACGTATGAGTAGAATTATGTGTGGAATTTAAATGTTATTCATGTTTGTTTTGTATTTGTTGAAATAAATATGAATAGAATCGAAGTCACCATACTTATTGCGAATGAGGAGAATGCAGCATGGTGACCCTAATGAATGGCAGCCTAATAAAATGCTATTCCACGGCCCGCTTAAAGGACCCGGAGAGGGAATCACTTTATTGATTACTTTAGTGAAATGTGTAGAATATTGAAAATTTAGGTATAAAGTGTAGATTTGTTTGTTACATTTTCTCGACTCAACTGCTCATCCGAATACCAATACATTTTGCATCTATACATCTCGAGTACAGGAAACGACATTATGTTTTAATTTTTTAATTATTTTTTATGAGGGAGTGGAGATGTACAAACGGCTAGATGGGTCACCAGTTCTTTAAACAAATTCCCAAAGAAACATTTGATCTTTTAATTCAGTATAAAGTAACGCGGGCGCTAAAAGTACTATGTAGTATTAATTTAATTGCGTCGAACAGGTTGTCATGCATCGGTACAATTACATTTTCACGTACATATAGATACCTTTATATTAATTTGACGTATTGTGCTATTAAGTTTTGTTCATATATAGCTTATTTTTATTTAAATACTTTTAGATTATTTTAAAGTTGTAATAGTCTTTTAAATATATCAAGCTTGATCTCTATTACAACGAAGTAATTTTAAACAAAAGATTTTATTTTGTATCACCTATATTTTCATTCTCTATATTAAAGTTTTATCACAAATAAATTGTAATGCATATATTATTTTTTTACATCTTAACTTAAGCGTACCTTGTAAGTTCCAAAAGTGACAATAAAATGTACCTTCATGGCAGTTGTTACAGAGACCAAGCTAAAATATATTTAAGAACAATAGAAAAAGTAAGAACCAACTTGTTGTGCAGACCGTACCAGTAGCTGGCAGGAATGCGAATTGTAGCGTACCGGGGGACTTTCGCTTGTGTCTCGACGGTATCCTATGCCTACCTATGTATATATATATATATATATAGCTTATAGTACAGAATCAAACTTCGTCTTTGCCCTCATAATATGCATCTACTAAGTTAATTATTTTTATACTTGTTAATTAATTATTAAAGTATTTGTATTTATGTTTTCAATACGCATAATTTAGCAAACAAGTGCTTTCCCAAAGGCATATATGTTCGTAGCACTAATGATGTCTCTAAAACATTTTGTAAACTCTTTGAAGTATTATTTTTAAAATGATTCCCACAGGTGTTCATCTTTAATTCTGTTTAAAAAAATTCGCCCCATTGCTTTTTCAGTATAAAGTTCTTACTGAATCCTGAATATTATATTAACGTAATATATTGACATTTCATGTCTTTTAGTACTTGGTTAGTACTAAGAGACATAGTTGCAACAATGGTTACGACAACCCTGGTTAGTACTTGGATGACATATTTTCTTTTTTTGGTAAATTTTCTAAACATGAATACTAGTCCATTTTTATGGAATATGGGGCAAACGAGCAGCACGAGCAATGCTAGCGTAATTAATGTAGCTGATGGTAACCGATTACCGCCGCCATTGGACACTTGTAACACCAGAGGCGTCACAATTTCGTTTCCGGCCTTTGGGGGATAACGTCGGGGGAAGGGCTTCGGTCTCCGGTATCCTCACTCACTCGATAAAACACAGCGCAGGCGCTGTTTCACTCCGGTTTTCTGTGAGGCCGTGATATCACTCCAGTCGAACCGGCCCATGCATGCCCAAGCGTGGCGCACCCACGGTATCTAGATCGATTTTTCGTCCCCGCAACCCCCTGCATGCTAAATTTCATGAAAATCGTTGGAGTCGTTTCCGAGATTAAGATTATCTGAATAAAAATTGCTCGTTTTAAGGTATTAAATTGTAGTAAAGTCAGATCTTCGTTCAGCAGTAGACGGCAATAGGTTGGTTTGATATATTTTTAGTACATGCAAAGTCGCATGTCAGGCAAAATAGTTAAAATAGTCGTCTTGCTTAAACAAGTAAATCTTCCGAGTTATAAAACCCACTACGGCACAGGGCTCGTTTCTGCTTAAATTGTCTTCGAAGAAAATCGTTAGACTACAAAAAATTTAAATTATTCAAATAGTGATAACTTACGTTTCTATTTTATGGGACCATTACTTATCCGAAAGTGCTTTCAGATGACTATTTGTCACGCAAGCGTAGAACTTACTGCGATTCGAAATAAAGTCATAAACGATAGGTTTATTCGTGGATCCAAAGTGTATGGAATAAACAGTTTTGTGCACACTATAATAATTATACCGCACAGTCCCGAGCTCGATATCAGTTATCAGCGCAGTTCCGGGCAACGATAAGTGTAGTGTTTATGTTTTATAGAGAGCAAACTACGCTTGTGAAATGACCAATAAAATATAAACGATATTGTGGCGTCAACACAAATTGTTAGAAACTGATGTAATCTAAACTCCGAGCTTTCTTTTCTGAAATCACTCTACTCTGCCTGATGGAAAGTATAAGAAAAATCCTAGATTGATGGTCACCATACTTATGCTTCGTGTAGACAACGCAACAATGCAGCATGGTGGCCTGCATCATTGGGCCTCAGGTTTCACACTCACCAACGAAACACGACAGCACGAACCCTGTTATTTGATGTTGATTTTCTGTATGAGGGTAATACCGCCCCGGTCGAGCCGATCCGTTCGTGCTGAAATCAGCGTGGCTCTACTGCCTGTAATTCTATTATGATATTATACTTGTACTGATAAATTTCTATTTTTACACGGAGCGACTGCGAGACCAAGTACCTATACAACCCAAGAAGGTACGAGGCGATAATACTAAATATTATATTGTCAGACTTTTTAAGGCTTTAACGGTCCGTATTGATTGCCAAAGATGTTCGCGTGACAATTCTAACACATCTCTTTTAAACTATTTTTTTTATTTATCATTGAAAAATATTAAAATGCAAAGTTTCTACACATATGTATTTAGAGAAAACCTATTATTCTAACGGACAGGTGTTTTTATGCGTCTGACATGTATTTAATTGGTTATTATTCATAGGTATATAAGCTTACTGAAATAAATAAAATTGTAACAAATTAGAAGCAATATGTCTACGGTATTTCGCAACCCGTATAACCCTTAAACCTTCGAGAGAACTCCCGTTCCGGTTCCTTACTTGTTGAATTTTGAGTTGCAGATTTATGTTGGCAGCGCCAGACACTTAATTATTTACCATCTGTACCTACTGTTTCATGCTGTGTATACTTTCATCTTGCTGGCGATGCGTTTCCCACACCTTCACCTGAAATACAATATAATGCATCTAAAGAGTGTGTAGTGTCGACGACAACATGACTTACATCAGAGCAAAGAACGTAGAAAAAGAACGAACGAAGTCAAAGTTAACATTTATAATTATTTTGAATTAAAACTATATGTGACTGTCATTTTTTCACTTTATGTACTACATAACATCTGAAAGCGTATGAACGCACACCATTAGAAGATCTGTCTACTTAGTCATAAAAAACACTTGTTAATAGTACCTACAGACGCAGCTAGCCCCACCTTTCCGTTCTAAAGTTGTGTTTGTTATACCTAAGCCCGAAAGCTTAACTAAAATAATATAAATAAATAAACTGCAAACATGAGAGCACTATTCTACATATAAAATATGTTAATCCTCAAATAGTTGACGAAAGACGGCACTGCGCTAAACCTCAGATATTGCTTTTCCCACCTTCTCCGACCGATAGCGAATGGAAGCTTCGTTTAAAATTGATGCCCGACGTTCCTAATAACTAACTGTAGTAATATTTATATAAGAATTATGTATGTATTAGACTCGTTTCTTCATATAAAAGAGCTACTAAATAACATTATTACAACACTGTCGTCGATATGTAAAATGTGGATATAAAATGATGCATTTATCATTAACTAGTGACCCGGCTCGGCTTCGCACGGAAGTCTTTGAAATTTCCCAACTTCGTTTACTAATATGCATGTATTACACATATGAACCAACCTTCCTCTTAAAACACTATCTATATATTATTATATAAAATTAACCAAACCAAACATCCTTTCAAGTAAAATCAGTTACCAGTTGTTTGGAAGCCATTTCATGTTATATATACAAGCTAATGAAATATTTTTTGAATATATTTCCAAATGTATTTTTATTCAAAATTAATTAATACCGACTTTGATTTAGTTTATTTTTATAAATGTAGGTTCTATAACGCTAAAACAAACTACCAATATTCGGGCATTTTAATTTTATAACTCAATTGTTCGAAGACGTAGCTATTATACAATAGCTCTTTAAATTTTTTTATTTCAAGAGTAACGTTTTACGAAATGGATCATTCGCCGAAACTATAGCCATTATGTACCAGCGCCCTGACTATAATCAAGTAATTAAATTTAATTGACTGTCTAAGCTAAGTGTGAATTAACCAATTGAGGTTAAACGCCAAGCACAATTGAGTGCTGGTCGGTCTGACGCGCATCGTGACTGTATTGGTTCCAGGTAATTATAAAGCACCAAGCTGTGGATATTTTATGATAATGCTTAAACGTTCTGTAGAGGCGACCACGTACCCGAAGACGGAGCGTGGATATGATCGATACAAGGTGGTCCAACGACCTGGTGTAGGTCACAGGAAGCCATTGGATGAGAGTAACACAAGACCGATTAAGTCTTGGAGATTTATGCCCAAGTTTGGTCGCCTTTCGGCTTAGATGATGATGCTAATGAGTTGATACACTGGGTGCTGAGAAAGAGTAAAACATAGCACCCTATGTATATGTATGTATGTAAAGACTCTGGTAAAATAACTATGACCAAAAAGTACATCGCAAATATTAATCTATTGTATTTTTTTAAAACATGACATTAGGATAGAAACTTTATAGTTCAAATTGATAAGAAATTTACTCAAGAAAATAAATTTATTAATGAAGTATAACTATCACAAACCAATCATTAAAAGTGCAACACTCGACATCAACAAGCCTGCATCAGTACTGCATATTACTAATGTGTTGCAACACAACTTGCTTGTACAAGTAGCATCATTAGTAATATCTAATTACTTCCAAAAGTACATACGTACTTCAGGCCCTGCTATAATTCCAAAATACACTTTTAATTTGCTATTGTGACATTCGAGACATGCGGGCTACCCCTGCGTAATTATTTCTTTTAATAAATACCATAATACCAAAATCGATTAAGCTAGCAATATAAATAGCAAAGCTTGTCTCTGCGGGGTTGCTACGCAATCCCCTTAACGTGCGCTTCCCCCAGTAGTCAGCCCCTGTACGCTCCACTGCTACCCGAAACGAGACGATCACTTGTTTGTTCATTCCATCTTAAAATTTCGGGAATCATATGTTATAATGTTGGACCTGAACTCATCAGAACGAAAAGAAGAATATCGTTCTTGCTAGGTAAAAATATACTGTAAGACATTGCGATTTTTACCCTGAAATCAATGAGATAATATAACATTCCTAATAAACGTTTGTAATTTTTAAAAAGTTTAAATTTTTCTGATCATTAGATTCTCAGTTAGATGTCTCAGTGAACAGAACACGCAACGCATCAGTGATACCTGCTGGCTTAAGTGTTTGTAAACATTAGTGAACATTTAGAAGGGATTTATTAATAAGTTAAATGACAAAATATCGACTTGTGATGCCCTTCGAAGTTGCAGAAACAAAGCAAATAAGTTCGAGTAAGCCTGTATTCACACTGCCACAGAGTTTGTGCTAACAACTTTACTAATCTCCTAGATAACGACCCCTCGTGTTTATGGGCGCATGATACCTACGGTTTGTATGCACCGTTCAAATATTTTAACAAGCAAACTTTGGGGTCTCCTTATCTACTGTTTAATTCAATAATTTCTCTTTATTTTTTTTCAAAGCAAGAAGTAATACATTACTAAAGTTCACATCAACTCATATAAAAATAACTCATTAACCATTAGAAAAATATATAACAAACTACACGCTTGTGCCAATCTACTCATATGGGTTTTAGTAGAAAAAGAGACGTGTATGTATAAATTCCTTTTCTACTAATACCATAGTCTCAATTTCATCATCTAACTCTTGAAGCAGCCGATTGACCGCAACTAGCTTGTCATCTATTTCGTAAATGGAACTGTATACATACACACGCACATACATACTTTTTGTTTACTCACGTTTAGTTCTAACTTAATCTTTTTATATATGGAATTAGTGCAATGTTGCAAAAGGTTTAGTTTGATACCTTATGCTGCCAGGCTGCCTGGCTCCGCCTCTTCCTGAAAATGTAATTTTGAGATGGTACAAATGAAGACAGACAAGTGGAGTAAGGAAAATGGATAGAGTGATGGATGTAAAGTTCAGGGGCAATTTCAAAAGGCAAAACATCCTGAGGTCTGGATACCATACTTATGATGCAAATAGCCATTAGACTTGGAAAATATGTTACACACGTTTATAAGTAGAACAAAGTAAAAAGACAACCAAATATATCTATCGCAAAATTCTAATCAAAGTTTTTACTAGAGAAACATTTTTTTTTCATTTTGGTTGAGAACAAAATACACGTCTTGTGACTGTAGCTAATGTCAACAAAATGTTGATCAATTCGTTATCAAATCGTAAAACTAATTAATATGTAATTTATATAAGTCTTCTTTCACTTCATTATGTACAACAGTGGCACAACCTTGTCATTTGAATATGTAAATTTTAACATTTATTTATTTCATTTTTATAATAAGTGTTTCTCCATTAACAGAATTGATTTCGCTATAGATAGACTAGCTTGTAGTACACAAGTAACCAAAGTAACAGCTGTTTGAAAGGTACTGTTGTATGTATTCTGTAATCCAAAAATAGTAGATAAAATATGAAAGTATTGCAACTGAATAAGAATACACATGTTTATTAGCAGTCATATTGATAATCCTGTTCATCCCGGGGGAATGGGTGTTGTTAGAGGCGACTAAGGGAAAAAACTATTCTGTCAACATCACTGCAAAGTGAAGGAGAGCTCGAAACAAATCCTATACAAACCCGTCTGGCGAGCGTGATGTAATAGTCCTAAACCTCCCTCATAAGGAGAGCCTTCACTAGTTCACTGCTGGGCATAGCCCTTACCTAAAAAAGTTTAATAAAAATACCTTGGACTGTGATTTTTTGAAGAGAATACTTCTTTGGCGATTTGAGCACTTTTTATGTGAACATAAATCAATTTTCGGTAGAGGGAAAACGTGTGAGTTCGCGTCATCGCATCACCATCACTGACGTCACAAAATTTCTTTAGCCGAGTGAGCACATTTTGTAGGGGAAAATCTTATGAGTATGCGTCACCATCATCTTCACCGCGTCACCCACATGCTTACGTCGTAAAACTTCTTTGGCCGTCTTGAGCATATTTTGTACGAGAAAATATTAGGGGTTCGCGTCAACTATATGCTAATGTTTGATGTTGATAATTTTAGTTTAAACATTATGGAATTTCTAATTGTACACATTAATATTATAACTAACATTGTAAATAAAAAGTATTCACATAAAGCATAACTTCTATCGGCAGTCCTTAGGACTGTCATTTTTTTTTCGATATTTACCAGTAACTTCATTGTTTATCAAGTTCCACAGACAATTGTCTAATTCTTATTCACAATGAACTCAAACCGACGTTTTGCAACGAACTTGTGGCTCTTGAGTAGTCCATGAGAGACGTTCGTCACTTACCATCAAAAGTTGGCTTATCTGCTCTTTTACACCCAATACCATAAAAAACTAAGCTTCATTAATTTCTCGTCATAAGTATGTATATTTTTGTATGTCACAGAAGTCCGATATGAATTCATTTCAATAGATAATTTGACGACGTTACTGCTCACCCTAAGGGTAAATCACGACTGTCCTCGCCCCCTCATAATGTCCCTTCACCTTTAATAAAGACGCATTCCGATGAAAATTACAAATGCGCTCTAATTAAAATAAGTTTTACACCCTCACATCCCAGAATAGTGCGTAATGAAACCACGTAATATTTGGAATATTTTCGTTGTGGGTTGTGCTCCAATATGCAAGAATAAAGGTTATGTTTTTCGAGCTTTGGCACGACCTCGAGTAATCTTTTTTTGAGGTTTAGATCTCGGGTTCGAGTCCCAGGTTGCACCAAATGTTTATATGAACTGCAAATAATTGTTACGGAGTTTAAATGTTTTCCATGTATAATATATATGTATTTACAACAAAAGTATATATATTTATGTATATATTTTATTTATATCAGTTGTTTAGTACCACAACAACACAAGTTCTGCTTAGTCACAGCTAGATGGCGTTGTGTGTTAGATGTCCGAAATATTTATTTATTTATTATCTGCCAGGGGTGGCAAAAAAATGCAATTTTGATTTTCGCTCCCCTGGCTATTGACAAGCAAAGGAACGCTAGGGTGGTTTTTAGTCGTGAGAGTCCGAGAGACCCCTTCGTTCTACCCCACGGGCAAAAGACATCCATGATTATCTTCCACCTATTTAACAAAAGAAGGGAGTAACTTTCCTTCACACTTTGATCCCGGGTCCTTTAAGCGGGACGTGAAAAAGTATCTCACCAGGCCGCCATAGTGTGAGTCTCCATGCTGCATTGTTCTTTTTCGCATTGAGGATGGTGACCACCACTCTTGGATACTGCTCATGTTTTCCATCAGGCAGAGCAGAGTCATTTTGGCAGCTTATACTTAAAAAAAAAATCTTAACTGTTACAGAGTCAGCAGTGTCATCAGTACCCAGGTATCTATGTAAATTTTCCTTATAGCGACCTAGCCTCTGTCAATAAGAATTCAATCTTTGTGTAAACATGTTTCTTCATAAAAAGTTATAGGAACAATGAATGTAACCTCTTGTCTACGTTGTGGTTTTTGGAGCGTTCGAAAGGGACAAGTCAACTACACTATGTACTACAACTACACGATGTTTTATGTATACCTGGCTTTTTACTCTACCTATCTTTAGGAAATATACTTTGGTTATGCGTTTGTATATGTCTCAGTTACTAATGCTAGTATAATAATAGTAGCTATTTTTGCAATTAATTAGTAACTTTATTAAATACTCTCGTTACTATGTAGTCTTGAAGATATATCCTACTATTACCCTTATTTTTTATGGACTGGTGAACTGGTCCATCCTGGTCTTGAACGGGTTACACACATAATTATAAACTTAATTACTTTCGTTATTTAATTTTGAGCTACAAAAACCGAAATTAATTCATAATACTTATAATATATTCAATTTCAAAATATTAGTTTATGCAGCACACGCCAGTAAAACTCTCAGTAATCACCTCCTCAAAACTAATAATGAATTACACTTCTAAACTACCACATAAAAACATTCCATCTATTGTCGAACGCAGACATGTAATGCCTATATGAAAGACTTTATATGTCATACCGCAGTTGGCAACCGCAACACAGCTCGCTGAAATAAGGTCCTCTGTATATTTACCCTGGCTACACAGTCTTAGTATTGTAAAAGTCCAATATGTCATTGTTGTGTCTAAAGAATAGACAGTTAGGATGTTTTTACGACAGGTCATGGACATGTACTGAAACAATCAGAACTAACATCACGCAGGTCGCGCTCAGTAGGACTAGTGTGAACTCTCGAAGGCAAGCGCGTTTTGCGTTCCGATCAGTGTGGGCCAATTGCAACGCCGACCGCGGACAATCGAGTCGATGTGAAACAAACTATCTAAGTTTATTTATGGGTGACCATTCTGAACCTATTGAGAATCCTCCGTGCCTCGGAGAGCACGTTAAACTGTCGCGTCAGTCACGGGTACCATATTTCAATACCATATATATACGTACATAGTTTTTTTTATGTATAGGCCTGTCTAAGTGACTTTACTCTGCCTAATGGAAATCATAAGTAGAACCCAAGAGTGATGGTTACCATACTCTATGTGCATGCAGACAATGCAGCAACGGTGACCCACACCATGGCGGCTTTTGAGCCTCCAGCCACCAATAAACACTACAGCACGAATGCTGTTAATTTTCCGATCGAGCTGAACCGTTCGTACTGAAATCAGCGTAGCGCGTTACCGGACCCCTAAAAATCTGAAAACAGTCTTTCTATAAAACTTCTATATCCCCTGGGTTGTGAAGGTCTGATGATGATTGTTCCACGTTAAATTGAGATTTAGTCATATTAGGAAAAAGCCTCGGAGGATTAAATAAAGTCTTAACAACACTTAGGTCTAATTACACCAAATACAATTTAAGTTCCCAAAAATAAAATATTATTACAATTGTATTGGCCTCTATGTATTTATCTTAATATTCATAAAAATGGCAGTAGTTTTTAATTTTTAACAGGTAATTAATTTATTTATTAATTACAATTTACGTATCAATGAACTGCACTGCCATTATTTTTCTCCTACTAATTTGACAAAGTACACAGTGGTGTACCGCTTAAGCGAGCAGACCACATTCCTTCATCAACCGGAATCGTTTAAAGTATTCAGTGATTGAGATTCATAATCATAATAACTCGTATGCTATCCCTACCTTGGCCGACAGCTATTTTATCCCCTACTAGCAATTAAACCCACTATAGTTAGGGTCAAATAAGGATTGTAAAGTCAAGCAAATGTATTTATGTAACGTTTTACATTGGTAATTAATACATAGCTTGAAAAGTGATCCTTAGACACAATAGATAGTAATCGCGCATAGGTAGTAATCTTATTATTTGTGGAGGACCGTGTGATATGTTGCTCCAAAAAAAGGAGTATCCTCCGAACAGGGTTGATCGGAAGATATTCCTCTTGTATTGTAAATAAGTTGTATTTATGCTAAGCGACGCGAGAATTTGTATATCGCGATACAGGATTATTGGTCACTCCATTGTTCTGTGTGTCTCCGATAGATGGCATTGTAATATGTTTTGTTACACTGCGTAATGTTTTTAAGTTTCAAGATAGTTATCTGCAGTGCTCCATTCTGCATTGAACATAAAACTGTCAGTTTAATCTGTCACGGTATAGTACATAATGTTGCGTCAATCAAATCTGACGTACAGGGGTTAAGTGTTGTGGAGATAAGGTTACGAGGAAATCAAACAGTGATTTAACATCGTATAACACTAAAAGTAAGTACATACATTCAAGTGCCTTAAGAGCTTCATTTTCGCTTTAGTTACTTTTTGAAGTTAACTAAATGCTTGTATGTCGGTTAACGCAACAAAATAGCCTAAGTTTTTTCTACAAGGTTCAATGTATATTTATGCCGAAATTCATTCAATTGGTTCAGCCATTTATCAGTGAAAAGTAACAGACAGAGTTGCTTTGATGCATGCAGAGATGCATGAAATAAATAAATTACACATTAAAGAAAGCCTAACGAAGATATACATAAGTAACGTATTAGAAAAAAACAAGCGATAAAAGCTTCCTAATTTATTTCGTTTAGTATAAAACCCGATTCTATTCAGCTCAGCTTAATCTTCTGAAGTGAATAAATCTTTAATGATATGCGAAGAATTCTTTTCATTAAGTGTCGTGAATGGAAATTAAGAGCTTTGTTTTGGCGATAAAAGTATAATGGGCAGGAAATGAGAAAATACCTTTATGAGAACTACTGAGGGACCTCAGTGTGTTTTTGGGTTGAGACGACTTTGGCACGGCTGCGACTTTAAATACTAGCTTGCTTCTGAAAAGTAAATTTTGCCCTTCCCAAAGGTACACTATATCTCTTCACCGAAATTTAGTCAAAATGGGTAATCGGTTTAGCCCTGAAAGCTTAACACAAGCAAAGTTATATTTGAATTTATAATAGATATTTATTGTGTATTTACTGATACTATTTTTGGTGGAATAATGAGCAAACGAGCAGACGTATCGCCTAATGGAAAGCGATTATCGCCGCCCAGCGACATCCGCAACACAAAAAGCATCAAAAATGCATTGCTGGCCTTTAGGGAATGGAGAGGGGGATGGGGGGAGCTGTTTCACACCGGTTTTCTGTGAGGCCGCGGTGACACACTGGGCGAGCCGGCCTATTCATACCAATGCGTGGCGGTGGTATAAAAACATCTAAGGGTGTAAAAAGACACATTCTAGGTAGTAGAACCACGCTGATTTTAACATGAATGTGCTGGCTCGACCGGGCCGGTACTACCCCCTCACAGAAGATCAACGTAAAATGAAAACTTTCGTGGTTCGTTGGTGAGTGCGAGACCGGAGGTCCAATGATGCAGAAGTATCTCAGTAAGCCGCATTGTCTCATTCCCATTGAGTATGGTGACCACCACTCTTGGATTCGGCTCATGCTTTGCCGTCAGGCAGAGTAGAGTCACTTTGGTTGGTGCATACGTAAAAAAAACATTACAATTGGAACAATTTAACAGCATTCGAATAATTGTTTTTTTAGTTAAGTTAATTAGGAAGGTGCTTCTTGTTTTATCAGCAATAGACTTATTACGTTCATTTATTAGGCGATAACAGAGGGTGTTTCAACATGTTCTGGCGTCCAAACAAAGCAATACATTGTATAGTTTAGGAGCAATTAAATTATCATTTAATAAGGCCAGCTAGCGGAACTAAACTGGTATGGGAACGTAACGGTGTTTGTGAAATATTATAATTATGTTGTTTTATAAATTAACATATAAAATACACTCTTTTATATGTGTTTAGACAACATTGTGACGGCATTAGGACTCAGTTTATGGGGTTAGAGAAAATCTAGACTGTATATTAAGTTGTCTGAGTCCCGCGATGTTACCCTCGGTACAGAAAAAAGAGCTGCTAACGCCACGGGGCGGAGCTAATCTAAAAGGAAGCCTAAATCTCGTCAAAATCGGGCGGGCAGTAACAGAGATAAGTCCGAAAAACAGTAAAAAAAAATTGCTTTTTTTATATAAGCGCCATATACCTATACATTCATACATAAAAATGAAAAACATTTAATTTGCAATAAGAAACAGACACTTCAATTTAATTTATTGGTATAGATAGACACCAATGTTTTTTTATATAATAGCATAAATTATGTTTCTTGTTATATGATGTAGGTACATTTCGTAAAAGAAATTATTGTTCTGATGGCGCATTAGTTATCCTCGATGGGAATAAAGCCGTCCTAGGTTTTTTTTAGGTTTAGGAATTACCAAATATTACACCTACACGATAATTCTCACAAAATTATATAGAATTCCACCTCCACTTCTGTTTTGTAATCCCAGTCTCTTAAATTAACGAACACCTATTACAAGTCGTAAAAAAATAACACCAAACCCATAAAGCTTATTCCTTTGAAATTGTAGGATAGAAAAGAAAAAATGGTGAGAGAGCGATCGTCCTTCACATCGCGCAGACGAAACGACGGACAAATCGAAACAAAAAAACTCATGTCCTATTAAACAGTAAAAGATGCGTGGAATAAATTATACTAACTCATTTCAAAGGTGAAGGGCATCCCATAAAGGGCCGGCGTTATCGAGGAACCTTCCTGGAATACCGAAACTATTATCTCAATGCTTCAACAACAACATTTTTAACTAGTTTTATTAAGGGTTCTTTCAATATAATGAACTTGATTAAAATAGTTACCAGTGTTATAAATACAGTGTTCTCATATATTTAAACTAATGTTTTAAGCTGAAGAGTTTGTTGGTTTGAACGCGCTAATCTCAGAAACTACTGGTTCTATTTAAAAAATTATTGTAGTGTTAAATAGGCAATTTATTGAGGAAGTTTATAGGCTATATATTATCACGCTAAGACTTAAAAAGAGCGGAGCAATAGTATAGGCTATGTAACTGTAGTTTTATCTTAATTCGTATAATAGTTCTTGAGTGAAAGAGTAACTATGATTTATACATCCCATCCTCATAAATTTGCATTAATAATATTAGTAAGATTTTCTGATTAAAATATTAACCATAATACTTTAATTTAAACAGAAATTTATCCAAAAACAGATTCTGCCTAAATCTAAAAAACAAATCTTTCATTTACTTAAGGAAGTTCTTATAAGACCTTGTTAACATTTACATTAATTTTATTTATTTTTATGCATGTTTAGATTTATTGATTGTAGAGTCACGACCCGAAGAATAGGTATTAAATACCGGATACAGTATAAATTACTACTACTACTACTAAAAATTATTAATACTAAGTTCTTTTAACGAATTCATAAATTATGCGCAGACAGATATCGGGTGTCCGTCCACTGGTATCAACTTACGCATACTCTAAACATTCCTACATATTGCGATGAAGGTATATCTTTTAAATTAATAATTTTACAAAGTAATAAAATTTGTTTATTTTCTACCATAAAAGAGCACAAAAGATAATAAAATAACCCTCCATAAAACGAAATCGTTTGTCCGAGTGTGTCTGAAAGAATACCGTGTTACCGTAGTAATCGACAGGGCAGTGAGCCAAAGGTATATTTTAATTATTTATTTGAAATGAACGTGAATCGAGCTTATTTCTAGGTAGGTTTTATACGTATACGTAAAATAGGAGTACATTTTCTTGTTAGATAAAGAGCAGTAAATATGGTAAGAAAAAAAATATTCGATAGAAGGGAAAACTAAATGTTAATTATAAAATTAATGTGTAAAATTAGAAATTTGATAACGTTTAAATTAAAGTTATCAACATCAAACATTAGCTTGCCAATGACGCTAACCCTCAAACGCGACCAATGAAGTTTTATGACGTCATGTCGGTGACGCAAACTCAAGAGATTTCCCTCTACCAAAAATTACTTATGTTTACCTAAAAAGTGCTACATTTCTCGAAAATGCTCGTGCTACGTTATATTGGGATCGATCTATTATCACATACAGGACTAATGTTGCCAATAAGGCTGATATTGTGGTGATAGATCGATTAGAGCGCCGCGCAATAATTGTCGACATCGCCGTTCCTAATGACGAGAATCTCGTGAAAGTTATAAAAGAAAAACAATTGAAATATTTGGATTTATCGCCCGAGATTGTCGATATGCGGAGTGTAGATTCGGCGATCATTGCTCTGATAGTCATATCTGCTCATGGATTGATAACCAAAACCCTCAACCAACACCTCAAGAGGCTCACGTTAGACGGTTGGATCAAGGGTCTGATGCAGAAGGCAGTCCTTGACACGGCTCGTATTATGAGGAGATTCCTGTCTTTGGAACCCTAACCACCGGTTTCTAGGTCCCTGTACCCGAAGTCGGTGGTCTACTATTTTTTAATATTTTTAAATTTATTTGTTTATATTTATATATATTTAAAAATGTAAATAATATGTAAATATGATTTCAATAAAGAGAAAAATAATAATAATTGTCTTGACTGACTGATTTGTCAACGCAAAGCTACCTAACTAAACCACTGGGGCAACAAACATCGAGTGATGTTTTTTATCTCACTGGTATAATCCTTATAATTGGAAATTTTTAATCCTGCGGGGTCAAGTAAGGGATTGACGATTGTGATTGAGAGTCCTGCATTTTCAAAGTGCAAATTAAGAAATAATTAGATAGATCATGATCATAGTTCATTTCGGAGTACTAAATACTACATTACATTTTACATTTGTTACATTTAAATTTTTTGAAATACTTATTACATTTTTTTAAAATAACTGTAAAATACTAGGTAAAATTTTTTAATCATGTATACATAATATTTTAAACTGTCACGGTACAAAAGTCTATATCCAATGATGGTTCAAGTTATATTGGTCATTGAAATAAGACATTAAAACTGGTCGAAATTCGACCGCCAAGCGATCTTCCACTTTAAATTATTTACAATTTGAAAGTGTACGACAAGTGAATGTATCAGGGCAGCAGAACTCCGAGGAGGTAGAATTATATTACGTCTGCTTCGTTGGCGCGGTGTGGGAGTGTGACGTGTACAAATGCAATGACTTTGTATACAATTTATTATGTTATAGTGTTACAGCAAATGCAGATGTGAATAACGATGAATCGATTGTTTTTTGTTTCTTTCAAATGCCGTTAATATTTTCAGACATCTGACGTACAACGCCATCTAGATTTAATCTAAGCAAAGTTTGTATTATCCGACCTGGGAATCCAAGTCCTCAAACACAACAGTCGATTACCTTGCACCATCGATACAGGCAGAGATACCATATTCGAAGTCGAAACAAGTACCTTAGTTCCCTAGTATTTGAGCAAAAATATAATTATGTCAAAACATACATAAATATGCCCGGTCAGAACTAGAAATGACTATTATTTATCTATTTGTACCCTTTTTCATGAAAATTATGCTTACGTAGAAATAAGTAAAGTAAAATTGGGCACAGTCAGTTAAAGTTTTTAAGGAGGAGGAATGCAAAAAGATAAAAAAATATTAAAAAACGAAAATTAAATCTATTATGGTCAGATTTTGACCACTGGGCCACCACTAGTTATAAGTAAATCCACTTTCATTTTTAACCCACGACGTAAAAAGAGGGATGTTATAAGTTTGACATCAATGTCTGTGTGTGTCTTTTTGTGGCATCGTAGCTCTCGAACTAATGAACCGATTATAATGCGGGTTGTTTTCATTTGAAAGCCAGTTTCTTTTCGGTGATTCTTAGCTATGTTTGGTTAATATCAGTCCAGCAGTGTAAGAGTATCAGCTCATTTTCAAAATGATGTAAGGCATTTTTGTCGTATGATTACTCGAGTAAGTGCTTGAGTAGGGATTTTTTTTTAATTTTTAGCTTGTATTTTAACTTGCTATAATCTTAACTTTAAAACATTGATCTATTTTTACAATGTATAATCATTACAAATAATAAAAAAACTATAATTTTATTTTTCACATTACATTTACCGTTTTCCTCGTGACCAAGAGCAGTATAACCTGTATGAAACGTCGGAATCTAAAAAGTATCCCGAATAAGTCCCGCTGTACAATAAAAAAATATTTGTATAATTTTAAAGTAAATACATTGATGTTTTTACTTTAACTTCCAAACTCCGAGCTGTTTTGAGTATTTCCATAATCAGAAAAACCCAATAACACTTTTGACCCGACCCAGGATTCGAATCCGAGACCTCTTGTTCGGCAGTCAGATACGTCAACCGCTAGACCAACCAACAGTATACATTACATACACATCGATGCGATTTTAGTACAATTATTTGGTTGCTTTTTCATCGATTGAAATCAAACTAAAATTATTACTTACTACGAGTACTACGACTCATTTGAGTAATTTACCTCCCACTTTGAAATCAAATGTTGCTTCTATAAAATTGCTCTCTAGCGATTCATTTCTAATTGTACAGCAATAATTTGTTTGCTGGCACTAGTAATAAATCCTGTGTCGCGGGGGACTTTACAAACATACATGACACGGGCACAAAAAGCACCAGACTCGGAACAAAAATTTGTAGAATACACAAAGTGTTGTCCCATGTGGGATTTGATCCCACGACACTCAGCTTAGTAGAAAGCGGCGAGATAACCGCTTCAGCAGTCTTTCTTTGACTTTTTGGTAGTTAATGCCTGTTAAATTTGACACAGTTCGTTTTCCAAGAAGATTTTGTTTTAGTACACAACATGGTAATGTGTGTGTGTGTTCTTCGAAAATTGTTTTCTTGAATGATTAAGCAAAACTAATGTAAACATTTGTCCACAGTTGGTGAAGTGGTCCAACACGAGAGGCGATGCTGGGCGGGGCGGCGGGGGGCGCCCGCTCCCGCCCGCCCTCTGACTTGCAGCAAGGTATGTTGTCATGGTATCACAATTATTCTAAAACATTATCATTACTCATTTTTAACCTTTTTTTACCTGTAGGTATCTAGGTTTAATTAAACACTCTAATCATTACTAATATTACGTCAGCTATCCGATACTGAATCATACCATGAGAACAAACAGACATTTTCTATATTTGGGGGGCTGACCATTTATCGCGTGAGGCTGGAAAATGGGGGAGAGGCTTTGGCATAAATCACCAAATATCACAGGGGGGATGGGGATGTAGTAAGATATCACCAGTATTTATTTTTTAAATATCTTACGAAGAAAGTCACCGCATAGTGTACTATTCACTAGTACAATATTACACCTTTTTTTAAATATTATTTCAATACCAGTCAAAACAAACTTCAACCTTTCTGACTAAGATATTTTTATCATGGGTATTAATTTCAGAATAAAATGAGATTATACTTTTAACCTGTATTAAAAGATAATGTTATAAAAAATACTAAAAATACACGTGTTTTTAGGTGGGGTTTCTTAAACCTCACCACTTATCACCAATGGGAGGGAGAGAGGCCAAATAAATTATTAAATAAACCCTCTCCTGAGAGGAGACCTAAGCCCAGCCGTGGGCCTTTATGGGTTGTTGATGATGATGCAATCATTTATATATAGATAGTAAAAGGCTGTTATAATAATAAACACACATTTTTATTTATTTGTGCCTATTTCTAAAGAACTGTGACGACTTAAGTTCCTAATTCAATTTTCTCCAATGTATAGATACAATCGTGTTAAATAATAGTAGATGTGTCTAAGTATTTGCATGATTGTTAATTTAAAATATTTTGTTGGCAGGTGTGGCTCGGTTCCCGCTGTACTCCTTGTTCCCGACACAGGCCGGCAACAGGCCGACTATTCATAAAGGTAATTATGTATTTAATAAATATAGATAAAATAGACCAAAAATTTTAAACCTCAAATGTCACCCGGAAAAGCATGGAGACAATAATATAATCTACAAGGTTTAAATTTTTTTTTATGGAATATTGGGCAAATCGCTTGATGGTAAGCGATTACCGCCAAATCGATCATGGACACCCGCAACACTAGAGCCGTCACAAGTGCATTGCCGGCCTTGGGGTGTGGGGTGACTCGGTGAAACACAGCGTCGGTGAGGCCGTGGTATCACTCCGGTCGAATCGGCCCATGCTTGCCAAAGCGTGGCTCTCCCACGGTAAACTTGCTTATCACAGTAACTACTGGTTCGATTTGAAATCTTCTTGTAGTGTTCAATACATTTACCGAGGAAGATCATAGGCTATACAATCAACATGTTGAGACCAATAGAAACGAAGAAAGAAAAAGCGTTTGTTAGTCACACAGAAATAAAAACAAAACAAATGATAATGGACACAATATAAAAGCGATAGAAACAACCATTAAATAACAAAACAAATATAAACAACAATAAAATAATCGAATAACGTGACTAAAGGGCCTCAACTCAGGCCATGCCTACGGCCCTTAAGGTGACCACAGCGATTTTCAGCTGAAGACCAAATAAGAGTCCATTTTTCTTGAAAGACGCAAACGAATTTTGTGCGGCTCAATTAGTAAGATTACAATTCTACTTATTTTAATTATCAATAGGTTTTACATTTTATCGCTAAGCTAAGCTGTAAGTAACACTAATAAAATTAATATTCAAAATATTTTTAAAATAGATGTAGTCTTAAAACTTTCAAGAAAGTGATTGATCCTACCTCAAAAGTACGCAACTCAGTTGTAACTTTGGAGCATCGAAAAAAAAAAGTCTCAAGCATTAGATAGTTATATCGGGGGATTTACAAATATTCTAACAACGGTAACAAAGAGCACCCCCGACAACAACTTGTGATTCACACACAACGCACTGGGGAGCGGCGAGATGATTACTTGATTACTACTAATAAGGCCACTCTTTTCGCATCTATAATTTTCGTGTCACGTTGCTGCTCACAATGAACTCCGAAACTATCTAACAGATTTTCAGAAAAGAGACGCGGATGAAGTTGCGTGGGACACCTTAAAATAATAAATGTTTATTTCCCATTCCATTTCCATCCAGTCCCATTAGATGATGAGAGAGAGGGAACAGAGAGTTCACCTATCTTTGCGCACACACTTGTGCACTATAATGTCCCCTGCGTAGTTGGCTGGTCTCCGTTGAGATTGGCCGCCGTGGCCTTTATCGAATAGGAGAACATTATGTACTCACTTATTATATAAGAATTTTCTATATATCTATGACATGCAGTTACAGGTGGTAACTATTCTCAGTAGCATCTAACTCTTCCCATTTTTGTTCTGTGTTCTGTTGTTTGTAACTGTTCATATATATAGTAGGTGCGTACATTTAAGACTTCTAGGTACGATTATTTGATATCGTGTATCGTTTTGTTTTGTCTAAATGTGTGAGTGTATGTTTTGAAACGTCAGACTTGAAGCCTAAACAATTCATGAATCGGCACCACCCAGGATCTGGGTGTCAAATAAGTTATACTTACTAATTATTAGTAATTATTACTATTTATTTATTGATACAGTCATTAGCTTTTGCCCGCGTGTGTGTCCTTCCGCAAGAATCAAAGTGGCTTCATGCCAAATTTTATTGAAATCAGTGCATCGTTTTTGTCGTAACAAACAAGAGTTACTTTCGAATTGCTATGTCAAAGTGGTAGCCTATACGACTTCTGTTCTTGAGGTCCCGGATTCTATTCTCGGGTCGGATCAAAATAATGTTTGTTTCAGAGTTTGGGTGTTTTCTAAGTATAAAATTTATGTAATTAAAAAAAAAGTATCTATGTATTTATATAGGGCGCTCATAGCCCAGTTGCACTCGGTGATTAGAAACAATCACCGAGGGTAAGCAACGATGGCGCGGTCAGTACCTGGATGGGTGACCGCTAGTGGCATGTTACCATGAGCGTCTCCGTGATTCGAAGGTCACGTTAAGCAGTCGGTCCCGGTTGTTATCATACGATAACAGTCGTGAAGCTTAGTTGGAGGCCTTCGGGCGGCTTAAAAACATCCAACGACAAGATTTACGTAGCCACAACGTATTCTTGCCAGTCCCCAACCCGCACTTGGCCAGCGTGGGGATGTATGGCCTTAACCCTCTCCTGAGAGGAGACCCGAGCCCAGCAGTGGGACATTATGGGTTGTTGATTGATGTATTTATATCTGTGATCTAGTTCCCATAACACAACGGAGGAACAAACAGATGATTTTAATTAAATACCTGACTAATGCCGATCTTAATTTATGTGGTACGAATAATTTCACATGCGGATCGGAAAACTAACTTAATAACAAAATACCAGGTGAGCATAAACATTAGTATGTAGTTATACGTACAATTTGTAATAAAAACCAAACAAAGAACGTTCACTGTTCTTATAACCCGGTTACACATCGCGTGGCCGCTGCAGACACGCCCAGAGCGGTAACCGTGAGGATATCTGACATGACATTTCTGACAGGCGGCTTACCAGTTCACAGCTGGCCTTATAACATTTGTGAGAATTGTTGGGATTAAATCAAATTACGATCTGTCATTGAAATATAGAAAAAATGTATAGCAAATGTCGTTATGTGCCGTTTTATACTGCATCAAGCGCTTGTGCTTTATGCTGCCCTAGTCAAAATGTGAATAATGTTTTTCGAAATTTAACATATGTATTATTTAATTAATAATATTGTTTATACAACTGTTACGTACTAGAATTTAACATTTAGTATCGGACTAGCTTTTAGCCGCCAATTCGCTCAAGTTGACATCGATTTTTTCCTTAAAAAGTAGACTATTCTGTAAAATAATCTCTGTCTGTAAAGTAATCTCATACACATCTGTTTAGCCGCTCCGTCGTAATTACCAAACATGCGTTCATCCATTCTCATAAAGTTATGGATTATTAAAAGGATAAATAAAAAAATACTTTTTAAACTTTTGACGTATAAATAACTCCGTAATACAACAAATTGAAAGAAAACTTAAAATATATTTATTTCTTGGCGTTAATGTTTTGTTGTTCATAGTAATGTTAATGACGCGTTTAAGAATAAAAAATGTGACGGTAAATTTTTTTCCAACGCCGATAAAGAAGTTTCACTTCAATAAAAGTATTTAAATTAAACTAAGTGTGTATATTACCAGGTACTTGCGATGGTGGAATCTTTACTTTGAAATTAAGATTAAGATTTCTAAATAAGAACTCATGTTACAAAGTTGCATTCGAGCGTTATTATTCTATAAGGCGATTATTTAATTCTATTATTTACTTCCTCTCAGAAACAGTTAAGTATTAAAATTTACTAATATTGAAATATAAATGTGCCCTATCTTTTTGCATCATCATGTGTGTGTATACCCTAAAATTATCTTAAATTTCACCTTTTGAATACGGGACATGCGTGTATAATTCTGGCGTGGAACCAAGTTACAAATTGAAACGATTAGTTCCCCGACACACGCGGTCGGAGTGACACCCGTGAAATGGACCAGACAAGATTGCACGCTACTTCTGTACTGCGTAGTAGACAGAATATTGAGGGGAGTGTAATTATGTTGATGATTTCCTTTTGATTTATGCTTTCCTAGTAATCAATTACAGTAATACCAAGACTTGTATTCGTTTTTAAACATGGCGATTTGTAATTACTATTTATTACAGTAATTTGAAATTAATAAATCTAAATACCAATACATTTTGTGATTTGGAAAAACCTAAGATTTTTAACCGACTTTATAAAAGGAGGAAGTTCCGCTGTTGCTTTATTCATTAAGATTAAAACAGTGTACTGAAAAAATATTATTTATTGCGTAAAATTGGATTCTTTTAAGTTTTATGTTTTTTTCTCTATCATAGTTAACCTACAACACAACCAACCAAATGGTACCTATTTGAAATCTCACATTATTTATATTGCATAAATAGGGATGAAGTTTGCATATTTTTAATGTATAATATACTTTGATAATATTTTGATCCTTACTGGATACGGATCTGGACTGAGACACTGATTACTACAAAACCATGTCTGCCGCATTACATTAAATAAATAGGTAGATATCTAGATAATTAAAGAACCATATCAAAATTTTTAAGCAAATGCGTAAAAGTTAAAATTTCGTGCTTTATATTTTGTGAATTTGCCCAATATAAAACAAACTTAAATTAGGAAGAAATTCAACACAGACTTTTGAAAAGAAAAAATCAGTAATGAATATGGCCTCTTTGGTGAAATAAACTTCGGAATTTCAAGAGCTTCAAACTTGTTCTACTTTTATAATACTTATCAACTGAAATTTCAAACTGGCGAGCAGTTTTGTTTGTGTAAAGTAATGGGCAGCGGTTGTTTATGCCAAGCGGAATGACCAATGTGTTAGATAAAGCATGCTCGTACATCACTAGGGCGACATAAATATGCGCGTACGCACATGTGTTGCGCGGGAGTCGCGCCTGTCGAGTGACACTCAGTAATTAAGGTCTTAGATCCCTTGGGCCTCGACAGAAATAGATTCTTTGTTCACTAATGCGCTATGCTCTCTATGGTTTTATTTTGTTCGTTGCTCGGAACTTCTAACCATTTTAGATTGTATTCAAACTGTATTATATTTACTTTTTTAAGCATCCTCTCTTACCCTTTAAAGATAGATATTTTAGTGAATCGCATCTTAAAAGAACTAATTAATTATTTTGAAATAATTAATCATATATATATATATTACATGTAACTGTTTAAAAGTCAATTTTGAAGATTCAATTTAAACGTAAAACCTAAAATTTTTCACATTTCACCGGCGTTTATGGTTACTGCTCTGCCAAAAAAGGTCATAACGTGATGTTTTTGTAGCCTATATTTATCCTAATTACTTACTCTATACTAATGTAAAAAGAATAAATCAATATCTTACTGATAGTCCTGGAGATAAAACAAATAAGCAAAACAAAAATCTCTTTCATTTCTCTTTATTATACCTACCTACTTCTATAGGAGTATTAAGTGTTTAATAAGTATTGAAAGTAATGTAGATATTATACAACCTTAAAATAAGATTAAATAATTAAATAACGAGTGTTGATACAGATAGTCAAACAGATAAAGACCTATTATTGGCATTTAGTATCACAATTAACACTATCTGGTCAATTAAAAAATTCCTATGATTACAGGTATAAGATAGTATCTGTTAAGTGTGTGCAATAAAGATAAATAAATAAATAAATAAATAATTGTTTTTAACTTAGGTACAAAAAAAAGAACTGTAGTTGTTTACAAAGATAACAATTTATTTTCAAAGTACTTAAATACCTAATGAAAAAAGCAATTAATATTAATTAAATAATGACGTAAATAGTTACGTGGCAATACTTTAATATTAATGATATTGTTCCAGTGACTGAGAGTCTGTTTTCAACTTCGCTGTCGACATTCGGCGTACCTACTCCACCGCCGAACTCGCCGTACTCACCATTGCATTTGGAGTTGCTCAATTGCTCACAGCGGGTTCTTGTCACCGACAAGTGAGTCTTTTACACTTTTATGGTGTCCTAGTACAATAGGTTACGAATGTTTCCTACTTGACAGCTGATTTAGGACAAGTTTGACAAGCTTATAAACAGGTGGGTTTGTTCATATTTTTCTATTTTTTGTGACAATTAAATATTTCAAGATTTTTTTTGCGTAACAACACGAGTAACAAAGACTATTAATAACTAACTTCTATTATTATCTACATGCAAAGAATGCAAATTGCCGAAGAAACAAGGTACACAGGAAAAAAAGGATATTTACTTTTTCACTACCGTGTTACTCTCTTCGTGTTTACCTGTAATATGCAATACTTGGAGTTTTTTCATTTGCAGTGATAGAAAAAATGCCTCGAGAGTAAATCTGTGTAAAAATGTAATGGTCGTATTTCTCTGTGAGTGTGAAGTGTCCTGTCCTTCAAGATTGGAAAGTGTAATGTTAGGTATACATATGTGGTGTTAAGTAGGTTATATATTGTTTTAAAGTAGCAATCGAGTACAAATTTAATAGTGACATGAACAAGATTTTGACACAATATAAAATTCGTTTCGAAGTTTCCTTTATCTATTATTGGCGTCAATTTTTTTCGTCATTTCTCATGAAGGCAAGCCTAAAACGAAACGTGGCAGGGTACACAACCTATTAGTGGTGGTAAATCAATAACAAAAGGGTAAAATATAGATTGAAACAAAGAACACCAACCCTAATTTATATATTTCATTTGACTAGAATAAGGCCATTTATTTAATGTTATATTTAATACTTGTTTTTCGAATACAGGGATCACAACAAAATGGAAGAACCCAAATTGGGCAAGGCGTGTCTTCCTGATACTTTATGTTGCCCTGGTGACCAGAGACAGATGATAGACAGTATCAATGTCATGCAACCACTCACTATAAAGACTGAACAGGCAAAGCGGTCATGCAACACTTGCCTGTCAAACTCACCCAAAAAGGTAAGAATTTTTACACAATAATTATTTTTAACATATTTTTGTTGCTCTGTTTCTTGAAAATAATGGATTTCTTTTAATTATTTTTATACTGATGCTAGCCGTATCAACGTTTGAATGTACAGTATAAAAAGGCCTACCTACTCAATGAAAAAATATATTTTAATTCGAGTTTAAGTCACATATGGGCCCATCTGGATTCCACATACAAAGCCGGTGCAAGCAACTCTTTTGTTTGACGTCACTGGTGTGAGTCAGACTATCGGCCACTAATTCTAAACCTCCTTTTTTGGCGGGGCACTAAAAATCCGTCAGTGTTCTTAAGACTGAAATTGCAATTGCTTATAGACGGCGATAGTCACTGCCCATCATAGGACATGTTTGGTTGGTTACCTCCTACACTTTAAAAAAATAATTTCCAGATGAGTTAAATACTTGAAACTTGAAATACTCGAATAAAATTTCTAGAAAAGAAACCTCAGAACCACTTATCATTTAGTAATGACAATAGTTTTTTTTATTGAAATACTTTATGGTGACGTGCCATCAAACCTCTTTATCAAATACATTTAAAAAACTTAACTAATTGACATAACGGAATAAAAAATCGAGAGGGAAATGTGTTTTTGTTGTTTTCAACTTTAGCTCTTAGAATATTGGACCAATAAGATATTGTATGTGAAAATGTGATGTAATTTCCTTTATTTACAATATTTAAAACTATTTGCTACACAAATAAGTGTAAAAACATTTATCAAACTAAAAGGTATGTACTTCATAATTTTGGCGGTTTTTTGATAACCTGGTATTGTCACACGAGTCCTGAAACTTCGAATTATCTCTACACTTTCATTGCCTTAGACTTATACATATATCAACTTATTTTCTATGTAACGTACGCGTAATTTTTTAAATCTTTTTAACTCTTAAAGTGGGGTACCATTGTTGTTTTTTATTTTTTATCTCCTCGACAAAGAACATAGGTTGGAAAGAACATGGTAGATCGAGTCATATAACTTTAGTTTTCTTTCCATTTGCGTGAGATACGGTAGGCCTGGTCGAGCTCAGATGATATATAGAAAAGGTTGATAAACTGGGCAATAACGTGCTGTAATATTGCTTATACGGATGGATAACTCGAGATTGTCAGGGTCATATACCAATATCTCAAGTAAATGCCTCATTATACTCTGGGGAGGGAATATCCCCACGGTTTAATAAGGTGCAGTAAGTATACCTCAGTGACCACTATTGGGCATAAGCCTCATAAATGTCACTGAGCTCGATCATAATTATCAGAAACCATTTTATAAGGTCGAATCAAAAATTAATTTTAATATGTGTTTGACAACTTCACAAAACGCAGTGATTTTTATGGAGTAGGTGGTAAACGAGCAGACGTATCGCCTGATGGTAAGCGGTTACCGCCGCCAAACAACACCGCCGTCGTAAAATCAGAGACATCACAAGTGCGTCGGCCTTTGGAGGATGGTGGACGGATCCTCACTCACACAGTGAAACACAGTGCAAGCGCTGTTTCACACCGGTTTTCTGTGAGGCCGTGGTATCGCGCCGTTCGAACCGACCCATTCATGCCGAAGCGTGACTCTCCCACGGTAATTCCTTTTGTGATAGGCAAATGAACTTAAGCTGGCTTATGGAATATATTTATTCATTTAATTATTCTTAGAGCGCCTTTGACAATCTTTACAGATAGGTACTCTGGGGCTTAAATAGTTCGGACAGTCTTTCTACAGAACTTGGAAATCTTTTACTTGTGTTGTGGAGGTTTGATGGTAGTTGTGCCGTTGTTCCGCGTAAAAAAGAAGTTCAGCCGTGCCTAGACTTAAAGCCGGTTGCTTTAATTTAACCCAGTTTGGTAAAAAGTTGCAAAAAATATAAACCAAAGTTACTCTTTAAATCATCAGCTATCTGCCTGTGAAAGTTCCGTCGAAACCGGTCCAGCCGTTCCAGCTTAGCCTCTAACTAAAAATAGTAATTCTTAAGTAAAATAGGCGCATTAGTCGTCGGCGGAAACCCAGCCAGCGATCTCAACCAATCAATAGTCTCCAACAAAAATGGCAAACAGAAAAAAAACTTGTTTTTTAAATAAGTACCGTGTATCATATTCATTTAGTGAAAAGTTGTTAATGTATATATACACAGACACTTCAATTTTATTTATTTATATAGATTAAACAAATTATCTTTGATGTTCGTGGTTAACCCCAAAATACTGCCGTATAATGTCCTTTGTCAAACTTTGCTTGTTAAAATACTGATATAAGCAGACTCCTAATAACACATGATGTTATATGTTTGTTTGTTGAACGAGATAGGGTGCCCACATTCAGACAGTTGTAGCTTTAATAGAATGGAAGTTATGCAAATCTCCGTAATTGCTGTGTTATCATTAATTATCCTCGAGAAGGCTTTTTATGTGTAACTTTCAAATCTATTACTTCTACACTAATAAATATAGTTTGTTTGGTTGAACGCGTCAATCTCGGGAAGTGCTGGTTAGATTTGATTTGTTTTCCAGTGTTGCGTAACCTAAGTATTTTAATTAAGGAAGGCTACAGGCTTAAATAGCAACTCAATAAGACCTAAAGAACCCGAAATTTATTATTTTGTGAAAAATGGTTTTTATTTGTAACAAGTATAGCTTTGCGCTCCGTTAAAGTTCGTGTATTAATGTACAAACAAGACACTAATTAATATAACATCGCTTTTGCTATTGATCAGTGAATAAAGTTATATTTAAAATTGTAGTATGAGCTTATTGGTTATTACGCTAGGTATATTCTGCCTTCGATATCAAATTTCCGTGGAAACACTGTTGTCATACTTATTTGGGCTCCAAACTACCTTCCTACTATTCTGCGATGTGTCAACCAACGTGGCTACCACTATTAAGCTTCGAATCAAAACCAACGTAGGAGAGCCACGCTTCGGCATGAATGGGCCGGTTCGACCGGAGTGGTACCACGGTCTAACAGAAAACCGTTGTGAAACACCTGTGTTTCACCGAGCGATACCGGAGGCGCATACCCCAACCCCTCCCCATCCTTCAAAGGTCGGTAACGCATTTGTGACGCCTCTGGTGTTGCGGGTGTATCGCTTACCATTAGGCGATACGTCTGCTCGTTTGCCCCATATTCCATAAAAAAAACAGTCCACAAGCAAAACTATGAATTGAAAAAATATAGATTCTTCATTAGAGGATGGATATATACCCGAAATAAAAAAACACGCTTTAAAAAATACTCAAAGTCGCGTCTAACCAAATTATTGTTGTATACAGATAATGCACACAGACGGAGGCTGTAGTCGAACAAACCCAGTGACATGGTTGGGGGTCGCTGGGCAAAATGTACAAGTCCAGGTCAAGCGTGAACCCCAACACGTTCAAGTTTCGGAGCTCGTGGCGGTCAAGCTAGAACAGGCGTCCCCTGGTAACAAGCCCGACCACCCGCCACCGGCGATACCGTCCTCGCTCAACAACGGTAAGACGATATCTCACAGTCTCATGTTCGCCTGGTACATTCGTTCTGTATTTATGCGCGACGCCGACTAAACCAGCCCTTCTTTCTTTCACCTCTGCCGCATTTCGGTGTAATTTCCTCTGCATATTATCAAAATGATACGTAACTTAAATTATATTAGGTACTTGTAAAGATAATTGATCAATTTATGCCTTTTTAACACTATCTAGGTCACCTAAATAAAATAGTTCTAGATCGACTAAATAAACTTGTAAAAATCACACAATATGTTACCTTTTTTCCGTATAATGCATTTATTCTATTTTATCAGGTTCTATTCCCGTCGGGATTGCGGTCGCTCGGCAACGGGTAGGCGATGCCGGTCTGCTGGCAGCACTCTCACATAAAGACACACAACAGCGAATGCATGATATAGGTAAGTTATATTAGGCAAAGCTAAAAAATACCAGTTTATAGACTTTAGGAAAGCTATTTCTCTAATCTACAGAAATACATAGTCAATATAGCTGTATCTGTGTGTGTAGCTTTAGAAATGGTTTTTATCTTCGCTGTCATTGGCGGACATGATATCGATAGTGCCGATAGTGTGCCGTCGTTCTTACAGCTATCTCTTTGGTGTCTCTGCTAGCCTGGTACTACTATGTATTTACTATGATGCGCTTGGTAATGAAAAAAAGTAAATTAATCTTCATTGAATGAAGGTCACAATTGTGAGCGTCAATTGAGAAATGTTCGTAAATCTTGAGCAGTAAGGCTCAATTTCGTATGAATGCTTAACTAATTACAAGTTGCTCTACTTTTTGTAGATAACAAATTATAAAGCTTCCGTGTTTTTGTGCAAGGTAATATATAATGTATGTATATAAAAATAAAATTAAAACAATAGATGCTCCGCTCCATTCTTATAAAACCAACAAAAATAAGCATCAAACATTGGATTCGCAAGTCAACTTTAAATTGATTGCGCGTTCGAAATGAAATCGTTATTATCATTGCATCGCGCCGAATCGCTTCGATCACGCGACCAGTTCTTGATAGCAACCTGAATTATAGCGCCTTTCGATGAATAAATAACATTTCATAGAAACAGTATAGTTTTAAGTTCACAAAATGTGCTATTAAGTTAATTAACTACATAAGTACTTCAAACCAACCGACATTGTGTCGTGGGAGTTCCAGAGGTTTCCCTTTTAGGATACACGTGGTAAGTGGAGGTGGTAAGAAATACAAAACACAGTCATCGTCAACATCCATGTATAATGATGATGTTGTAAATATTACAGAAATGTAATCGCTACAAGAGCTACAAGGAATGCATGAAACAACGAAGGTATATCGTGTATTTTTTACGTATATTTTTGGAAATGAACGGGATTTCGGGATTTGGATATAAACCGCTTATCTTAAAAATAAACTGTACGATTATTTAACAATTATCGTTTTTCGAAGTACTGTCTTCAGAAAAAACGCTCTAAAACAGTAAATTAATTGTAAAACCAGTACACATTTCAATAGGTTACCTACTCGTTTATTACCAAGTTGACAATCAATATAAAACTGCCAATATAAAGATAATGTCATTAACTTAACACTATCCAACCTACCAGGAATACATATCATCTAAGATCGTTTAAAAAACACGCTTTATACTTAAATCAAAATTCTCAGAAAATGTGTAAAATGTATTCGTTTCCAGAAGCTTGATTTACATCGAAATTTCCATCCCGCTACTGTTTAGTATATCGCCTGTAGGCACTGCCTAATCGATCGTTATATCGATTGAACGTGTGAATTGTGGCACATTTTGAATTCGGAATCTACATTTCATTTTCAAATTTGCCTGTTTTGTTCTCCATATCGCGTGTTCAACGGCGTGTGCGTACCAAATTACCAATATGAATGTGTGAAAGCAAACAAAACTTTATGGAATTCATCGCAGCTGTCTTTTTTATTATTTAACATTGGAATTCCTCAAACGAGTTCTTATACTCTAGAACACTGATACCCAAAGTTGTCTATAATGACCCCAGGGGTTGACGGCACCATGCCAGGGATGATTAAACAATGTTCAGAAGCAATAGCGGACCGTACATATTTTTATTATCCGTTATATAAATCAGATATACTAAACAGATAATAATAATAATAATTTATTATAGTAGTACTAAAACATATACACACATACACATAATAAGGTAGTAAGATATTAATGTCGTTTCACGTAATTTAAGCGTGTAGAAGTATATATGAATGTAGAAG
>PKRV01001398.1:20462-192867 GCA_003709505.1 Hyphantria cunea | reverse complement strand
ATATATATATATATACTTCTACATTCATATATACTTCTACACGCTTAAATTACGTGAAACGATATATATATAAGGTAAAGTTAACTAAGGGGTCTACTAAAACCCACATCAATGAAAAGAGGTCTGTAAGACAGAAGATTGGAAACCTCTTCTCTAGGACTATAAAAATATCTTTACGAAAGGATTTTTGTTTCTCGAAGTATATTAATTAAGTTTATAATAAAATCAATAAAAAGGCTTTTTAGTAAAATAAATGTAGGTTTGGTTATAAAACATGGACTAATAAAATACCATTTAGGAAATCGTTTACTTTGTTTTGTAAAATGATGCCTACAAATTTGTTTGCGTTTAAATGATAATGAGTTCGAATCTCAGTAAAATAAAACACATAACTTGGATTCGATCTATTAAAGTTTTAATGAAGAATATTTATCTGAATCAGTATTCTAAAAAATCACACTATCTTATTGACTTCGCAATTTGGATTTGGTGAAATGGTAACTATTTGAACAAATTTTGAATTATTTTTTAATTTATATAAAAATTTAATAAATACTATATAAACGAAATGAGTGTTAAAATATTAACAAAAAACAATAGCTGTGCACTAAAATTTTTTTTTATTATTTACTTATTTATAATTGAGTAGGGACTCGGTAACACGTTTCTGGCTCAAGCCCGAAATCGAACTCTTGATAGGCAGTCGCATGCATACGCTAACATCTAACAACGTGTCTCGTAGGTCAGTTACAAAAAAGGTATACCTAGCACACAGTTAGGTAGTGGACTAGGTTAGACTAATAATATATGTATTACTATTTGTACATGGTCGTTAATATGTTATGCTTCTGAATGTAAACTGTTTTAACTGGTGTACAATAAAGTTTATCCTATTCTATTCTATTATATTCTGTATATAAATAGTAGTCTTAATCTAAAATAAAACAGTAACGAATTTTCCCAAGCCCATTACACAGCTATACTTCATTTTTCCTTGTATTTTTAACTCGCATAGTTGCTCGATCGTGCGTACACAATAAAACTGCGGTTTTCCTTCACATTACCAACAGTTTCTAACTTGACATTTAATTTATAGTCAATAATCATAGCGTTAATTGTATGTGTATAGGCAGGCGGCCTTTGTACGAGAGATTTATGGCTCAAAAGCGCGTTTGTATCCGACAATTATATGCTAATCAGATATTGCTGGCCCGTTTGTAATGTATGCAGTAGAATGTTACAAACGATATCGTAACGAGGTGTTCGTACATACGAATGTGAAAATTTAAGGACTGATGTGTACCCTTTTTTCTATAACTGCAGGTTGTCAAAGTGTTTTTTCTGGAACACCCCCTTTCCCCTTTATAGGAGAAAGGGGGACTTAGATGACTACACACGTGTGACTGACTATTGGGGTGTAAGTGCCCATAGGTAGTAGATTACTTACAATTATTATACCTATTATGATAAAAATAGTTATTTAAAAGATTTTTTTTGAAATTTTGCTGTACCCATTGTCACTATCACGACTAAGACGAAGCTATTGACATTATTGTTTAGGCTCTAAGGCGTGCCAAAGAAATATACATTCATACATACACTTGAAAAACATAACCCTCCTTCTTTCGCTGTCGGTAAAAAATGGGACGGATTTGTGTAAAAGGAAGCCGGGGAAACGTCATTAGTATTGACCAATAAGCGATCATGGTATTTGATTTGATAGTCGGACACATAGATAAAAATTTCATAAGCCTTATTGTAAGACTCACCCTTTTTTGCTTCATAACTAGCTTCCTCATAAGATCCTCATAAAATTAACTATCTATAGGTAAAAACTTATAGTAACCGGTCATACGGTTGCGGAAGTTAACGGAAACCACTAGTCGGACAAATGTAGGTAGCAATACGTACAAATACGTTTAGATAAATTACTTTAAGGCATTCAACTTTTTGGTCAATAAATCTTAAACTACGGTCAATAATTCAATACTTAGGTAAATCCATACTTGAATTGCCTGACATTTCGTGTCGATTACACTGCCCGTGGTGAGCCCATGTAATTTAATTTTCATTAACTGTAATGGTAATGAAAACGAAGTCAGCTGTACTTTGTAATAATACAGGAAGACAGGAAATGACGCTTCGGTCGCAGGTTGCAATTATTGTCAGAATATTTATTATTGTATGGCTTTATTATTGCAAATGGACGCCGTAAATTGTATCGAGAGTCGTGAGCTGAATATATAAACAGTGCTTTGCACGAAGTCAACTTTTAATGTAAAACATATATATTATGTTAGGACAAGATTAATTTGTGTAGGCAATTTGCAAGTCAATATAATTGCAAGTTATGTTTGCAAACTTATTACTTACGTATTGACAGATTATTATGCTAAAAATAAAATCCCCCTACACAAATACTTAATCGAGCAATCATACGCCGCAAAAGCTGATACTCTTACACTTAAAACAAAAGCCGCATCGGAGTCGGTCTATTCGTTCGAGAGCTATGATGCCACAGACATACACGCACACATACACACACACACACACACACACACACACATACACACAGCCATCGACGTCAAACTTAGAACATCCCTCGTTTTGCGTCGGGGGTTAAAAATAGGCAGTGTCTTCATCCCATTGATCCTAGTAGTAGTAACTAGCAAGGTAAGGGCCGGTACCACCCTCGCACAGAAGATCAACGTAAAATGAAAACGTTCGTGCTGACGTGTTCCGTTGAAGTGAGTGCGAGACCGGAGGCGCGATGGTGCAGGAGCATAACTAGGCGGCTATGGTGTGGGTCAGCATGCTACATGGTTGCATTGTCAGCATTCGCAATGAATATAATGAGCCCTACTCTTGGAATCTGCTTATGCTTTCCATCAAGAAGAGTAGAGTCATTTTTGCAGTGTCATGCATGTAAACAAAGAAGCTATGGTAAGAGCCGATCAGGACACAAATTACAACATAAAGATCACTCCAAGAAGAAAGAAAACTAAAAGAAATCCTATACCAACCTTATCGGCTAATGTCACATAGTAGGCCAAAACCACCTTGCTAAAGGCAGACCTATGACTATCTGTGGAATTATAAAATCTGTCGATTGTCGACAATGCAACGACACATACCATAGCGCCATCTAACAAAAACACTCCGAACTACTTAGTAAATAAAATTCTTGTATCGCGATATGAATACTTTTAACATCGAGTAATGGTTGTTTATTTAATATTTTTGTTTTTTAGGTTGATAGTGACTCGTTTAATCATATACTAAATTATATTATAAAAATCTCCACTTAAAAGCAGTTTTTAAATAAAATTTATGCCTGAAACACCTTTTAAAATACGGACCACAAACCCAAAATAACAATTTGCGGTTCACAAAGTTTTGTCCTATATGGGGATCGATTCCACAACAAGAGCAAGAGCGGGCGCCGAAATCCACTACGCCGCCATCGGGTCAATGCAAACTGTAGGTAGAGGTATAGTAATAAACGGACATTATGCGATTTAAACGACCGGTCGTTAACTTTTGTTTCGTGTCGATATCTTTACTTAGGGGTAATTTACATTATTTGCATACAGTTGAAATTAATTAGGTACTTCGATTCCCAACCAGGACAAATGATTATGTGATGAATGACATCACTTGTTCTGTGTCTCGGTGTAATTTATCAATACATATAATAAAATCGTAACAGATCGCTGTCTGTACATGGAAGATATATAAGAAAAACGGTTATTAGAAGGTTTTATGAACGCAATAGCACTCAAAGCAATGATTTTTTTAATATTTGTCTGTTTGTATGTACGTTTGTACACTGTAATCTCAGAAACGGCTTAACTGGTTTGAATGCGAATTCTAATAATGCGTCGTGGTTTGCTCTACTTAACATTCAGTGTTTGATTAATTTACTCGGTTCATAAATAAAACTGTTATATTAGTTTGAAGAATCAAAGCGATAATGACCTTTATTAAGAAATATATAAGCTTACTAGTTTTTACCCGCGACTCCGCCCGCATGTGTATCCGTTGTCGGCTCAACGCAATAAGATAAACGCATAGCTACGGATATATCGCCAGCGTTAACACGACACGTGACCATGTCGATGACGACTTGCCAAACCTGCCAATAGGAGTTTTATTCCAAACTAAATTGATAGAATTTTATGTATAGACAAATCAACAATGGTTAATTAAACACTCAGATATGAATGTAGCAAGTAAATAACTGCATTCTACTTGTATGCAGCAACGCGTCCGGCCCTCGCTCCCGTTCTACACAGATAACATCGCGAAAGTGAACGGATACCATTATCACGTTAAATTATTAACACGCCAAAACGCACTGTTTCAAACAATTACACGCTAATCACGTTTTTATAATTACTCTATGCATAGTGTAGTATGCATAGATATGGTTTCTAAGGTTGCCTGGAAGGGAATAAGGCCGCCATTTGTATACTCCGTCTCACATTTTATGTACTCTCTTCTAACTGTAATAGTATAGTGTTCAAATAAAGAGTTTTCTATCTATCTATTATAGGTTTAATACCTACACAGGGAAAATAATTTACCTATGTAGAAATATATAAGAGCATATTTATGGGCAGTCGAATTACTAATGAAGGGTTTGGCTCTGGTTTCAGACAGCCATTTGTGCAATGCATACTTCATTTACAGCTATATATTATATTGGAGGATAACCACCTCAAATAACAAAATAGAAAATTAAAAATAATGATTGACCAGATCACAAATGGCGAAAGATATGACTTTGTGTACACAAATAAAACAATTGTAAATCAAAATATTTTTTAAGAATGCGAATGAAACAAAACCAACTACAATATTAAAACTATGGAACCCGAAAAATTAGTACGACCACTAATAGTAGTGAACCCTCGACCAATTCATGCTGATTTATCACTACTACACAGACATTTCAAACTGAACCCTAAACCGTAGGAACACAGTTCATTTTTACTTGCTACTGCATTACAAACGTAAGAAGCACTCATTTGTTTTGTAACCAGTTGCATGAATTACTCACATTTTAAAATTATCCTCAACAGTATTGATATAAGGTTCACTATTGTTTTGCTTTTGAAAGACTAGATAAACATGATACAGAGAGTGGTCGACCACGTTGGCAAGATAAAACATTGCAACGGCTACTAGTACTACTTATACCTACTACCAGTTTATGAACTCCTTGTATTTCGATATATTTCAATAGTTTCACTTCACGAATCTCTTGTTAAATAAATAAAAAATAAATTATTGATGAATGAATTTATTGCTTGAAAAGGGACTTATGTATGTAACAAAAAACCGTGTGGTTTCTTACATTTTCTTCCATTCTATTCTATTCTACTCTCACCTCTAAAGCCGGCGGCAGCTTGTGACTCTAGACTCGTAGAGTTGACATATGGGGAATGCCGTCATCTCAACGTTAAGTTCGCGTGGTAAAGCAAAATTAGCAATCATACAAGAAAATAGATGCGTTAGTAATTGTAGAAAGACGATCGACGCAAAACACTTACATCTTGGCTACGGAGCTGAGTAACAGACGTTCATGGGTGTCGGTGGTTACTTGCTATCAGGTGACTTGGTTATAATAAATGTAAATCACAGAGGCATTAAACCACCTGTTTTCAACATTACGGCATCTTTATATGGTCATAATATGGACGTAATTATAAAATTTAATATGTTCTCAGAACCATACGCCAATTATATGCTTACGAGAACGTGAAAGCCTTAGTTTTATTTCTTCAAGGTTTTTACCTGAAAAAAAAATTATAAGGTAAATTACCAGAATAAGAAAACATTCTTTTTATTAAAATATTTCGCAGGGTGATCTAAGTAGCAGTGAGTCGGTAAAACCTATGTGATACACATCAATTAACTCACGGACTTAATCCATATAACACATAATGTTATTTACATTCGTCATATAGTGGTTCTTTATTTTATATTGTGTATAGTCGTGAGTAGGAAGTGCTTTAAACTCTTTTCTTTAAACTCTAAATTTGTCGTATTCTCTTAACATTAGTATGTATTTTGATGCACTATTTTGTTAATTTCATCTCCGATCTCATTGTTATAAGAATTCTAGCTCTCAAAAGTAATAAATTTTCCTTCTTCTTGTATTTTTTTTCATGTTAAACAGCCTATAACCTTCTTCGATAAATAGACCATCCTAAAGTAAAATACTTTTGTAATTCGAACTAGTACCTAATTCCTGACATCATCGCTTTCAACCAAAGAAACTCTTTACGCTTATGATATTTATTAGTTTATATTGAATTAGTCCGTATTTTATAAGCAAGTTGAGTCACATGCTGAAACTATTCTGTAAACCTTAATAATTAACAACAAATTATTGTTAAGAAAACGTTATAACTCTACTAGCTTTAGGTATTTTACTTATTTTAATAATTAATATACCTAT
Organism: Hyphantria cunea; assembly: GCA_003709505.1. Taxonomy (NCBI): domain Eukaryota; kingdom Metazoa; phylum Arthropoda; class Insecta; order Lepidoptera; family Erebidae; genus Hyphantria; species Hyphantria cunea. The sequence goes on along the minus strand of PKRV01001398.1, from coordinate 186,401 downwards.
ATACTAGTAATGAAGTTGAAAAAGGTATGGAGAAGAAAAGTATGTTTTGAGTTCATAGTTCGTCTGCACGGGTTGTAAGTTTAATGATAACTTATTCTGAATAAAAGGTACTCCAGATTTGGTATCGTGTATTTTCCCTAAGACTGAAGTGAAACAGTACAGCGTCAATACAAAAGAAACATGCAAGCAATATATATAGAAAAGTGATTTCACCGCAAAATGTACAAAAGGGGTCCGTCCCTCACGGAATCAACAATCAGCTTAGAACAGTGGTACGAGGACCTCATGGCATAATAAGAGTTATTCGTAGCCAGCGGCGTGCATCCTCTGAGTGGAACATTTCTAATCACGTCGCGCCAATTCAGCCCCCGAACGCCCGTCACAAACATTTGGCGCGTTTCCCGCCAATAGCGTACCGCCAGGGCTGGCCCGCACTCAAATATTTCTATCATATATTTTTACTAGTATTGCATTGTCAAATTTAATTATATCTACGAGTTTAAACTTGTGAAAGTTTTCTTGAACTGGGGGTGATATTATTTTGTAAAATTCAATTGTAATGAGTTTTTATCGTTTAAAGTATTTATTTACTTGTATAAAAAACACGTAAAAAAAATTCTGACGATATTTTTAGTGAAAGGTTAAATTACGAAATTGGATTATCATCATTTTCAGTTTATAAGTTCTTGTTAAAAAATGTGATGAAAACAAAGTATTCATATGCGTTTAATCAATGTAAACTTAATCTTAAAAGCCACCTCATAATTTATAATAACAGTAATAAACATGTATATTATGCTTATTAAAAAAATAATAAAGTGAAAATCCACTTTGACATCCCTCAGTGCAATCTCTGAGACCTGCCTCCCCCGCCCGGCGACCCTCACTCGACCCTAGTCGCGACTGTCGAACGGTTCGCCTCCGCATACCTCCTGCCGGCTACTGCGGTCCTAGTACATTCCGTGACGTTTCTATCTCGTCGTCTCGAGACGAACCGACAGATAAGAACCGAAACGACGGCAGCCGACAAATACGGACAATACACGACTGATGCGATAATTTGACGACAGATAAAACAATATTATCACGACTTTTATTCAACACTCTCACCGGTTCAACTAACATGGCGCATGAATTCACGAAACTACATTTAGCAAATGAAGGTCATATGAAATAGTCAATATTAAATACATACTTGAGACACCTCACACACGGACTTCTAAGTTCTAATAAAAAAATAGACAAACCTATATTACGTATGGATGGTTACACGATTGCAGATAAACATACATAATGCTTATATGTAATATGTTTCTAAATACATACTGTAAATAAGCCGTGCACATCACGTACTTGCATTTGGATAGCAAGGAATTGGACCAACGAAAAATTACATTTTAAGATATGATCTGGTCTTTTAAAGAGAAACTTTTGGTGTTGCGGGTGTCCATGGAATAGGGTAATCGCTTACAATCAGGCAATACGTCTTCTCGATTGTATTTCAATAACAAAGTACCTATATACCTCCTCCTCGCGTTGTTATCTTCATTACTATCACTCCAGGTGTGGGATGACCTGCCGGACAGTTTCTAGCCACTAGTTCCTCTCCTTGGCCGAATAAAAAGCAATGTATAGATTAACAGGTCCAAGATTGTTTGGATCTGGTCAGTCCACCTGTTGATTACGTCCTCTTGGTTTTTTGCCGACAACCTTTCTGGTGACCAAGAGTGGTCAGAGGCAGAGAAGACACATACATTAACACATGTAATAACATTTGTATAATAATTCAAAATCATTAAGATAACCGCTACGCTAAAACCATGGTACAACGAAACTGTAATAAGCGTTTTCAAAAGGTTATTTATTTAATTTAAGTGTACCAAGAAATTAATTGAAGCTATTTCTAGTGTAATGGATGTTGGAATGAATTAAAGCATAAAACATCTACGAACTAGTGGCATTTACTTGTAGGAAATTTGCGCGACCATAAAGATTTCAATTCCCTAAATGCATGCCTAAAATGTTCAAATAAACTAAAGGAACCCTTAACACTATTCTCATGCTAAATTCAATCTTATCCCCACGCCATAGGTTTCGAATTTGTCCGTAGATAAGTTTCGTGAGGGGTGACATAAAGAGGGTGCCATAACTCACCCCCGGCCGTTGTTTCGACGAAAAAATGTTGACTTTGCTTTTAACTGTGCATGTTGACATTTATTTATATCACAATTGTAATTATACAGAATCCCACAAGTGCTAAGTCGAGGGCATATTAATTGATTTAATATTTAGTTCATAAATCAACAGGACATTATACTATAAATTATATATTGTTTAGATATGTTATAACAAATATTTATAATTGGACCTTTGTTTGTTATACTGTGATTTTCTCAATACGTTTTGTGGGTATTATATATGTGCTTATTCTAGTCACTACAGTATCTGCTCTGTCACGTTTTATCTAAATACCGATGGAGGAACAGACAGACATACATACAGTGTCGCAATTTTAAATAGTAATCGTGCGTGGTGCCAGCTTCGGAACATCAAGCACTGTGATAAAAGCACACTAATTTTCTTACTCGGAAAAGTAGTGTATTTTTATGTTGGAGTATTAATATATAAAATACTAGACAGTTTTAAATAAACTTGTGCGGAGAGATGTCCAAGTCAAAGAGTCACGAATAGAGAATATGCGACACAAACCTCCAGTCTTTTATTGGTTTTTTTGTCTATTTTATATAACAACATGATAACTTGTATAATACAACTAACGTGTAACTAAATGAAACGTCTATTACCCGTTATTGTTATAATTATACATCCCTACAAAATTCGTCTGATACAAGAACTGGGTAAATAAAAGCACACCTCTAAATAATTACATCAATTGAACTTCGCCGTTTTACAATTCGGTTGATTTTTAATTTTTCACTTCTATCACCTTGGAATAAAGACTATTATCGCCTTGAACAACAGTAATAAAATCGTGTACACGTTCATACCAACTACCTTCTTGATTATATGTTAGCCTAGTACATTTTTGCACAAGTTCGCTCGATGGTCGCTTTTGAAATCCGAATATTCTTTTCGGTAGACTAACAGGATAAAATACTTTGAAAAAAACATATATATGCATACTATTTTACCTAAAACTACATATATAAGTTCTTTAATTGTTCAATAGCTTAGTTATAGTTGCTTATTATTAGAATGCCGATTTAAAAAAAATCTACAAATTTTTATAATATGCTAATTATTTAATTTTTCTTGTAATCACTTAAATTACCCACAATAAACATTATGTACCTTACTTTCTAACTAATTATTTAAAGAAGTACTATTCATGCAAAACCTACACCTATATATCTGTACCTAAATGAAGTTATGGAGTTTATAACTTCATTTATGTTATGAATTTTATTATGAAGAACATCTGGAAATTCTAGTCTTGTAAATTATTAATATTATGATCAAAAAAGGTCTTAAAGTAAAATAAATATAGTACCTGTTTCTTACCGATAAAGTACAGTTCATTGCAACAAGTGCGACTAGTCGGACCACTCGACGCCGAGTTATTCTATTTATGCTACGCTTCACTACACTGACCAAGGAACGCGACGTGAATCTATTTTAATTCTAGATAGGGATGCTATTTATTAACTGTGGCCTAGATTTTCTAATGTGAAAAATTGTTCAAGAGATGCAGTAACTTATACTGAAAACCCTCTAAGTGCAAATATCACGCTTATATTTGTCCCATTTCATACCTGTCAGACGTGACGTAAACAAACAAGTACACTCAGATATTTAAAAAACTACTTATTACGTCGGAAAAATTAGGTGTGTCGCGGAAAACAGAATAGTCACTTCGGTCGGAAAATCCTAGATGCATCCGGGTCACTCAGCGTCGGATAAACCCTTTTCTTCAGCGCGCGTGATACTAGGCTCTCAGCAAGCTAAAGGAGGTGTATAGAACGCGGCGTCCAACACAACACTGTGTGCGAGCGAGACACTCCTACGGTAGGAATGCTAACAGTAGAAAGAGAAGCTACGGTGAAGGTCAACTGATACGATACATAGTGTAATTCAAGAATAGATAAAACACTGGTATTGAGATTACGGAGCTGATAATAAGTAGTCGGTCATTGTTATAATAAATATGTAGAACATTTTCAGTGAATTTTATCAAAGAGTGGGCGGGTATAAAATTCATAACACTTATTTCCGTAGGTTATTATAATTATAACAAATAAGGAAAATAACAAATTTAAACGTGATATGTGCAGCAGCATATTACGTGTTCCTATTTTCTGCCTAAAAATAAAAAAATGGGACAACTGTTAGAACTTTATATAAATTGAAGTTAATTCGTACTACTCTGTAGTGCATGGAAATGGAAAGAGCGTGACGACGATATACGTTTGAGTGGGATATATATATCAGCACGTGCTTCCTTTCATCGTTTTCGTTTTGCCTCCTCGCCCCGCTGCCACTCGGATACTTCATCTCAATGTTGTTTTCATGAGAAATCGCAGTTACTATTCCTATTTATTCTTTCTTCTATGCAGTTCGTGATGCGGTTTGTATTTTATGATTATTTAATTTTGTTGATTTGATATAATTATCACAAGCCTAGTTAGACTAAAGACTAGTTTTTATATTTTTTAACTTCCTAATATATCATCAGATATCATGTTAAGTTACAGTTATTTTTTTACAAGTAAGAAAAACACGAGCCGCTACACATGCTTCATGGTCGCCTGGTTAGTTTACATGCGTTTAAGACTAAAAAGAAAATCGACATAGAGAAACTTTGTACTAGGATTATTAATTAATCGAGTAAATTAATTAGTTATTACCATTTTTTAGGGTAAAAGGTACTTAAAAAAGGTAAAAAGTACTTTAAACTAATCTATCTTTTGGCTAAATTAAAAATCGGTCGAGCCGTTAAAATTGTATACAGATACATCCACCCTGAATAACTTTCGAATTTATTGTAATGGTTAAAAAAAATTGAGTAAGGGTCATTGGGTTTTAAGTCGTTCAAATGAATAACAAATACGATTTGGTAACCGGTTTGGATCTGGACCGGTTTACGATCAGCTGGGCGGTCGGACCGCATTCATAGATCTTGTACCTTCGTATTTGTAATGGGTTGAGTATAAGTTTAATATGCCTATGTCGATAATTGAAAATACCTTGATTTAAAGTCGATCAATCGAATAAATAAATTATAATCCATACTTGAAATTCGATTGAATAAATTTCACACGCTCTTTACTAAGACATTTGTTGTCAATTTATAATTAATGTTTGAACTTGCGTATTCATATGTCATTTATTAGGTATCTAAAAATCGTTAGAATTAAGAAAAATATGAATACTCATATCTATTTATTAAATAAGTACATTACACAAAAAGAAACTTTGGTACCAAAGTGCCGCGAGGGACTTTATTTAAATAAAACGGACACAAAGGGGTGTTCTATGTGTCTGTTCAGACATTGAACCCACAAAACTCTGAGCAGTAGAAAATGGTGTGTCCACCGCCTTAACCATTATGCTATCCGTGTAATCTAACATCTAAAAAGTTCTGAGCAATACTCTTTGGATCTTCATCTGAACTTCTTATCCAAAACCAAAGTACTACGCGACATCAGATCAAAGTACTGTAGAAAAACTGTTGTTGGGCATTTTACTTGACTGCGAAAAAAGGAGGGTTATGTTCTTCAACTGTATGTACGTATATTTCTTTTTTAGGACGCCCTCGAGCCTAAACGGCTTGTTGTATCTTTCTGTGAGTGGTGTTAATAGATTCGTCTTAGTCGTGAGAGTGACGACACTAGGGATATCAAAATTAAAAAAAAATATAAAAAAAAGAGTTTAATAAAGATGGTAGATACTGACGTAGTCCGTTTTTTTATTTTACTTGTTAGAACTACAAACATCAGTAAAGATTGCATGAGATGTTCGATCTCTGTCTCGATTTACGAATATCACTAGAAAAACAGGCCATTCACATATCTTATTAGATACTAGATTAGGTATAGAGATGACTGCTATTGCACGAATGGCGTAGAGATCGAAACGATCACCTCGCCGCTTCCTACTGAGATAAATAAATAAATATTTCGGACATCTAACACACAACGCCATCTAGTCCCAAGCTAAGCAGAGCTTGTGTCATAGGTGCTAGACAACTGATATAAACACATATAATATTTTTTGTACCTAAATACATTCTTATAGAAAACACAACACAACATTACTAACATTTGGTCCGACCCGGAAATTTAACCCAAAATCTCAAGTACAGCAGTTTATAGCTCGATGATGTGGGTACGATCCCAATAGGTATATATAGACTAGCTGAGTCTCGCAACCGATACACGTGGGGGTAACGGGTTCTTGAGTGGAGACCGCGTCTCGGCAAGCGTAGTATAGGACGTCCACAGGCCTGGCAAGAGGGCTGGCAGTAGCTGGATGCGAGAAGCCGGGGATCGAAATAAGTGGTGTGCAAGTGGAGAGGCCTATGTCCAGCAGTGGATTGCGATAGGCTGGTGATGATGGGCCCCGCAACCTCGTCAGCGTTTCCTACTATTGCACGCAGCGTAATTTTGCCATAAAAAAGGTTATAGTGAGCTCACCTCAAAAGATAGACATATACTATCGCGGAGTTTTTTTAGATCTTTTAAAGGGGAACAATTCTTTCATACATTGTTTTTGCGAAACTTTAAACGTTACGCAACGCTCGCAGCGGAAGATCTCAATAGGAAAAATACCCCTCCGATTTTGAAACATTCTTCATTTGTACTCCGCTCTTATTTATATTAATATAGTATATATCCGCTATAAATGGGCTATCTAACACTGAAATAAGTTTTCAAATCGGACTTGCGGTTAGCGCGTTCAAGCAAACGAACAAACTTTTCAGCCTTATAGGTTACCACTAGCTGCTAGCGCTCCTACCGCGTATTTGTCGTTTATCAAAGTAAACAGTGAATATGTCCTTCCTCAAGAATCAAAGTATCTTAATGCCAAAATAAAAAAAAAACGGTGCAGCGGTTTCGCGGTGAAAGCAGGACAGCCATACAGACAGAATTACTTTTGCATTTATAATACTTATAGGTAGGTATGGAAAGTATAAATTAGCATAGGATTACATTCAATACATTTTGTTACCAGCGTCGAAACGCGTTATTGTACAATTACAACAAGAACCGCAGGCACCGTGTGGCGAAGTTAGTTTAGTGAATAAGTCACCTAAGTTTCTCCTTTATCATTAACTATCAGCCAGTAAAAATCGGTGCAGCCGCGGCAGTGATTAGCCGGAAAAAATGTTCAATTTAAGAAAAGTGTTTATTTGTTGTAGGATAAAGTCGTTTATATTTTTCACATGCATTTAGTGAAACTGTTAATTTGAAATTATAAACAGACACTCAAAATATATTTATTTGTATAGATAGAGTTATAAATAGACGTAGTAGATGGTTACAGTAAATTATAACAAATTGATATAAATCTTAAAACCTAATTAAGAAGTCGTTCGTAACAACACCTGCTCAAAAGTCTCATTCATTCCCGGCACTGTTAGGGTATAATAGGTTATGATACATCGTTCCACCAGCGGTCACCCATCCAGGTAATGACCGCGCCATCGTTATCCTCGGTGATCGTTTCGGATCACTGAATGCAACTGGGCTATGAGCGCTTCAAGCTTCACGGCCTTTACCATGTGATAACAACCGGGACCGACTGCTTTAGCCGAATCACGCAAACGCTCATGGTATGGTGCCACCAGCGGTCACCCATCCAGGTAATGACCGCGCCGTAGTTGCTTACCCACGGTGATTGTTTCGAATCATAGAATGCAACTGGGCTACGAGCGCCTCTGGGGTCGATGGTTGGTATTGTAGGCCAACACTTTGTCCAGCAGTGACTTTTAAAGGCTGTCGATGTATATAATGATAATATGTACCTTGTTATAGATATCTTTAGGTCATTATGATAATTCCATCTTATCAGCTATATGAAAGCGCGGTAATCTAACAATTTATAGCATTCGTTTATGTTAATAAACGAATGCTATAATAATAACGAAGTTATAATTAACTAGGCGACCCGGCCCACTTCATTGGGCGTCAAAAGCCCTCTTTTCTTCGATTTGATTTACAAATACTATTATTTTTAACTAAATTCTTTGTTCAATCATAATAAAATAAGTCCTATGGCACTCCTGAATAGTGTCACTTTCTGGTAGTGAAAGAATTTTCAGGATCGGATCAGTACTTCCAAAGATTACCACCTACAAACATACAAACAAAGTTAGAAACTTTATCTTTTTATAATATTAGTGTTGATAGTAGAAATAGATATGTAAAGGTGGTTTTGATTGATGGCTCAGATATCTATCGCAGGGAACTAATGTAATGTCCGTAGGTTCGATATCTTCGGACACCTGGTTTGTGAACACAGCTGTGTGGAAACTTACCTAAATGTTTGGTTAGCGGGCCATGCGTGGTCTTTTCTATAGAAAGGCAATGGACTAGGAAAGTATCTTGTAAGCTATATACTATACTTGTTAGCTAAGTTTAGGGAAAAAAATTTGGCAGCGTATGTACCTATGTTCCACGTAGCGTCTAAACTACTCAACCGATTTTAATGAATGAGGTGGTAATAGATTCGTGGTAATGACTCGAATGACAAACGCTATGTAAATTTTACCAAAACTTTTTACGTACTAGCTTGCGCTATGTTTCACCAAATGAATGAGACTACCAATGGCCCATACCCTAACCCGTCCCCCCTCCGCTCGTCCCTCAAAGGTCGGCAACGCACTTGTGAATCCTCTGGTATTACGGGTGTCCGTGGCGGCGGTTATGGCTTACCATAAAGCGATATGTCGTTTATCGAATATATTTAAAAAAAATATCGGGCTACCTATTTAAGTTTTTTTGTTTGAATGCTATAGGGACTACATATTTTTCTTTCGAATCTTTTCCTCAACTAGGTTGTGGTCGGCTTAATGTCGTAAGTACGACTGAACTTCAATTTGATTTTTTACGTGGAGCGACAGACATCAGGCCTCAGGCCAGGCGATATCGAAGGTCTGTGGAAAGGCTGTTGGCGGATTTATAAGGCCCCGACCATTCATGACAATAGCCACAGATGTAGTAGAGCCACGCTGATTGCAGCACGAACGGGCCCGACTGCGACGTTACTACCATCGCACAGTACATCAGAGTAAAATTACACCGTTCGTACTGTTTTGTTTCGTTGGTGAGCGCGATACCCGGTGCCCAATAATGCAGAAGCTTCACAAGGCCGCCATGGTGTCGGTCACCATGCTGCATTGCTGCATTGTCTGCACGAGAAATGAGTGTGGTGACCACCACTCTTGAATTCTGCTTATTCTTACCATCCCCATACATAAAAAAGTGTATGGCAACTGAGACTCACGGCTTAACTGCTTTCCAAGATACGGATTTCAATTTGTTGGTCTCACTTTGGCCGAGATGACCAAACACCGGCTTGTGCCAAAACACGGCTCTTGGATCCATTTGCTTGTTACTTTGTTTTGCCGGGCTATTTCCTCACTTAGCCTCTTGCCGTTGTACATGCGTCTGTCATCTTTTTTTTTTTACGTGGTGGAATGCGTTTACGCACTTCTCTCCCCCCCCCCCCCCGCGGGGACAGGGGGTTCGCTTCGTGTGGGACTCCTGACTGACTCGCCAGACTACCCACTAAACCACCACGGTGTGCCACTCTGCGCCTGAGACGGCCGAGTTCCGGGAAACGCTTTCTTACGCCATCCGGAATGCGTCTGTCATCTTACACCAACCATCCTGGATCATCCCAGAAGCAAAACAGTCTTTTCATGTCACTACATGTTCGCGGGATTGATGTTGATAGGAGGATCGGCCAGTTGATTTGCCACACTTTCTTGACTCTTGAATCCATATCTATCTATTTAATACCTAAGTAATTTTAATAGGATAGATTTTCATGAACTTTTATATGCAGGGGGGACTAGGGTGCACCTGGTTCCAGGTTTCTAGTACCCGAGACGGCGTGCGGTTTTAGTCGGTTCGAGTCCGACATAACCATTAAACGGTGGTATCCAAAGGAATTTCCGCACAGAAAAAGGGGGTTTCGGGGGCGATAAATCGATGTAGCCAGGAATCATTTTTAGAAAGTTTACTGAAAAGAAAATACCGAGCAAAACTCGGTTGTCCAGGTACTTTACCTAGGTAATAGATGTACATACCTAAATACCTATTTAATAAGTACGAAATGGTTTTAGCTGTTAATAACGTCTTATTTGGTTTTATCTCGCAAGACTTTTAGAAGGTGGTTACAGACTCGTGCTGGCTAATGCTGCAGGTATTTACGGGTTTGACATGTCACACAAACATCAGTTATTCAAATTATTGTTATTTTAATATCTATCTATAATGTTAAAACAATATTATTTTAATTATAAGGTATGAATTTTATATAGGTATAGGATAAAGTTCAAGGAAATGGGCAAAACACACTGTTTGTTGTGGTTCGGGTTTTAATTTTAACACCATATTTATATAGCCATATACGACGCTAAAACGTTTTAGGTTTTCCATGTTCAGAAAATAAATACCTAACCGTTTTTTGCTAGCTCTTCGCGGAAGCTTTGGAATTTTCTAGCGACTAGCACAAAAATCCTAATCACACAATATCTTCTATTTCCTTATGCTGATTGTGGCAAGCAGCTGACATGGTTTTAATGAACACGATAAAAATCTTTCAAATGTATGCTTATCTATTTAATTGAAGTCGCACCTGCATATTCTAGTATTAATTCCATAACTAATATTATGAATTCGAAAGTAACTGTCTGTCTATTACGCTTCCATGGCTAAACCGCCGCACCGATTTCAATTAAATTTGACTTGGAGGTACTTTTTGAGGAAGGACATAGGCTACTTTTTATCGCGATAACCAACATAATCTTCCTATTCCAAGTTACCCACAACAGTTTCGAAATCATTTCACTTAGGAAATAATTCAGTTAGTAATAAGAATATTTCAGTTTTCTATTTTTATTATATATTTTCTATATTTTATTTTTAAGTCGTTTTTCTTGCTAATTTTGTACGAATATTGCCTTACTGCTTAAGTTTATGTTGCTTCTTTGTCTACTGGTCAAACTCCTATAGATATTTATGAGTGTATGGTGAAATATAGATAATGTGTAAGAAAATGTAAGATATTAATACATGGTGTGTAGCGTGGTCGGCGCGTGCCGACGCGCTGCAACGCCACGTCATTGTGCGTTGTTGTGCAGACGCGGCGCAAGCGGCCATGACGGTCGGCGTGGCGAACGTGCTCTGCGACGAGCGGCCCGCCCCGCTGGCGTGGCCCGCGCCGCCCGCCGCACCGCCCCCCGCACCTCTCTGGCCCTACCCCGGTGAGTCACCTCCTACTTACTACTGGTACCCTGGTAGCTACGCGCCAACTGCATTGCGAGACCGCCGTTTCAGCGGCGCAGGACCCCGACCAGAAATGAAAATGTACCACTACTGCGTCATTAATACCGACGCTCACTACACCTGTCTCGTTTTAATGACTAATGAGTGAAAGAGAACGCGTACCGCCAGAGTAAAACTGGCGCCTAATTCTGGGTGAGCTATCCCGCCCGTTTAGACATACCACCTCTTGACTCATGCTGCTTTGGTAGCGGCATTGCAACTACGCTCGTCCGGTCAATAGTCGTAGTTGACCGGTTTCGGTGAAACGGCCATTTTGGATGGTAGCCGAAGATATAATGGAGGTCGTTAAGAAGACCATCTATTTAAAATGTCCGGGTTTTTAAATGATGACACGCGATTGCGCGTGGCTCTCGGTATATTTTTTTAAATTGTTATTTATTTATTTTTTTCAATATATCTTCCTTAGTCTTTTTTAGCTAGATTTTTTTTTGTATTTGTACTTATCCTCTCTTTTGAGTATTTTATAGAATCTAGTAACGCGAAGTTTTACTATAAAAAATGATTGATTTTCGAAAATATTAAATATATTATTATAAAGTTTAGCCTAAGATTTTCATACCTACTCTAAGTATTAAATTCGTCTGTTTATTTTGATGTACGAAACGTTTTATGAACTCAGCGAAAATGACAGAAATTTTTTAACACTGTAAAAAATAGTTCCTAAATAATACTTACTGCGCCAACAGACAAACATATTTTCCAATCATATCAATATTCATGCATAACCAAGTACTCGGGGCCCAGAAATGCAAGAAGTTACCGTAACCCGATCTCGTTTATTACATCGGGTTCGAGTCTTCATCGGGAGCTTCTTTTTATCCACTCCTTACATCATTAGGTATAAATTAATGGAATCCTTTTAAGCATTGACGGCGGCGTTGAGTTTCACACTCGATTGTATTTATGTGAATGGACCCGCCAGGTACCATCGCGACTAATTTTACTTATTGCACATAAATATGAGAAAAAAATTATAGTCCCTTCTATTTCGTAGCTTTGGGAAAAAAGTTGATGGCGGTTATGCCCTGTTTGCTTCCTTAATGGCTTAAAACGATAAGGTACCCGTTTAAGTTCAATTTTCAAAACCGATGTTTCAATATTAATATAGCACATTTTAATTTATGATTAATTTTAAAATACTTTTCTACTTGATATTTATTTATCTAACCTTTTCTACCTTCTCGACAAGAAATCACTTGTTTTTCGTTACTCGTTAATCCATTAACGTCTCTTAGAATTAAAAACCAAACAAACACATATTTCAAAGTGTTACGTAGTAAAATAATTAACTAGGCTACTTAAATAATTACCAATAGGATAAAATCTTTTCAGCAAATTGGTTAAGGTAATTGATGTTTTTACTTCAATGGAGGCAATTAGAAAAATTCTGACGACAAGACTAAAAAAACTTACTAGTAATGCTTACATTCTATTGTAGAAAATACTCATTCTGACAAACGGACAGATTTTATTGTAATTAATTGACTTAACAGTTGAAAGATGCAAGTAATGAATTCCCACTAAGAAATAGCCAGGTACAGCCATAAAAGTGCGGACTTTTGTAGTGAAATACTGTTGAATGCACACTCTGTGTGTGTCGTTGCTTAATTTAATACTTGAGTTTGAGTCATAATATATTTTAATTTTTGTATTTCGTAACTATTGAAGTAAAAAGTAGGAACTTACAACGTACATTTCATAATAGTAGGGATTATTTATGTTATCCTGGTATCATCGTTTATAGTTAACTAGAAGAAACTAAAATTTTGGTATTTTTTACGTTTTAAAACATTATTATTACCGACTTTCATGCTGTTAAATTTCACCTATTTTTTTTTCAAAATACGATATCAATAAATAGCTAGTCTACTTTTAAATATTTTTTTATAGAAGACGGTTTAAAAATACATCGAAAAAATCTTCTGCTTTGAAGTTCGTTTGAAGTACGATCATTATAATTAATAGCCATCGGTTTTGTCTTAAGGTATACCAATTCCTTAGGTACGGATTACAGTTACCGTAATACATATTTGTACCTGCAAGGATATAAATAAAAATTCGGTTATTTCTGAAATTGGTATATATTTTATTTGTGGATAATTGAATGTTTTCTTCATGGTGTATCTATCTATCTTAACTTTAATATAAAAACTTTAATAAGGTAGATCCCCTGTATTCTACCCGATATTTTTCAAATCATTTGGATATACTCTAAAAAAATATTTCGCGTGTTTAGCCATTAGCGTCAAATCGAATTTAAAATGTCAGTTACGTCATCTTAAACATCAGTATAAAAAAATCGTCATGACTACAAGCCTCCGTCTGCTAAATCATTCCCGCGAACGGAACTCTATCACTTCCACACCATAAATTATAACACCATAAAAACATAAAAACTCATTTATCGATAAACCGGAGTCGACTTAAGCACGGCCCTAATATTTGGAGCTCCGCCCACTAAGTCCCGCCCCAAAACGTCTCAGCCAATAAGGTGGCTGCGTTGTTTGTAAGGCAGGCGTTTATGTTCGCCGCCTTTAGTGTTGTGAACGACTTTTTTGCATTTATGTTTTTCTTGTAATAACAAGTTGTGTTGTAATGGCGATTTTGCTGCGTCCCGCGGCTGACACCTCACGCGACGTTGAAAAAATAACGTTTGTTGTAATGATTGATCGCGTAATTGTTGCTCACGGAAAACTTTATGTAACTCATTACTGAGTTTAGTTTGTTTCTGGATTTAATTAATTTCCTTTGTGTACTAAAAGCATTTAGGTATTTGCTAGAGTGAGTCACAGGCCACATTATTTTGATATACAGAATTAAATTAGGTAATCATATTTTTTTATGACCTACTTTACACCATCAGCAACCTTGACAATCCATTGCTGGACATAAACTTCTCTTTACATGTAGGACACCTAACAAAATTAGAGAAATAGAAAACATGGCATCACTAATAAAATAATTGTCTATGTACCGACCTACATCTGCACCTAAAATAAATCTATTTATGCATTAAAATTGCATTAGATAAACAAATAGGTAGGTATGCGGTATTTCCGATTCATTACTACCTTCAAGAAAAGAGCCTCTTACCATCTTAAGTACCGACAACGGACCTAGTTGCACGTGAGCATAGGCACTGGGATTCATTTAACATCGAGTCCTTCACCTCGAATCCTCTTTATATCATTAATGTTAATAAAAAAAGTTCATCATTATCAACCTATCGCAGTCCACTGCTGGACGTAAGCCTCTCAAATTGCACGCCACTTGGTTCGATCCTCGGCTTCTTGCGTACACCTCCTGCCAGGCCTGAGGACGTCCTACCCTTCGTTTGCCGTGACGCGGTTTCCACTCAAGAACCCATTTACCCCAACGGTGATCAGTTCTGCGGCTAATATAACCAGCCCACTGCCACTTCAGCTCGCTAATCCTATGGGCTATGACATTGGCTCTGGTTCTCTGCCGGATCACCTCATTCCTGATGCGATCCCTTACAGAAAAGCCGAGCAAAGCCCTCTCCATAGCACGCTGAGTGACTTTGAACTTGTGGACCAGCTGTGCCGTAAGTGTCCACGTTTCGGCTTCGACGTACTGATGGAAGACTTTCGTCTTTACCCACTGTGGGATCGACGAGGAAATAAATTCAATTTAAAAAAACTAAACACACAAATTCGGTTCGATAAGGTACCTAGTACTTTATCGAACCGAATTTGTGTGTGATACGAAATCTTTTTTTGATTTTGGTTTCATCGTTTCACCGGTTCACTGGTTTCACCGAGTGAGTGATGATACCGCAGGCCCATAATCCGACCCCTCCCCCATCCCCCAACGGCCGGCAACGCACTTGTGACGTATCTGGTGTTGTGGGTGTCCATGGGTGGCGAGAATCGCTTACTATCATACGATAGATCTCCTGGTCGATCTGTGATGTTTTAAAATTACGAGAATTGACCGTGCATTATTGCGATTCGAGAACATTTATGCAAGAAGGGAGATTGAGAGACGTGGATCGCCCCTAATTTTAATTAAATAAAAACTGACCAACATGATAGAACCTTGCTAATTTCTATAGCGCTGAATGTTGTGGGTTCGATTCCACATAAACAACATTTTTTTTCCTGTGACTCGTTTGTTTGTGTCCGTTTCATGTTTGTTTGTAAAGTCCTCGCGACATAGAACATGTTCATAGGGAGTTTTTTTAAACAACAGCTGTCAAAATGTAGCCAAAGGATATTTTGGTTATTTTCAAAATGATTTTTCTTAACTAAATTATTACCACAAATACATGCCTACTAATTGGTAAAGTTTAATTAATCTACCTAAATTTACGAATAGAAAAGCCTTTTTCATTTAAGACATTGTCTTATGTAAATGATATAAAACCGAAAATCACTACCCACCACAGAGCAGCCAAGGCGCCGTACAAAAAACACTGAACACCATAACATACTATTTTAAATTCAAACAATCACTCAATTCGAACTCAATTCAAACATAAAAAAGCGATCCCCTTTTCACAAGCGTTTAAACTCGGGCATTGATTGTATATCGTTCTTTCTTTCTAACATTACAAAAAGGGTATCTGCTATCTCATAAGTGGGGATGTGAGAAGATTCATGCATTAATTGAGTGAAATGCAAGTCATTAACGCATGTTTAGGATCCTCAGAACAGTTTACGAAAGGGAGTACATTACAGTACATTTTGAAAAAAATATTCTTTTGTCTTTTTGTACCGTGACTTATCTTAGAAAAACTTAATATAATAGAATAGGTACTTAATGACTAATTTCAATCGTGACCCACTTTGCTCATAAATTGCTTGAAACCGTCAAAACAACAAGGATTTCTCTCTTTTAAAATGCTTGCCGTCATCAACATCAACAATCCATAATGTCCCACTGCTAGGCTCAGGTCTCCTCTCAGGGGAGGGTCAGGGCCATAAGTCCCCACGCTGGCCAAGTGCGGGTTGGGGACTACTGGCAATACAACGTTCATTATCATCATCATCATCATCAACCTATCGCAGTCCACTGTTGGACATAGGCCTCTCCAATTTCACGCCACTTAGTTCGATCTATGGCTTCTCGCATCCAGCTCCTGCCAGCGGTCCCGCGCAAATCATCGCTCCACCTGGCCTGTGGACGTCCTACACTACGTTTGCCTAGACGTGGTCTCCACTCAAGAACTCGTTTACCCCAACGGTTATCGGTTCTTCGGTAAATGTGACCAGCCCACTGCCACTTCAGCTTGCTAATCCTGTGGGCTACGTCGATGACCCTGGTTCTTTGTTGGATCACCTTGTTTCGGATGCGATCCCTTAGAGAAACGCCGAGCATAGCCCTCTCCATTGCACGCTGAGCTACTTTGAACTTCCATAAGTTGTCCATACCAGTCGAACCGTAAGTGTCCACGTTTCGGCTCCGTATGTCATTACGGGTAGGACGCACGCGTTGAAGACTTTCGTCTTTAGGCACCGTGGGATCGACGATGAGAAGACAACGTTGTGGCTACGTAATCTTGCCGTTGGATGTTTTTAAACCGCCCAAAGGCCTCCAACTAAGCTTCACGACCACGACGATTTGATAACAACCGGGACCGACAGCTTTTTTTTTACCTGTGGATACCCCCTTAGGCCTTCACCCCATCGGGGTTTGCGCCGGGGCGGTGTGTCGGAATCGAACCGACTAAAACCTACCACCTAAACCACACGGTGTGCCACTCTACGCTTGAGACGGTTGGGGTCCAAGAACCGCTTTCTTACGCCATCCGGACCCATCCTAGGGCCTGCCCGAACTGAACTTATGAGGTAGGGACATTTTAGGTGTGATTTTTATATTTATTTGACCCCCGACGCAATAAGAGGGGTGTCATTTGAAAACCGGTTTCCATGCCGTGGTTCTTAGTTATGTTTGGTTAATATCGATCCAACAGTGAAAGAGTATCAGTTCTTTTCCAAATTGATGTAAGACAATTTAGGTGTATGATTAATCGATTAAGTGCTTGTGTAGGAGGTTTTTTTCAATTTCGGCTTGTTATGTTTGCGTTTCATTTGTGACAGAACTGTAGTAGTAACCTCTAAGTAATGGAAATATAGGTGAAGTCGTTTTAAAGTTATTTCGTCGATTTCGTAGCCAACTTTCACAAAGATCAAGCTATTTTAAGTTCTGTAATTCAACGGTGCAAGCCCTTGGCCGTCAAGTTTATGAGTAGATATCGAGTGAATGTCGAAAATGTGCGGGTAGATCAAGAAACTTTTACTTCACGGGTTCGAAAGTGGTGCACGCCTTAGTCAACCTGTGACCACGGCGAGATCGATTGATTTACTATCATTCGATCGATTGTCATAAAGGGTCTCCTAGTGAACATTGACGATATTTTGATGATATCATATTTTTATCGAATGTTGACAAAAGTGGGAATCAGTATTCTGATAATTGACTGAACTTATTTGAGATATACCTACTTACTTATTTCAGCCTAGGACTGAAACTGTTTAGTTTTTTTGTCAGGATTTTCAATGGTATGTATTTAGTCTATCTATCAATACGTAAGGTAAAAATGTTATACTCCTTTTTACGAAAATAATGCGAACGCGTATGAAGTTTAACACATTTACAGATTATTTGGAGAATACCGCATCATGCCTCTTCTAATTCATTTCTCCGCAAATCTGTACAAAAATCATGTGCCAAGGGAGATATTAAGGCCTCCCCTTGACCTGTACTCAGTTCGACAGCTTACAAGTGACGGCATAGTGCTGAATGTTATTGTTTTATTCCCCTGTATCTTTTTAAGAAGGTCCCTTTTATCCCCTGTATCTTTCTCCTGATGGTTCACATGACCCATACATTTTTGATACGAGCCCATGGTCTGAAAATGTTACCATCCCGATTCTCGATTTCGATTCCGAATTCGATTATTCCGTCGTGGATAGGAAAACTTGATGGTCAACGTGGTATAATAGATCTCATCCTTATTTCTCAAAATCACGTGATGGTCATAAAAATATTAATGATATTAAGTCAGACTTCTTTTATTAATTGTCTTGAAAACCGAACTCCATGGCCTTTAGTGTTTGTTAGATGTTGTCCGTCTATTAAGAACCGAAGTTAATAGTTTAGGTAAAATCGAAAGATGTACGCGGCTAGCACATCCTGTCGTAAATATGTCTGCGTTTGATTTCGACTTAAGTCTCTTCGGCTCTGCTCAGCTGTCTGTAGCAATTAGACCTTTCGAAGATAGTTTAGGATACATTAAATGATCCCAACTAAGTGGAGCCGTTTTAAACACACTTATTCATCATGCTTATGGGTTGGAAATAAACTCGTGAATTTTGGGAAATTAGAGGACTAACAATTAGGCAAACTTACAGCTTTAGCCATCGATGGCGAAAACTTCAAAAGTGAAGGAAAAAAATAATTATTGAATAGTTGAATATAGTGTGTGAGTGGCGCTCATAGCCCAGTTGCACTCGGTGATTAGAAACAATCATCGAGTAAGCAACGATGGCGCGGTCAGTACCTGGATGGGTGACCGCTGGTGGCATGTTACCATGAGCGTCTCCGTGATTCGGAGGTCACGTTAAGCAGTCGCTCCCGGTTGTTATCATACGATAACAGTCGTGAAGCTTAGTTGGAGGCCTTCGGGCGGCTTAAAAACATCCAACGGCAAGATTTACGTAGCCACAACGTATTCTTGCCAGTCCCCAACCCGTACTTGGCCAGCGTGGGGACGAATGGCCTTAACCCTCTCCTGAGAGGAGACCCGAGCCCAGCAGTGGGACATTATGGGTTGTTGTTGTTGTTGTTGTTGTTGTAGTTGAATATATTGAATTATAACAATTGGATCTCGTTTAAATCACATTTTTGGTATCTCGGTACAGTACGTAATTAATGTAGATGATTTTCTTAAGTAATAACATTTGCTGTTATCGTTCAAGTACTTAAAATCCCTTGATATAAAGTCAAGATACAATCTACTGTAAGGCCGCCATCAAAAGTTACTTTTTTAATAGTTTTTTAAAGGTTAAAAAAATATTTACTTACTTTATTTACTACTTAATTATCCTAATAATATTTTTTTTTAATCGTAATTTTGCACCTGTACTTACTCGAAGTACCTAATTACCAGGACCCCATAAATGGTCAGGAGGTTAACAAGCAGGTATAATTTACACATTTTATGTAAATAGTTGCAATTATGCATTATTTAGGTTGCATGTTACTTCAAAATGTATACTTACAACTTACTATGTATTTATGTACATCTCGTAAAATTTATCTTTGCACGTATTTCAGTTGCTTACTATGTTTTATTCAAATGACTACGTGTTTCGAGGCTCTCAAAACTACCATCAGCGTTTTCTGTTATCCTGGTATTTTTCTCCGACATTGTAAACAAGTTTCATTTCCCACCGAACACATTGACATTCCTACTCGTCTCCGGAAATGCGTCTGTTGAATACAAACTATTATAAAATATTCAACTGAGTGGCATAATGTACCTACGTGTATAATTAGTATGAGCGATAAGACCATGTGGCTTCAGTTACGTTTGTTTTGAAAATAAAGTTCCTTAGTGCGTAACATTAAACTGTCTTAAATGTGTGTTCGTTTTAAATTGCTGAAAGAAATCCGTTGATTAAAAAAATTACACGGGCATAGGTACCTACTACACTCTAAGATAGTTTGTACCCGAATACGGCGATGCCTAGAGGCAGGGTAATGGTTTTGGCAGTCTATGTATGAGAACCACCTTAGCGCCTGAACTATGAACCAATTTTAACTAATGAAGCGTCAATATATTCTTAACAATTACCCGGGTCACACAGGCACACATAATCTTGTTTCAACATGCGAAATCTTGTTTATATCGGGCTCCAAATACCCTGTAATCACCGTTCCATTTATGTAGACCTATTTATTTAGCTAAGGTTCTAATGCGCCTGCTATATTTATATGCTGTGAGCTCATACTTTACGTGTTTTGAGATGAGATTTAAATTTTTTAAATTGTTTCAGAATTTTTTTGTCATTCTTTTTTTTCTAATTTAGAATTTTCAAAGTAGCCAGTAAATTATATCTAGTCGTGGTCATTTTTATTATTATCTATAGGTAAATTGCCATTGTTTTTTATCGAATTGATTTCTTCATCGTGCCACCATCATATCATGTTTATATTTTCGTAATTTGTTTTGACCAATGAGTTCACGTAATGCTAGAGTTGACTTTCAGATGGTTGATGGGATCTTATTTTTGTCGTCGTATGTGCCTCTGCAAGACTTTATTTCCGTGTGACGATTATTTAGTTCATATTACATAAAATTAAAAAAAAATACATTTTATAAAATTTTATTTGAAATAAAAAAACTACGGATTGTTGCCAATTAAATAGAATGCCCGATATGACACATACAAAATAAACCTATTTGAATATTGGTATTAAATTTTGTTTACGTTTATTAGCGACGGTTGCTTTAGCAGCAATTTCCATTTGTACTATTAATTTGTATAATGTGTGATGTTCTGCGTCCAAAAACTGAGCATAATACTAATTTGCTAACACCAAGGTTATTGTCGTTGTTATCCAAAGCTGAGATTATAGTAAACAAAGAACATTTTTGTCTGTTTACTCGCGTAAACTTTGTAGCGACTTAATCTGATGAAATAAAATAAAGCGGAGTTGGGAAATCAACGTCAATCACAAACTTTGGTAAAGAAAATGATAAATAATAGACTCGTGTTATAAATGGAAATTGTATTTTTTTTTTCAGCGCCTGTCTCAATGGAGAGCATGATGGTCGGCGGTGTAGGCGTCGGGGGAGTAGGCACAGTAGGAGGTGGAGTGTCATCAGTTGGTGGGTTTCAGCTGGTCCGAGAACCCACTTCAGGAGCGCTGCTTCTGTTGCCAGCGCCACCCGAACTGCAGCCTGCTGTTGTTTGGGGTGGAGTTCCATATTCGTCCGCGCCTTTACTATTACCCCCGGCGCCGCATCATTCGCATCATCTCCAACTACTATCCGGCGATCTACTCGCCTCGACAGCGACGCTGCAACATACTCACACGCATTCTACGCGCCTAGTAACACTCGCGCCAGCACCTGCGCCGCAATCCCATCCTGCACACACGGCAGATAAAAGAAAACCAATCATGCATCCTCTAATCACCCCCCATTTAATTAAAATTGAACCAGAACCGCCCCAAGAAAAACCACAACCAGCATACGTACCAGAACCTGTGCCGCAACCGATGCTTGCGACGCATTTGTACTACCAACCAGATTTTGCGGAACAACAACAAGTGTGCAGGAGTCAAGCGACATCGCCTGCTACACCACCTACGCCACCTCCCGAAGCGCCTGAGGCCCCCGCACATAAAGACGCATCTAATCAAACAGATCATATAGATGATGAGGACGAGTCACCGAACAATGCTGATGATGATGAGAGAGATGTGGCCTGTGTAGGAGTTGCACATTACCCCGAAGAAAATATGATGTCTATGCAAACTCAGACACAGTTATTACAGCCTCCTTCTATAGATTCAACTGAGGATTCTTCATCAGAATGTCTCGCAACTTCGGCGGTAGCAAAAGCTATAGATGCCATAGAAAGAGATGACTCATTAGTAGATACTTCAAGTAGCGTAGGATCCAATGATTTAATGATCGACACGGCTCGATCCTCACCTATAACTCAAACTACAACACCACAGCCAAGACTGCCCGTAGATGTCAGTGGTTTAGAACTTCTGTCAAATAGTATTGAACAGTTTGAACGTACTACACCTGGAACAAGTATGCCAGCCATAGATCCCACACCACTGACTATTGACACAAGAACTCCTACTAAACTGAATGTTTTGATAAAAACCTCACCGAAATCTCCGCCAAGAACAGAAGCAGAACCTCACAGAAGATTTGAATTTCCGCCTATGGATCCCAATAACGGCGAACAAACTAAACCTTCACTTGATGGTCTAGGCTTGCTATGTGCTTTAGCCGAACAAAGGTTTATGGAGGAGGTAGAGGAGAGTCCTTCAACTGCTACGTCCGTATCAGCCCGTCCTTTGATAAAAACCGAACCCTTACTAAGTCCAACCGAAAGAAGTCGGTCAGTGGAATCATCAATAAATAAAAAAGACAGGCATAGAAACAGAGATGCTGACTCATCCGGTGAGAGAAGGCGTAAACGTAGTCGGGATAGAGAAGAACGGTTAAGACATAAAATTGAAAAGATGCGCCGACATAAACGTGACAGAGAAAGAGACGAGAGTAGAAGTAGTGGTGGAGAATTAGAGACAAGCTTAAGACGCGTAACAGCTTGTTCATGTAATTCCATGACGTGCACACATACTCCTACAGTACGGTCCGCACACGCCCTTGCCAGTGCAATAGAAAAAGACATGCGCGAGAGACTTTTAGATTTGGAAAGACAATTTGATGAGAAGAAAGCACAGTTGAAAGCGTTAAATCCTCCGTTGCAAACGCTATCCACTTCTACCACGCCATCTACACCTGCATTGTCACCAGATTCTGATAGAGGTTCTTCCAAAAAACGCAAAGTCGGGAGACCTCGCAAAGTATCTAGTCCTGATTCTACAGAGACAATAGTGGCAAAAAAACCAAAATCTAAAAGTAGCCTTGTTGGCTATCTGCTGGCGAAACAAAAATTAAATAAAAGTGGTGGTATTCTATGTTCACGTGGAGAACCTTCGAGGGAAGAGCCCAACAGGACGAGCAAAGTGCGTCCTAAATTAAAAGCTGAACCCATTATGAAGATATGTTCGGAAGAAGATGAAAATGGGGAGTGGGGCCTTAACCGATCAGCGAGCTCTTCTATGGAGAGTCTTAACGAAGTCAGACAGAAAAACAGAGAAAAAGTAGACCGACTAGCGAGAAAACATTCACGTGATGATATTCCCGAACTTGAATTTGCATTACGGCGCGCAAGTCCTTCTAGTGATAGTGAAAAAGAGAGGCGGAAGGCGAAAAAGAGACGAAAGAGTCATAGATCGAAAGACAAAATTAATGAGGAGGTTAAAGACAAACCAACGGAAGTAGTCCCCCAACCTATATCGAGGTGCACATTGACAGAAGATAAGCTGGATTTATCGCCGAGAGTACTTACAGCTAGGGGTGGTCTCTTCTATGCAGGCAAAGTGAGTGCGGTGCAGGCACCCGATGTCTATGCTATCACACTTGATGGCGAAAGGGGCAACAAACCTCATATATTATCAAGAGAAGAAACCTTGAGAGATGCTGTAAGATCTCTTTGACTTTCAGACTATATTGGTAGAATTTTATAAAATAATATATACAATACTTTAATACCTAACATCACCTTTTTTTCACAGATTTTGGAAGTTAGCCCTACGTCAGTAGCAGAATTGCCTTCTGGAACCAGGGTGTGTGCGTATTGGTCGCAGCAGTACAGATGTCTGTATCCTGGAACAGTAGCAGTTTCATCCCCAGATCCTCATGATGATAAATTCGTCGCCGTGGAATTCGACGATGGTGATTCCGGGAGAATAGCCATCGAAGATATTAAGTTCCTGGAACCTAATTATCCAGTTGTTGGTCAGTATAGTACTTTCACATTAATCTAAATAATGTTATAATTTTACTTTAGATGGCAGCCATATACGTCATATTTTTGAATTTCAGAATACGAAAATCCGTTATTCACTCTTGGCAAAAGGAGAAGAAATACCAGTGTAAGCGCAGAAGAGAAGAAAAATCTTAATTCAGTTGCAGCAACTAGTACAATAGATCCTAAACCGTCGACATCAGAAATGCCTGTCACGACGTCTAAAGACGATGACGACAGAAAAGACAGAAAAAAGTTGAAGAAACACCGAAAAGACAAATTAAAACGGCAGTCGAGCGAGGACGACCCTAATTCGGTAGAATATGTGAAGAAGAAGAAGAAAAAACATAAATGTTGTGAGGAGCACTGTAAACACAGGAGACATCACAAGAAACACCATCGGAAGCACAGAAAAAGGCATCATTCAAGTTGCAAAGAACATTCGAGTTCTTCCGGAGATGACCACCAAAGACATAAATCTTCATCGGACTATATAGACTCTAATAAGTCCAATGAAGATTCTGTCGATTCCAATGATAGGTTATCGACACTTATCGCCATGGAGAAGTCTCCAGATGAGAAAATGAAGACTGTGATTAAGAAGGCAGTTCTGTCTAAAAAGACTTTGGTCAAGAATGCAGTCTTAGACTTTAGCAATTTGGGAAAAATCACTTTGAAAAAGGAGGAAGAGCCTAAAGATAATTTAAAAGACAGCGGTATTGGCCTCGAGGAAGATACTTCTGCAAAGAAGGTAATACAATTATTTATACCCAGACTACTTAAATTATTTTAAATAAGTATTAAGTTTCCATTATTTTCTAAGTACTAATTTTTTAATGATTTAGAGTCCGAAATTTTTGGCCCTAATATTATTACATGTAACTATTTTATCGATAGATATTTAATTTATTTTTTGGTGTGTATAAGAAGCGTGTTTTTTACTATTTTCCTGGTAATTTGCATTTTTTCTATCCATAGGAATGTTCCTTGTGCTTTAACAAACAATATTAAAAAAAACCGCATCGGTCAGGTGGGATTAGAGTTTTACGCCTAGCAACATATTTTTTGTGTTCTAGAATTAAACTCACTCGTTGTTACTTATTCCACTATTTTAATTAACTTTAGTTGTGACAGATTTCGCCCTATAGTGTTATCAAACATATTTTTTTGTGTGTATTGTATTTGTTACAAAAACATTTCCCCGTTTCAGAAGGCGAAACGCCGTACAGTTTCATCGACGTCGTCAGACGGCGGGTGCGGCGTGAGCAAGATGGCCGCGTTCTTGCCGGGAGGCGCGCTCTGGCACTGGCTCGGCGCCGCCTACAGGCGCACTGCACGACCGCGACACAGGAAACTCTTCTACAGGGCCATACAACGGGGCGAGGAGACCCTATCGGTGAGTTGCTTTGCTGACGAACCATACAATATGAGAAGATTTTGGTGCTGGATAGACAGATTGGTACAGTTTCTTTCAAGTCTCCCTGCAGAGCTATTGTTCAGCGGAGATTGTTCCATTGGTAGCCTCTTACGACACCCACGGGTGCATAGAGTTGTTGACACTCGTCGAGCGATTTCCGTACATACGGGGTGGCATCCCAATGTGCTCGATGCAGGCGGGTGTGCTTAAGCGATCTGCTCTTACTGGTCGATATTTACGTTTCAATTTGCGTACGAGACGAAAATAAGTAACGATGCGTTAGCCTGGATCATTTTATATTATTTCATGATTTTTAAAATTAGTAACAAAGGACACTGGGACCGTTACCGCACGGAACTCTCCTGAGACAATGTAAGGAAAGTTAAATGTGTAAACAAACCTTTGACGTATACAACGAATTTTCCAGGTTGGTGACGCTGCGGTATTCCTGTCCACTGGCCGACCTGACCGGCCGTATATTGGGCGTATCATTGCGCTTTGGGAGGCTCGTGGAGCTATGGCAGTCAGAGTCAAATGGTTCTATCATCCCGAAGAGACCGTGGGATGTACAGGACAGTTACATTATCCGGTTAGTGTCCTATGATCTGATTTCTTTTAAATATGTATTGTTTTGAATTTACTAGGAAAACGTAACTATACGACTTTGATATGTTAAGATTGGTTTGTTTCCAGGTTTGATAGAAAAGGTTAGCTAGGTGGAGCCGTAGGTCTGGCCTTTCACTATACTGTATCATTTTTGAGATGAGCTTGTAGAATTTTATTCTATTGAGGGATTCAACACACCTGTTAATATCACCCACCAACACAAAATATAAATTCGTTAAGAATCTGTTGTAGTACTCATTATTTTCGGTGTAACTATAGTCTAGTACAAGATGCAACTCAAAA
Organism: Hyphantria cunea; assembly: GCA_003709505.1. Classification (NCBI taxonomy): domain Eukaryota; kingdom Metazoa; phylum Arthropoda; class Insecta; order Lepidoptera; family Erebidae; genus Hyphantria; species Hyphantria cunea. The sequence goes on along the minus strand of PKRV01001398.1, from coordinate 159,951 downwards.
ATGTCTCACCTTCTATAGAAATAAACTTGAAGGTTCCTCATAATTCCAGGGAGGCTTGTTCGAGTCGCCCCACACTGACGAGAATGACGTACAGACGATTTCGCACAAGTGCGAGGTGCTGTCGCTAGCGCAGTACAAGGAGCGCATGGGCGATGACCCGGCGCGCTACAGCTGTGTCTACGACAACAACGACGTGTACTACCTCGCCGGGAACTACGACCCCACGCAGCAACAGTTACGGATGGAGCCCGATATACCGTTCGCGAACCAAACCACCTCCTAAACGGATCTGCCGCCCTGGTACTCGCAGTTATTGTTTCAAAGAGAGAGAGATCAAACACCAGTGGTGATTGATACATACATTCTCTCTATCTTTTTCATTTACGAATGAATAGTACAATGACTTTTAATCGTGTCTTTTTATTTTTTTTCTCATCTATATATTTCGTATATAATTATTAAGATAAGTATCAAACATGAATATGGATTCTGTAATGTCAAGTTTCCAATTAATTCGTATTCGGATTCGTATTTCCTGGTGCGAGTTGGCCATGAACCATTGTAAAGTATTTATTGTTAATAATACACTGAGTTCAATCAAAGTATCTTTTCCGTTGAACTAAACTTTGCACAGTACAGTCCCAGCGGCAGACAAAAGTACACAATTTATATATATCGATGTTAGTGTTGATAGATTTTTGAAATATAAATGTTGTCCCATTAAACTGATCCTTGGAGGTTCACCTATACAGGTCATGAAGTACAACGTAGATTTGAGGCTCAAATTGTGACAATTATAGCACGTTCACCGTCCCTAGGAGACGCTCCAGTTTTGTTAAAGTTACCCTCGTTACATTATATTAAGTGGTGTCCAGTTGGAATGTTGAACTGTTTGTGGCCCGCGGGTCGAGTGGTAGTCGGTGGTCGGTGGTCGGTTGGGACGCGACCGAAGGTGATGATTTGTGATTTAATTTTTTATACATAATAGCGCTGTAATCTCAGTGTATAGATATATCGTGTATAATATTTGATAAGATTATTTTTATGTATACGTAGATTTCCTTGATATGTCTATCTATTAATGCAATATTTTTTAAGCTAGTCTCCACATTATTCTAAATTTATCTGTGTTAAACTTTAATCATTATTTTGGACGTTTTACGCAAAATAAATTTTGGAAAGAATACGTATATCTGTGGATCTTAAAACTATTTGTGATTTGATTGTTTTTATCATGTTCATTTATATTTTCTTGTTTAATAATATTATGTTAAATGAAATACTTATACTTTTATATCGAAATGGTGCTAGACGCTTGATACAGCTCGTTTTCGTTCGCCGTAATCGTTTAAGATGTAAATAAATAAGTTGGGCAAGTAGTTAGTAACTCATGCTCTCATTTCGTCTGCTTGTACTCCTGAAATGTTGCCATTTTACTGTAATATCTACATATATATTATACATACATATATATTTTAATTAGTGCATAACTGTATTATTTGGACAGGGTATGATTGAACCCTTCTTTGGATCCTTTTATTCATATCGTGAAGTTTAAAGGACTGAAAAGACAGGGATGTAGGTAGATCGTCGACCAAGGGTAGGCTCTAGGATAGGTTTTGTATGGACGGGCCGGTGGGGTTTGTAGGATAGTGTCGATTCGATTCAGCCTTAACCACGTTTGTGTCACACCTGCAAGCTTAGACGAGTGACTTATGGGTTTAGATATATCACGTGGCAAGGTCACTAACTCTATTTAAATAACATTAAGTTATTTAAATAGAGTTAGTGGACTGTTATGTTTATATATGTATATTTTTTTCCACGATAAATAGTTTATTAAATTATTTTTGCAACAGAACATTTTAAGGCAAAAGAATATACAATCACAGCAAAAAGAAAAACCATTATGAGTACAGATTAGTGTGAGGAGTGGTAAGGATGGCATTTAGTCTTACGAATTGAAAGGGCGCTCTATTAAATTTTACGCGCCAAACACTTTGACGTTTAGGATGCCATTCATAGACAACTCTATATTTTTTTGAATAAAAATAATGTTTTCTACCAACATTTGAATGATAATCGATTGTTTAGTCTTTGGATTGATTGATGAATAATTCTCCCCTTATTTTTATTTTTTATCATAAATTTCATCACGATGAAGACTTGAATACCTAAATAAATGCTTAGTCTAATACTAAATACTGCCATGTCACCATAAGAAGAATTCACCACTTGTCTAAGCTTGCTTGATAAACAATCGCAGCCTTAGAACCTAAAGCCTAGTGTTTTTGTGTGAGAGGCAGAAGCCAAGTGAGAACGCGAGGCAGTTGATTAGGTGTGTAAGAAATTCAGTCTATAGTTCGTATTGTCACGATAACAGCAATATGGCGTGTCGTACTTTTTGTTATTGAGAGTAGATGGTAGGCGTAACTTATGTTATAAGTTGTAATATTAGATTCTTTCGTTTAATGTATCTTTACATACTGTCAAAAATACTATATTGGTGACAAAAATTGAGACAAATATTACGAGTAACAAAAGTGCGAATTTCGGTAACAATATTGAGAAATGTGGTATTTTTATATTAAACGTAAATGTAACATTTTTTATTTTTAAAACTAAAAAAGTATGTAAAGCGAAGTTATTATAAACAATAAGTACAAACTTGTTGATGAAAAATGTTTGGCTCGGCCCAATGTGCGTATACTAAAACATCGGAGTAATTCGTTAAAGTTAAAACAGCTTCAGGAAGCGAACTGTGGATCCGCATTTGATAACTTGAGGCTGTTTGCGCACTTTATATATGATTCTAAGCAATCATAGAGTGTAATAGAATGGGAAGCCATACAAATATTAGAATAAAGATTAATAATATATCAGCATTGATAATATAAAGATTATAAATACGCTTAAATAAAATATTTTTGGCTGATTTTTGTGTTTCATTGAAAGAAACTTTATCCTCTCACATTATTTTTTTCTAAATATTGTTAATATTTGACAAACAAATGGGCGGAAGTTGCATGAGGAATCAAAAGAGAACGAGTGCAGACGTGTTTAAAGTTTATTATTCCAGTAATACCAGGGTATCATAACTGTTCAAAAGTATGAACTACATGCTAGAGCTAGACTTATACTGAGTGTCTTACACTAAGTTAGATTTAACAAAGAACTTCCCGTTTGCCATTGCTGATGATTTCGTACGTATCGTCGTCTATTATCTTGTAGACATCTTGCCGGTAATGCTTCAAGTTGTGGAGGAATCTCTCTGAACTCTCTTCACGTATTTTCGTGAGAACCGAAGGCAGGGTTTTCGTCTTCGCCTCTGTGGCTAATGAAGCGTAGTATCTTTCCTGTAACAAGAAACAATAAGATTGATTATCTATTATATTCCTTGACGTTCCTTGTGAAGGATTAAGAACAAGGAGTGTGTTCATTACCCCTAATTAATACCGTGGGCGTCGTAAGAGCCGTGTAAAGTTACGCTTTGCAATGAATAAGAAAACTTGAGTCAGCCTATACCATTCCCTTGGTCAGTTTGGTTTGGTTTTGGCCTATGTCCAGCAATGGACTGTCAAAGGGTGTTGATGATGATGTTGTTATATTCTTTGATAAGTAACCTACTTTAAAAAAGTAGCCAAAGTTACTCCTTATAGCTATCTACCAGTCCAGTCAAAATCGGTCCAGTCATTCCAGAGATTATCCGGAACAAACAGACAGACAAAAACTAAAAAAAAATATATTGATGAATATACCCTACCGTGTACATATGCAATATGTAATAAAAATCAAAATTATTAATGTGTAAAGATGTCCTCTATCAGAAAAAAAAATGTTCTAACTAGGGCTTCGTGGTGTGCCTTGAGAAGCCTATGAGCAGCAGAGGACAGCGACGGGCTGGTTATGAAGGTGAGCAATAAAATTTGATTCGAAAAAAATATTACTTGTTACTGACAGTCTGACAGTGAAAACATTTTCATAAAATGCATTGTACAGTACCGTTATGAAAGGTGCAGGAAATTATGTCTCTGCGCTACAATAATATCCTTGTTTTGGTTCAATAATATAAGGCACGTCGACGTTCGTCCGAGTGAACCAAGGCAAACATTCGATAACCTCGACCACAGAAGCAATGTTGTATTACATTCATTCCTTCAAAAACACTATTCAGTCTCCTACAAGCGATAATACTATCAAGACGTGGCCGGCGTACTATGTGTTTATTAAGAAGTTTGACCGTAACAACTCCTCGCAAGTGCTGTACTCCTGATATTTTGAAATCTTTCAATTGTTATGTAAAACTTAAAATAAACAACGTTTTGCTTTGTTTTTTATTTAAAAATAACCTAAGGTAAGTATTTATTTTTTACAATTACATTGAAAATATTTTGTTAGTGTTGGTAAAAATTAAACATCTATTAAACAACATTTAGTGAAATAGTTATAATATTTATTACTCAAAAAGTTATTAGACAATTTTCTATTTATATTGCTAGGCAGTCCATAAATTATTATGGCCCAAATCTCTTTTATCAGGAGGTACCTAGGTCCAGCAATGGACAATTAATTAAATGCTTTTGATGACGAAACATTCTAGACTATCTACTTGTACCTCACCGACTACTTGAATCAACCGAACTTGCCCTCATTAAAGAACCAGTCGAAATAAGGATGTCCACAAGCTGCTTCACATTTAAGAGAGAAAAGTACGAGAACTCCTTCAAAGAGAATTGACAGTGTATATATATAATATAATTATGAAATATAATTATGTATGTATAAATAAATATAGTAGTCGATTTCTATATATTTGTTGTATTTCATATAAGTTCGTTTTTAATTTACGTTACTATTGTGACCTATGTCGAATTTAATTGTTTGTCGTTGTTCATCTACCACATCACACTTCTACATCACCTGAAGGTTGACTGGGAGAGCATGCCTCATGGCTTTAAGTCCACGTCCACGTCATTTTTTTATGGAATATGGGGCAAACGAGCATATCGCTTGATGGCATCCACAACTCAGGAGGCGTCTTAAGTTCGTTACCGGCCTTTGGGGGATTGGGGAGGCGTTGGGATATGGGCCTCCGGTATTCTTACTCACTCGATGAAAGGCCTTACAGAAAACCGGTGTAAAACAGCGATAACGCTTTATCGCTGTTTTACACCGGTTTTCTGTAAGGCCGTGGTGTCATTCCGACAGAGCCGGGCCATTCCTTCCGAAGCTTGGCTCTCACAGGAGTAATAATGGTGTTGTCCTAAGTCCCCAACCACAACACTTATCGCAGTAGAAAGCGGGTGGCGAGGTGCCTGCTTACACCACTCGTCTGCTGTCGCATATAATCTTTGCTAATGATATTAGACGCTGATTATAGGATATTCCGATTGTGTTCACACTTAGTCAGTTTTATATACAAATACATTATCTTAATTAAAGTGAATGTGAATAGTCTGTGGTATGTTGTCGTTGAATGTAAAATGTTTTTGCTTTTTATAATAGTTACGTAAAACTACTTTAAGCGCACTTGTCTTGGGGAGTAAGCTGGTGAATGCATGACGAGAGCGTTACGAAAGTGTGATCGGGCGAGTTGAACGAAAGTTGAGAGGGAGATAAGTTAGTGAAGATAGAAAGAGAGAGACGTTTCGTATATTACTGTAGAGGTAAGAGAGAGAGAGTTGCGAGCAGACATGTCCTTTCTCTCTTTCTCTCATAGTCAGTTACCGTTTCATATATCTATTGCTCCATCCACACTCCACGAGGCTACACGTACGAGTCCACGTGAGTGCAAGAAGAGCTGTCTTCCCTCGCCTCGCTTCGCTTTGTGTCGGTTTTTGGGCGCGAGTCAAAGGACGCGAGCGGCGAAGCAAACGCGAAACAAACAACCACACTTCTGCGAGAGTGTGGCTGTGGCCCACTACACTCGCCGAGACTCGTGCCGAGGCGAGGCGAGGCGCTTTGCGAGAGTCTGTATGGGACATGAGACACAGTGCAGGCTTTGAAGTTTTACGTCAGACGTGTGGTGGTAGTGGTCGTAAATAAAGGAGCTTGTTTATTACATTTGGGATGTAATACTAACCGACATCTCACAATCGTCAGAGTCTGTACTATTCTGATCGGATGGCTAATAAACATATTACGATATTTCTGAATACATACATGTCAGTGTGGGTTTAGACTCAACGAACAAAGAGCTATAGCGATAAAAAGAGAGTCCTTTTTTAATCTTCTAGTGTAAACGAAAACTCATATTCAGCGTTTACGCCGAAATAGCAACGAGCAAGAATGAGAACCAAGAATTAGAGTTCTCACGAAGATGTAACCGTTCTTAGAATATTCTGTAGAATCTTTAAGAACGCAGACATAACGTCGAAAGAATGGTCTATATCTATTTACACTAATATATAAAATAATTTAATAGAATGCGCATTCGCTCATCTAATTTAAATCCAACTTTATAGATTTAATATTGTGGACACAGAAGAATTGGTCGTGAATCACATTATTAAAACTAGCAAATTAACCAGGACAGCATCACTGCAAAGAGAAGGAAAACTTGAAACAAACCAAAACCTCTTTTCTAAACGTTTAACTAGCTTTACACTCTTTATTTCATGAGGGCATTTAAAGACTAAAGAAGCCGCCCAATTAGTTAACAGAGAACAACGTGGGCATTATCCGACTTCAGTGATGGTTTCATGGGTATTATAAAGCTATGAAGCAGTGACTGATTATATTTTTGTTATCAACATCAACAGCCCATAATGTCCCACTGCTGGGCTCGGGTCTCCTCTCAGGAGAGGGTTAAGGCCGCACGTCCCCACGCTGGCAAAGTGCGGGTTGGGGATTTATTTATTGTATATTTATTGTTTTTTGTTAAAAAGGTATCAAAACATCGGCTCAAGTGTATTAAAATACTATTCTTGAGAAGGTAGTTAAGCCCCTTATTAATTACATGTTCAATAACCAAGAATGGTCCTTTCAGCAAGACTCAGCGCCGGGTCATAAAGCTCGATCCACCTAATCTTGTTTAGAAACGAACGAACCGGACTTTATCAGAGCTGAAGACTGGCCGTCATCTAGTCCTCCTCCATCCTTATCCACTGGATATGATTTGTGGCCAGTTTTAGAGAGCAAGGCTTGCTGTAAACGCCATGATAATTTGAAGTCCCTAAAACAGTCCATACGATTGGCAGTGAAGAATTTTCCCATAGGAAGAGTGCGTCCTGCTATTGGTAACTGGCGTCAACGTTTAAAGGACTGTATTGCAGCCAATGGAGACCACTTTGAATAAGCTTTATATATTTCTAATAGTTTTATAAGAATGCATTATACTAACACAGTAATAAATGTTACGTACAATAAAAAATATGATTTTCTTTGTAACAATATTTATGGCTAGACTGACTGGCTTGCCAAAAATTCTTTTCTAAGGCAAGATCTATGTCCAGCAGTCGATGATGGTGTATTGATGTAACTGGAAAATATGAGCTAGCTTCCAAACGTACTCATGTCTAAGATAACTAGTATATATATTCACGAGTCGCACAAATTCTTTTTATAGCCTATAAATGCTTGTTTAAATCTTACGTCAGAAAAGGCTTGCCCTACATTCTTATGAAAGAAAACAATTAAAAAAGAAATAAAATATAACTTTATAATTTCTACCTGATTTTTTTATCAAGATTTTTAAAAATAACATATTTTTTAAATTCTCAGTGTTACGTGCAAGGACCTCGAAGTACCAGGATCTCATAACTCAATTAGAAACAAAACTATCGTCGTCTATAATACGGTATCTATCATTCCTGTAATGGGTCAGGTTGTGAATGAACTTCTGACTGGAGTCGTTGTGCACCTTGGTGAACACTGGGGGCAGAGACTTCGCACCGGACTCCAGAGCCAGCGATATGTAGTAGTTAGCCTGGATATGCGGTCATAACATGTATTTTTGCTTTACATCAGGACCTTCGCAATGCATGTTAGTAATGAACTAATGATTAATTGATTTAATGATTAGGATAAATCAAAAATATTTAATCAATTGGTTAAAGAGTCTCAAGTTATTTATCGAAATTCCTTAAATTATTGGATACCTAATATATATGTATGTTTGTTTGTATACATTTTGCTGTTTCCGATTATAATGTTGGTATAGAATTACGCCTGCTTGTTCCAATTATCGATAACAAATTGGAGCAGAACTTAATCCAGATGAGAGGTTAAATAATTGAAGCCTGTTCTGAAGATGTGGGGGTACTCCCGGAATAAGCACGCGTTAATAGAACTTTGTCTAAAGACGAAAGGCCTTCGTCAGGTCTAATGAGGATAAAACTAAGGAATGATGCATATTCGATAAAGCAAGTTCACACTGAATTAATTCACGTTCATTGGTTTAACGCCCTCTCAATCCAATATTTTAATTGGATAACAGAGTCATCGTTAAAATCTTTCTATTGCGCTTCTTCAATTTAGAAGGGAACTTGTTAGTAATACGGTATTTGATTTATTGATGGTGGTGTTGGATTGACAATACGATTGAAGTATAAATTGCGTGAGAGCCGAAAAAAAGTGGTTTGAAGACGTGTCGTTTACCCAAATATACATTTATTCTGTTAATATATAAGCTACTAGGATGTCATGAATTCCTAGGAACTTTTTCTTTTTGCTTTTTTTGGGGTCGGGTTTAATTCTACTGAAATATGGCTGAATTTCGTATGGAAACTGGGGCCGTGGGTCAGCCTGATTTTCGCGTCACAGAGGGGTCTCAGAGTGTTAAAAATGGTCACCTATCAATAAACTGACTAGACTAGCATTGCATAAATTGCAACGTGTTAATCTGCACGGTTACCACTCAGCTACGAGTACTAGGATAACATAAGCTGTCGTATGTAAATATGTAACAATGTTTACCTGGTCAGGCCCCATCATATGCGTTTGCCGCTTGGTGAAGCCCCGCGCCGTGCGGTCGCGTTTCTCCTCTTCCCAGTGCTGCGTCATGTCCACTGGCGAAGGCAACCGGAAGGTACCGTTCATTGAGCGAATGTAGTACTGCACCTGTATATACAGAATAAAATTTTAAGATTGAAAGAAAGAATCTTTTTATTTTGGTTTACATATATGGTTTCATTTATTTATTTTTATCAAGGTTTCGATATTTCTAAAGAACAATACATACATGATAAAAATAAGTTACGACTTTAACAATATCAACTGCATTAAAAATTAAAATTCTCATTTTTCGTTTACATTTCAAACTTTTAAATTTTTTTTTTGTTTGAACGCTAATGTGTCTCCTGAATACGTGTATCTGCGTCTTAATTACAAAATAAAATAATAAAATTACAACAAAAACTTCTCTAACCAATGATATTTTTTTTTTAATCAAACTTTTGTTATGTATTTTATACTCTCGATTGTGGGCATTTGATGGAACTTGTTGCAATGCATTCTAGAATTAAACTCACCATTGTATTTATTTATCATTAACCTTTGATATAAGGCGAAAGCGGTCAGGTATAAAAATAAATAAATAAAATAGTGGAATACGTGCAAGTGAGTTTAATACTAGAAACTTTTATTATTTGTTAAAAAAATAACTTTAAGCCCTTTCATTTCATACCCATATTGGGTGGGTTGTTCAGAAATATGTATCATACCGATTATATATAATTGCATTGTCATCAGAACTTAAGGTTTATTTCAAAATTCAGCTCAATCTGAAATCGTGAAGTGGTTCAAATTTGCCTGCAAAATTTGATTACAGACAAACATCGGGACAGGTGAAATTAAATAAAAGCTTGTAAATACATTTAAAATAAGAACCATATTCCCACAGACAATACGCCCGTATTTATAAATAACTCAGGATGTTTACATTCAGCCTATTTTGGTTTGATGTTTAATATCCGTGTTTTATTTCGTTTCCGTAGTTTACTGCACAAAGGTTACATGAATGTAATAATATGTTTATCCAAGAAGTCAGCACTTTCCTGTCAAGTTTCCGCTTTAAACGTAATCACATTATCATCCTCCAATTACCAAAATACGTATGTTTACTACCATAAAATAAATTTATGTATTTACTTTTTGAATTTTTATTCATGTTTGTATTGAGAATCATTTTGAACTAAATTCCTCATCATAATCTTTGAAAAATGTATCAATTATTAATTATATCTATCATTTGTTGAAATTTCCCAGTATTAAAAAAGTTGATAAGCATACTTTAATTAAATCAAGAATATGTTAAAAACCTTGATCTGTTTTTCGAAAAAAGAGAGTAAATGCCCAGGGGCCTAGTGTGAGTATGTAACACATTTACTCTTTGCTAAGATTTACCTGAAGATCAAACATGGAGAAAGCGCACACGTAGTAAGGAACGCCGATGAAACACATGGATGGGTGTCGGATGTTCACCAAGTGCTTGTACAAAGGCTCGACGCAGTTCTCATCCACCACGATACCACAAGACTCGTGGAGGAACGGGAAGTTGTACTGGTATCCTAGGAAACAGGAACACAAACTTGTAGGGACCATATGCGATTAATATTTTTTACTAAGAAAACATGATAGTTTGAGATCAATCAATATGTGTGGGTCACCATGCTGCACTGTTCTTTTTCGCATTAAAATGGTGACCACCACTCTTGGATTCTGCTCATGCTTTCTATCGGGCAGGGCAGAGTCATTTTGGCAGCTTATACATTTTTTTATTTTTTTTTTATTTTATATATCTGCAATCAGTGCATTCACTTTTAGCAGATGTGCTGCATGATTCTCACATTGAGAGTGTGTCCTCCAGTGAGAACATCTACTCATAATTAATTCTCAACACTATAAAATATTTTTTCTTTTAAGGCGCTTAACATAGCTGGCTATTGTGAGCTGTCGTGCAAGGGTATTGGGGTGGGCTTCTAACCGTTTCCTGTATGTGGTCTTTATATTAACAATTTCCTGTCTCACTGTGGGCATTTCCATGTGTTCGTGGATCTCAGCATTAGTCACATACCAGGGGACACCACTGATTTTTCGGAGTATTACGTTCTGCATTCTTTGTATTTGTGTAATGGAGGAGTTACTAGTACTACCCCACAGCTGAAAGCCATACATCCATATAGGTTTCAGGATCGACTTGTACACTAGTAATTTGTTGTCAATTGATAGTTTGCTGTTTCGGCCTAACAGCCACAGGAAGCTTCTATATTTAATGATCAGCTCATCTCGTTTCTTCTTAATATGTTCATTCCATGTCATACGCCTATCAAGATGGAGACCAAGGTATCTGACAGAGTTCTGGTGTGGAAGGGTGGTGTTTTCTAATTTTACTGAGGGGCAATTGTCTTTGCGTAAGGTATAAGTTACCTGCACTGATTTTGAGGTACTTGCTTTAATTATCCAATTCCGTAGCCATGTAGTAGTCTCGTCCAGGCCATTCTGTACAATTGTAGAGGCCATTAATGGGTCCTTGTGACTAGCCAGTATTGCGGTATCATCGGCAAATGTAGCTGTAGTTATGGTATTCGAGCAAGGCAGGTCAGCCGTAAAGATAGTGTAGAGTACAGGGCCCAACACTGACCCCTGAGGAACACCAGCTTGATTTTCAAAAAAATTTGAAGTGGTTTCACCTTCTTTGACCTGGAACAGTCTTCCTGAGAGGTAAGAATCCAATATTAAAAAATAGCTGTGTGGAAGGCACCTTTTAATTTTACATAGCAGGCCCTTGTGCCAGACTCTATCGAAAGCCTGTTGTATATCCAAGAAGACTGAAGAGCAGTATTCTTTTTCTTCCAATGTCTTTCTTATCTTGTCGCAGACTCTATGAACCTGTTCCACAGTGGAGTGTTGCTGTCTAAAGCCAAATTGATGGCCAGGTATTGTGCCATTTTCTCTTAGAATAGGCAGAATTCGTCGGAGAAAGAGCTTTTCAAATATTTTGGATAATACCGGCAGCAAACTTATTGGTCTATATGATGTGACGTCACTTAGTGGTTTGCCATTTTTATGCACCATAATAATTTGGGATACTTTCCATATTGCAGGATAATGTTGAACTCTTAATATCCCATTAAATAATGTAGTTATATAAGTTATAATTTTTCGGGGCAGTTGGGTAACAATTTCTTTGGTGATCAGGTCAAATCCCGGAGCTTTTTTATTCTTTAGCTCATTTGTTACTCTCCACACTTCTCGCACTGACACAGGTTTTGGCGGTAGATCCATTTGGAAGTCATGTTTTAGAGTTGAATCTACTGGCAGCTTATACATAAAAAAAAATCTTAATCATCTTTAACAGTCCCTAGGCCATAGTGCTTTCCTCAGAAAGGAAGTTTTGGCCTACTATACAACGCCAGCTATATAGATTGGAATAGGGCAGTGTTTTCGTCTGGGAGGGGTACGGATGCGTTAATAACAGCAGTTCTCGGATCCCTCTCTTCTCAGGCGTAGAGTGGCACCGTGTGGTTTTAGTCGGTCCGATTCCGAAACACCGCCTCGCCGCAAACACCCCTGGAGTGACAGCCCATCGGGGTTTTTAAACGTAAAAAAAAGTAGTGTTTTCCTTCTCTGCAGTAGTGCTATCCTGCACAGTTTGCACCCATAATGGCCCCTTACGATACCCGCGGGATAAATACTTGTGGTGACAACTTATATTCTTAATCTGTCATCAGATAGATTTTAATTATTAATCACAGGCAAAACATACCTTATATATCACGGCGATCAATCCCCAATGACATTTAAAATCGATCTCAGATTTACACAGATTAACAATAAAAACTATTACGAGTGACTAATGTCTTGCAATACATTATAAAAAGCTGTGCCCAAGATTAAAATTATCCAGAAAAAATAACTATTTAAAGACAACACACAAAGAACAAGGTATAAGCAGCAACTAAAAACATAACATAACATCTTGTATCTTGAACAGATCACCGAACAATGCCTACAAAGTTCTCTTATTAAATCTATATAAAATATATCAGCGCAATCCGTTCAGTGGTTTTTTTATTGAATAGGTGGGCAAACGAGCAGATTTATCGCCTGATGGTAAGCAATTACCGCCGCCCATGGACACCCATAACACCAGAGGCGTCACAAGTGCGTTACCGGTCTTGGGGATGGCGAGGGAGACGAGGGGAAGGGTTGGATTATGGGCCTCCGGTATCCTCACTACTCGGTGAAAGACAGCGCAGGCGCGATTTCACACCGGTTTTCTGTGAGGCCGTGGTATCGCTCCGGTCGAGCCGGCCATGCATGCCGAAGCGTGGCTCTCCCACGGTGGGAGAGCCACGCTTCGGCATGCATGGTTTGAGCTGTGCGTTGATAGATCAGTCAGTAACGGTTGCCTTTTATAAATATAGATTTTTTATACTTCGGTAACCTGTATATATATTTACGCAATACTAAAAGGTTTATATACTCATAGCGTGACCCGAGGAGCAGTTAATTTCTAAACCTATGATTTAAAAGATTGCTAGGACAAAAATAATAATTTTCCTTACCAGTACATAAGAACACAACATCCACCTCGTCTTCGCTTCCATCTTGGAAGTAAACTCTTTGTCCATCCAACTTGACAACATCAGGCTTCTGGACCAAGTTGTCCGGGAACTTCGTCCTTGGTTGTGGGTTCAGATGGTGGCTAAGAATAACCTTCTTTGTGACGCTGGTGATTTCTAATGCGATGTCCATGCCAGAAGGCCCTGCACCAATGACCAGCACTTTTTTGCCAGTGAAGATTTCCGGTACACGGTAGTCGTGGCAATGCATTACCTCACCTGGAAAGATAATGATTAGACGTAATATAGGAGTATTTTTTCTCTGGCTTACAGTTATTGATTTTGTGCATATTTTGACTGCACTTTTTAGTTTGTCAAAATATACTTAATAATAACTTCCTACAACATGCGTTTATAAATTGGCATGAATAATAATAATGTTCTCCTAGCCCATTATGGCCACAGTTTTCAGTCTCAACGGAGACCAGCTAACTACGCAGGAGATATAATAGTGCACAAGAGTATGCGTAAACCACCTGTGTTGGCGCATACTCTCTGTTCCCTCTCTCTCATAATCCGTTGGGACGGTTAACCGATACGATCGGGGAGACATCATGCGCAGGACTGAAAGCTTTACGTGCTCTCCAAGGCACGGGGGTTCAGACCACCAGGTATTCGAACCCGAGACCTTTTGATCGGCAGTCGCATACGTCAACCGCTGGACCAATGAGGCAGTTAGATATGGGTGTTTAATTTATAGTATGTGAATATCCAGTCAGATAGATTTCCTTTTTATCCAACTGCGAAAGAAGGAGGGTTATGTTTTTCGAGGGTATATATGTATATGTCCTAAAGGGCTTGTCGTATTTTTATGTGAGTGGTGTCAATAGATTCGTCTTAGCCGTGAGAGTGACACTGGGTACATCGAAGTCAAAGAAAAAACAAAAAAATGGTACGTGGTTAGACTTTTTTATATAATTAAATACTTGTTTAAGTACTAGATATGCGGCTTTGTATGACTGCTGTCAGCTGATGAAAAATAGTGATAAAACGATGCTACATGCTTATCCACTAAACATTTTCGATTCAAAGAACTATGGTGGTCTGGAAAAAAGGAGTTAAAAGCAAGTTCCGGACGTCTTTTTGTCAGAAGTATTTTTGGAGTGTCGGTAATGAAAGGTTCGAACTTTCTTTCAGGTCTGGTAGTCCTATGAAGGAATGACGGATATGGTACAAAATAAATAGAATGAATGTTTTTATCAGTTTACCATGAAATTCCTTCAACCCCGGTATACTGGGTATAAACGGGGTATTGTAGTGCCCGTTGCAGACAAACACATATTCGTACTCTTTTGTATTTATTACTCCGTTCTTGAGGTTCTTGAAGGTGACGTCCCATAGAGTGCCAGATGGGGCCTCCTTCGGTATTACCAATTGCACGTGGTGATGGAACTGCATACAAAGTCATAGGTTTAGGATTGTTTTTTTTAGTTACTAATTTATCTATGTACTATAACTAGCTTTGAATGAGTCAATGAATGAATGTTATTTCGAGTGGTGATTGATGACTAATTTGTATGAAAAATATATTATAAACAAATAAAATTGAAGTGTCTGTTTGTAATCTCAAATTACCAGCTTTTCACTGAATTCATATGAAAGTGTCATACATCTGTATGGCTGTGTAGTTGCGCTAATCTTTGGAAAGGCTGTGCCGATATTAATCAGACTTTTATTGGCAGATATCAGATAATGTAAGTAGTAACTTAGGATACTTTTATTAACTTAGACTAAAGTAACTTAGATCAACTTTGCGGTGCTACCTTGGTCTTGTAAAGGTACAACAACAACCACGGAAAACACCGCGGGGCGTAGCTAGTCTGCAATAATATTGTAATAATAATATTTCGGACATCTACCACACAACGCTATCTAATCCCAAGCTAAGCAGAGCTTTTACAAATATACTTTTTTTTATAAATACATACATATTATACATAGAAAACACCCAAAACTCCGAAATAAATGTTTGATGATCAAAACACCCGGGAATCGAACCCGAGACCTCAAGCACTGCACTCGTATACGCTACCACTGTGGCACCAAGGCAGTCAAATCTCTACAACAGTAGTGTTACACAAAGTTACGAAACATCTTTGACACAAGTCTTTCTAATTATCTCAATAATCAAAGAAATAAATTAATAACGAATATGTTTACAAATAAAACAATAACAACTTTAAAAACAGATCTCTCGATGTTTGTAACGGATCAATAATATAATTCACAAGGCCCGTTCCTAAGATAACAAACAAATTTAATTTATTGTCTTGCTTATCACGGAGCTTTTTTAATGGACGGAGACGGTTGTCGGATAAGGCGATTGGTGCAGTAAATACAGTAGCTAATAAATTAATTCTCAAGTTTTATGTTACCTTGATAAGTTCGGTGACTCCATGTTTGTCTGCGTACGTCTGGAGGAAGGAGAGCATATCCTTAGCTGGCAGGTACGACTTATCGCTCTCTGGGATCGGGAAATCTGGGAAACCCATAATTTCTTTGGGAAGATTTGTCCTGGAAAACGGAAAACACTAACGCATAGAACTATCTTAATTTGTGAAAAGACATTATAAATTAGGTGACAACCTTGGTATTTCATACTTAGGGTTAGTTTTTTATTCAAAATGAAATGGGACCATACGGGAAGTACCTCCCGAAAATAAAATTTATTACATTTCAACGTGAAAATTATACAACGGAATTTACACACTCTTCGTTTTTGTAACTTTTTTTTATGATATAGGGGGCAAATGAGTAGACGTATCGCCTGATGGCAAGCGATTACCGCCACCCATGGAAACCCGCAATACCAGAGGCGTCATAATTGCGTTGCCGGCCTTTTAAGAAGTAATAAGCTCTTTTCTTGAAGGTTGATAAAATGGCTGACATAGATTGGGGCACCTAGAATTATGTAATCAATTATAATCATTATAAAAATATTGTTTTAACTTTTGTTTTTTTAAACGCTCCGATCTCTAGACCCGGAGTCAATCATCAGTCTTTTTATTTCACTTAGTGTTCAGTGAGGGTGGATATGAAAATTTTAACATTACACTACAACACTAATTTAGGAGCGGAGCAGTGATTAGAAATGCAGTACGTAATATAAATAATAAAAATATAATCGTACGATATTTTACACACGGCTATCTAGATTCTACATTGCTCTGTTTTCTTTACTCAGAAAGATTGTAAATACCTACCTACAGATTTTACATAGAAACACAAAGACACGGAAGTGTTTACAAAAACAAAAAGTTTAGATTGAACGGGAATCAAACAGTTTATTAGGGATATCCCTTATTTCCAAGTGTGATTTCATATAATATTTATACTATACTCTTATATGTATACATTTTTAAGTTTTAAAGAACTATTAAATTTTATGATCCAATAATAATATATAAAAATAAGTTCAAGTAAAGCGCCTCCTTGAATGACGCTCACATAAATATCCATCGATATGGAAGCGGAACTACTAGGGCAATATAAACGGCGGATAGTCAACTTGTAAACAATACTGAGAATGTGAATAACAGTGTCGTTTATTGTTCACAAGGTCTTTTTGTTTTTTATGTATATATATATACAGACAACTTTTTTACTACGTTTACTTTCAATCGTATATGTTTTTAATATATAGAATAAACGTTTTCATGCTATTTTCTCGGTTTTTTTTCACTGAATAAACAAATAAATTCAATAACACATACATTTCTAGAATGTACAAAACGTTCGTTAATATCTGCTCCAACCTATATTACCCTGGTAGATAGCCTCCGACCTTTCTATCGAAGAACATAACGAATTATTTCTTGATGTTGCTATGATGAGATGAGATGCTTTTCGGCAAGTATAAATAATAAATAAATGAATAAACAACATAGGGCGGTGCCATATTCCGTGACCTATTTTTATGGGACTATTCCACTAAAATGTCGTAAGAGAGGGCTTTATCATTAATAAATAATAAATAATAATAAATATGTTCAGACATTTTAACACACAACGCCATCTAGTCCCAAACTAAGCAGAGCTTGTACTATGGGTACTAGACAACTGATATTAATACTTATATACTTTTTTTTTGTAAATACATACATATTATACATAGAAAACACCCAAACTCCGAAACAAACATTTGCAGATCATACAAACATTTGGTCCGACTCAGGAATCGAACCCGAGACCTCTTGCACAGCAGTCGCATTCGCTACCACTACGCCACCATTGGCAGTGAAGTACAGTTAACGGTTAATAAAACTGATATTATGGGTGTTATTGGTTTGGTGGATGGGTTGTGATCGTGACTGCTTACCTGGTGTAGGTTCGATTCCCACCGAATATTGTGTGATAATCACGATCATTTATTCCGTGCCTTGGTGTAATTTGTTTATAATATGCTTGTATTAAAATATCTAAGTGTGTTTATTATAAGTCTGGTTACTATAGTGCAGTAAGCAAAGTAAGTATAGTTACTTTGGGATCAGAGGATCATGCGTGTCATAAGTGACTTTATTGTTATTATTATTATTTAGAAAATATTTAAAGATTATGGAAAGCTCACCTTAAGCTTTTGTACATACTAGTATGTATAGGCAGGCCGAAGTCATCATATCCAACGTCTTCGGTGTACACCCAGGTACCTCCGAGCTGGCCAGCCTGCTCCAGCACATCGACGCTGCCAACGCACGGCTCTACAAGCAAGTGTCTAGCTGCGCAGAGTCCAGCTGCACCCGCCCCAATAACGCATACTCGAGCCATTCCTAAAATGTCAAAAATTATTATCTCCTGGTACTTAGCAGTTACTAAAGTTTTTGAAGTTTGTAATACCAATAAGACATATGGTAGGTACGGTACATCCATATATTCCATATTATTTAATTATTTTTTTTATAACTCTTAACTAGAGATATTTCAAGTTCTGATAACAATATTTATTTATTTAAGATACATCATGCACTTCAGGTGCATTGGCGGACTTAATACATAAGCGTTCCCCACCAGTCAACCTTTGGGTCATTTAAAAACCATGAAAATAGGAAGTAGGTGCATTTCGGCTGGAGTTATTTCTGAAATGTTTTAAGTACTCATATACAAACTTAACATACACTACTAAACCTATACATATAATACATAAGTACATACATATACGTAATTAAATACATACATACTTAAAAAGTTGACATTCATGTATTGGTTGATTGTGTTAACTGTTTTAATAGATACTGCTTTACCTTCGTTAGATTTTTGTTACTATTACTGAAGTGGAAACTTCTTTAGCAGCGTTATGCACTTTTTTAATGGGTAAAAAATGTTAAACTCCCGTCAGGACACGTGACTTGATAGAAAATTCGTAAGATGGAGGGAGACTAAACCACAGATTGTCATGTTTGTATACGATAGCGCAATAAATGAATATTGTATTTTACCAAATACATGATAGTACGTTTATACTGATAATTAAAACAATTTGTATTCCCTGACCATTCCAAAATATCAAAGGTGGACGATGTTAATATTAAATTTTCACTTCTGCCGGCGCTCCCGGAGTGCAACCCGTTTTTTTTGGTTCATACCTTAGCTGTGACGCTAGTACCTAAGTCCGACCTTTCACGGGTTTACGCCAAGTGTATAGGTTCGTTAGTAACTATCGTTGTTGTGTAGTTGGTAAGTAATCGTCGAACAAGGAGTATGTGTCAATTATAGCAGACCTTTACAATGAGATGTATGAATTCCCGTGTACTCCTATATCTTTGAATGAATTTTGCAGTGATTTCGAAATGAGACCTGTTGATGAGATAATGATTGGTATTATTTTAGCTGTATTTTGTTGCCGATCTGCGAGGGTTATGTACTTTGTCAGTATATTTCTTCTTAAAATTATCTATATTTGGGGTTGAAATATCAATTATATTTTAAAACGTTATTTTTTCATTCTCATTTCTTCCTTTCAAAGTAATTCTACTCTGCTGATGGAAAGCGTGAGCAGAATCTAAGAGACAATGCAGAAAATACATCAGTGCAGCGTGGTGACAGACACTATGGCGGCCTATTGAGATGGGTCTAAACAAACCATGTACGTAAGTATATATTAAAACTATCGACGGAATTTGATTAACATTTCTATATAGACTTGTTTGGTTTGTTTGTTGTATCTTGATTTCCGTCTCAACATTCTGTAGGTTCTTAATATAATAAAGGCGAAGGAATTGCGGATACACTTTTCACATTGCAATTAAATAGGGCATAGATATGCTTAAGTATGTATTTATTTGTGTTTGTTCATATAATCGGGGCAGATATAACCATTACCCTAAGCACTTCGACTTTGTTAGCACTTCAGTTCATACTTTGTGCGAAAAACTCTCATCATTTTCGAGGCGGTTTTGGTATACCTATGCCACTAAGCTCGCTTAAGAAGTTCGGTATTATACCCACATACATATGATATTTAATTAATAAATTACAGTAAAGAAATAAACAGATAATGCACGATTGAACGTAGAAAACTATCAAAGAACTGGTAAAGTCGCATGAAGTTGCTAAATGCGGGCAGCACAGGTTCAGTTGTTGCTGAGAGCCTAGGGGGATCCTATGTCCAGTGGAGATCATTTTTCGTCTGAAATGATGATGACGATAACGCGATTGGTTAATTGATTGACGCTCATTAACATAACATTTGATGGCACGGTGCTAATTCAAGTGGTCACCATGCCGTTTTTCGCTGTGCTTGATCTTGATTGTTATTTTGAGTCGGGGTGTTGTGTCCCTTTCATGTTTATTTGTAAAGTCAATATTTCGAAAGGGGTAGGTGTCTTTGAAAAGAACCATACAAACGTATACCTACAAGATTGCATTTGTTTATTGTAGGTTATCAGCTAATGTGTGTCTAAACAGGGCGTGGTGTGACGTGAGCTGCATCTAACTGGCTTAGATCACCTATTATCCTCGTCTGACGCAATAAGTCTCACTATGTGCCCGTGTTCTACTATTTTTAGGGTTGTCAAAACCTCAAAAGGAAAAAAACGGAACCATTATAGGATCACTTTGTTGTCCGTATGTCAAGATCCTTTTTGTCAGGAACGCGTGGAGTTATCCAGCTGAAATTCTTATAAAATTCTCAGATCTACTGTCCCTTGGAGCTTCGAAAAAAATAAACCTCTAAGCCAAAGGTATCAAAAGTTATAGCCGTTTATGCTACAAATTTTAGATCCTCGCAAGGGAATCAAAACCTCCAGGGTATGATTCCCGTGAAATCAGAATCTTGAAATTAAGTACGGATTAAAATCTTATAGCACATATAAAGGAAAAATTGCGCAATATACCTACAAGCTTGTAAGGAACCGTCGGTGCATGAGTCCGACTCGCACTTGATCGGTTTTTTTATTGTTTAGGGTATTAAACCAGTAGAAGTGTCACCTAGCGGTGACTTCCACTGGGTGACACCTGACATTTTGACTACCACCGGGTGATTGAATTGCTTAGCACCTGTTTTCTATGAGGATTCGCACGCGTACGTTTTACGCACGATGAAGATATTCTATGTCGCGAGGGAGTTTACACATATTCATGTAACAGAGAAAGAATACCCCGACTCACAATTTGTGGAACTCACAAAGTATTGTCTCGTGTGGGCTCGAACCCACCACAGTCGGCGGCGAAACGTCGAGAGGACCGCCCTAAAGGTTACGCCATTCATGCCGTCGAATTTTGCCGTTCAATGTGGGAATCTAAACGGTAGATTTTAAATGAAAGGCAACTTCGCTAATGGTAGACCGTCTTGACATTTGATACTTTAATTACATGATTGTACGCGTATAAATGCACTTGTGTTTCGATAATACCTTTCAAATTCCTATAGTAAGTACATGGATGACTGAGCTTTGCCCGATGTTTGTTTATGGTAAATTTTCTAAAAATACAACCTAGCTAGATCGATTTATTTCACCCCGAAACCACCTACATAAATACCTAAATTTCATGAAATTCGTTAATTTAGTTAAGTTATTAATTTAAAAATTTGTTTTTAAATAGGTCTTTATTACTCGTTAATAAAAAAAAAACTTTTAAGTCCTTTCGTTTAATACTTTTATTGGGTAGGCTATTCATAAATATGTACGCCGCAATTTGTTTACGGCGGCCATTTTCGATTAATAATAATACCAATTATAAATAATTGCATTGTCATCAGAACTAAAGCCATATTTCACAGCTCAATCGGAAATCAAGAAATGGTTCAAATTTAACTTGCAATATTTGATTATAGTCAAACATTGGGACAGGTGAGAATAAATAAAAGTTTGTAAAAATATTTAAAGACTATTAAAACAAAAAGTAATTAACAAAGTAAGGAATAGAACAAACAGTAGTTACATCAAAAGGTTTATTGTTTATCTAGTGTGTATACGTCATAACTGATATATTGCATAACGCTCTTGAGAAAGAGATATAGTTCAAAGTTTCCAGAGATAACATCACAGTACACAGTTGAAACAAACCGGATTAAAGTTAAAACATCAGAAGTCACGGTGCCGCAATTATTGAGGCGATCTTGGTTTTCTATTTGATTAAAACGCCTTTGCAACTTTCTTACAGTAAAACACGTTATCACCTATAGGTTCGTATTGTACACATCAGTTCATTATACGACATACACCTCGGCTTAGAAAGCAGACGGATTGTTATAAGGTTTGTGTTAAGGTCTCCCTCCTTTGTGGGGCTGTTGTTGTGCATATTTCACACCTTTAGCTTATACAACACCCATGGGATGAATAGGGGTGGTGACACTCCGTGTTCTTAAGTCGTCAGCACAGAGACGAACCGTAACCAAACGAGAAAATTGGTAATTTGAAAGCATTTTACAGCCTTTGGGTATATACAACTCAAGATATAACTAACTGCCGACAAAAATACTTATATATTTCTAAACACAAACATATTATAGATAACTTACATTAAAACAAAAAACGAATCATCGTGCTCATTACTCAATTATTTGTCCAGAGGGTCGAACCCTGGACCTCAGCCTGGCAGGATCACTACGTCAACAGGCTAATCGATAAGTCTATGGCACTGTTACTGTAATAACTGTCTAGTTGATCTAGCGGTTGTCATATCCGACTTCCGATTAGGAAGTCTCGGGTTCGAATCCCGGGTCAGGCCAAAATTGTTATTGAGTTTTTCTTATTATGGAAACACTTAATAACAGCTCGGAGTTTGGAACTGGGGATATGATACCCTATGCCTCGGAAGAACGTGAAACTGCCGATCATACGCCTAATCTCTTTCCCCGATCGTGTCGGTTAACTGTCCTATTGGATTATGAGAGAGAGGGAACAGAGAGTGCAACGGTGTTTGTGCACACACTTGTGCACTATAATATCTCCTGCGCAGTTAGCTGGTTTCCGTTGAGACTGGCCGCCGTGGCCGTAATCGGCGAGGAGAACATCATCAATATACACCGGTACTGCAGGTACTCATAGGCCAGTCGCTGCGAATGTTTGTAGGTTTTGCAATAACGCATTTAAGTAACTACCTACCTGCATCAAACCATTTATTTATTACGAATTTAATGTCGTAGATCAAACGGTTTTATTTTATAGTTATTGCATCTTCATAAAGCGATGTTCACAATAAACTCAATCGTTTCTAAGAGGAACTATTGTGTAGAAAAATAGTATTAACTAAATATACACTCTATGTGTAACTTGTTTGTTAAACAGTACAAAAAAGTTATTTCACAAGTCTTCTTCTTATTGAATTATTAACAATTTCTCGTAAGAAAAATCCAACAATACTTTTTGCCCGATCGGTTATCGAACCCGAGAACTAGAACATGATGAAGAGTAACAAACATGCATATATTCGTTCTCACAAACTTTCGCATTTATTTTAGTAGGATAAGATTCAACTCTCAAATAAATTTTAACCCTATCCCTTTCAATCACACTATTCACCTGCAGGTGAGTGACTATGGTCACCTGCAACTAATAGGGAATATACATAAAAATTTTATATGTCTCAAATATTTTTTCTACATTCTTTATCGTCTTTACAATATACTTAAAAGATTTTTTTATTTATGATTATATTAAACCCAGAAAATATTAAATAAAAAGTAAAAATTAAAGGAGGGAAATTCAAACTTACAAAACGCGTCACTATTGGTCGAAACGAAATGTGAAGTCGATAGCCACTTCATCGAAATTATCGGAGTAGAAATTCAAACTGTGTTTGTGTCAAAAATTATCTTTTTCCACGATTTTTATACCAATTAAAATTTTAATAAGTATAAACTAACTGAAACACTGAATAGTAAACAAACATCAAATGACAACGACGTCATTGGCTGAGTCAAAAGCGCGCGCAAAATGGCGGTGTTTAAATAACTCAAAATTAGTCAGTGTTTTAAATTTCACTTTTAAAATTAATATAGTTTGATAATTTAAAACCTATTTCTATTTTTTCTATGTTATAGAGAGGTAAATGATCAGATTGAGAAAAAAAAACCATGTATAATTCCTATTGCAATCTATTTTGATCAGATTTTGGAAATCCATAACTCGAAAAATAAGTTGACATCGCTTATCTAGCGATCTTTTAACATCTCAGTAGAGTCGGCTCATATTGACCATAAAGAAAAGAAGAAAATATATTAATTCTATAGGAGTGAAAGTTTATATGCAAGAATGCAATCTCTAAAGGCAGTTTTTTTTTATTAAGTTGGAAGGAACGTTAAAAACTATTCAAAATATATTATAAATGTGAAAAACAGTATATTAAAGAAACTTCCTGCTTAAAGTCGGTTAAAGGAATAGACTACTAACTATTTGTGAAACGTAAAGTGATCCTTGACTTCAAAATGATCTAGTAGTGTCACATATGTGAACAGTGCGTAGTACATCTGCTGTGAGCTGGTCAATGTCAGTGGAACTTTTTTTTTTAAATAGAAAATATACAGCAAATTTCACAATTTCGGCTTAACATAAATAAAACAATAACCAATGTGAAAGTAACTCTGTCTGTCTGTCTGTCACGCTTTCACGGCTAAAGCACTGCACCGATTTCAATAAAATTTGGCATGAAGATACTTGATTACTGAGGAAAGACACAGGCTACTTTTTATCGCGATTACCGACATACACACTAGCGAAGCTGCGCGTAAAATCTAGTATCTAATATAACCGCAAATCTATGTTCTACATGTTGTATAAAATTAAAATATCATATTAATTAATAATTATGGAATAATTTATCAACAACAATTATTATTTACAATGTTTTTAATTAGTCATAATAAAGACAAATTATTTTTGTTTCTTTTGCTTTATTTAAACGATTAAAATATAAGAAGAACAGGAATAAGAAATAAACTTACCTTTAAATATATAATTAAATTCTCCAAAATATAAAAAAGCACTATGTAGCACAATAGCTGAACTTTTACTGTGTACACGTCTAAACTTGGCAACGATAGGTAAGCAAATGCAGTTTACGCATGCGCGATGCGGTTATATTTACGAACGCCGAGCGTCCACTCCTAGTAGACACAATAACAGTCCATTTTGGCGGCAAACAACATGAAAACGTATGAAAATGAAACATATATAAATGTAAATGTATAAAGCGGCGTTGCCATTGCAATTTAATTAATCATCAATAAACAGTTAACGAGCTTTAAATGAAGTGTTTGTTTACAGCAATAATACATTTATATGTATTAACTTGTAGATGTTTCCTACATACACAAAGTTGTAAATAACTGAACGGTTTATCTGTGTTTTAGGTAAATGGTTATTAATTTATAATACACACAGAATTTAATAAAAAGAAAGATTGTTTAAAGAGCTGATTATCTTTAAATTTTCACTTTGAAACACAAAAAAATACAAGACTAGTGACCGTAGGGGAGCCACGCTTCGGCATGCATGGGCCGGCTCGACCAGAGTGATACCACGGCCTCACAGAAAACCGGTGTGAAACAGCGCCTGTGCTGTGTTTCACCGAGTGAGTGAGGATACCGGAGGCCCATAATCCAACCCTTCCCCTCATCCCCCTCCCCATCCCCCAAGGCCGGCAACGCACTTGTGACGCCTCTGGTGTTACGGGTCTCCATGGGCGGCGGTAATCGCTTACCATCAGGCGATACGTCTGCTCGCATGCCACCAATTCCATAAAAAAAGACTAAACTCGGCGTTCTACACTCTTTTTTGACATAGTTATAATTTTTTTACTTAAAAAAATTATAACTATTTTTTTATATGGTAATGACGTAGAAAAACATATGATACTAGACTACTGGAATCGTTTTATTTAGTAAAAAACATTCGCGACTGAAAGCAAGTGAATTCATCTATTTAATAAAATCCAATGACAAATAACCTAGATCTAAGAATTTTGATAAAGTAATAGGTACGACTTCTTCGGTATTGTTCATTTAATAGTGCACAGACTTTCTGTTATTTTTACACACTTTCTCATTTATATAAGCCATAATCCAGTCGTTATATAGGAAAACTTATATTTAGGTAGAAACAAATGCTCCCACGCAAATAAATAGAAACACATAAAACCTTCAAGAATTTCGTAAAGGTCCCTTCTATCCAATTTACGCTTGTCCTAGATCAACTCTCATATTTATAATATCCTGGTAGCTATCCTAACTTGATCTCAATAAATAAAAAGATTTGATCTACGTCATGAGGAGAAAGTAGGTGGTAAGAGGTCTGCATAAAATGGCAGCAAAGGATGACGAAACTTGTATAGCGCCTTACATTATTATGTCTAGGAAACATTCCGGTGTTTACCAGGCGGTTAGAAATTTCCGTAGGTCAATAGTAGTGCAAAATTTTCCATATACTTGTAGAAAAGATGATGTGTAAATAAAGATAATCTATAATTTATTTATGATAACAAAGTTTCAAAATTGTCAGAAACTAACCCATATTCCAAGCGCCTGATAAAAGAATTTCGTTCTAATGTAAAGACGCGAGGAATTGCATCAGTATATGTTCGTCCTAGATAATATCCCATATAATCCGTGATAAAAATTGCATGCGCAAACTTCTATAAACATATTCATGTTCTCAACGTAAACAACTTGTTTATTTCATCAGAATGTCAATTTCGTCTCATTGTAAACATAAAATATTTAAATAAAATAAAGAAAAGGAATATAAAAAATATGATTACTGCATTTGTAAGCATCTTAGACTTTTTTTACTGTTGTTATAAATGCGAAATATTTTGAACAGGAGTGTTGTTGTAATTACTCTTTCACGCAAAATATATTGAAATGATTTAGATGAAACAGTTACAATACATAATTTATTTACTTATATAACCCATAACTTTCGATCGCCTACACCAAACTGGACAGTTCTTTTTTTATGTGTATGTTATTGTCAGGACAAGGTTTGTATAAATGTTGTAAAAAACTAAAGAAAACCGGATTTGTTACACTTTCTTAGTTCGGTAGTTTGCGGCCCTGCGGAAAGGTAACACGGGCTTACTAAAATGAGTTGTTTTAGAAAAAAATACGAAAATGAATACGGCGGTATACAGTTCCCCGGGTCAGCTAGTCTTTACATAAATACGTGAAGCAAAAACTCTGTACTCCTTCTAATGAATATTATGGCAACGGAGGAGTATGAAATTTTGCACAGTTAAAGTTTACGTGGAGGAGGAGTAAAGAAAGCTAAATAAAACAAAAAAAATGAAATACGGTCGATGTTCGGCTACTTATAGTATAAAGCAATAGTTTAAACACATGGACTATTTCTTACCGCGCGATGTTCGACATAGCTAAAAGCAGTACCGCGGGCAGAAACTGATATATGCTTTGCAATTTTTTCTAACCGCCTGGTAAACACCGGAATGTTTCGTTTTTGGACCTTATTTGACCAAAAAAGACCAGGCACGAGTTTTACTAAAAAAAAATCGATTTACCGAATTCTGATAGTTGTGAGTCAAATTACAATTAACGATTTCTTTAGCTTACTTAGAGAATGTTCAGTGCAGTCACTTGAGGGAACTCGTAGCAACAACGAAGGAGGTTAACATTTGATGATGCAGCGTCATCAAAGGTGGCATCATTGATGCCATAAGGCGAAACCGGTCAGGTGTAAACATAAATAAAATAGTGGAATAAGCACAAGTGATTTTAATTCTAGAATATAATGTTCTGGGCATTTTAAGAAGATTTTCTGTCTTAAAAGTCCAGATTTTGTTTTGTTCTTTCTTCTCATGACTAGTCCAGTTAGGAAAGGAAAAACTCATCTCTGTAGAAAAAAGTTTAATAGTACTTACTATTAGTCGTAGTAAGTTAATGTATGTAATCTAATTGCAGAATAAATGATTTCATTTCATTTCCATCACTGCTGGAGACAGGTTTTCTCATGGTTCGCAACAGCTGTTGGTCCCGTATTCAGCGGCTTCTCGCTACCTTTCAGTTTTAATTTATAACAATAGAAATCAAAAAGCAATATTTTATTTAGTCATAACCATAAATATGGTAAACTGCTTCCATAAAATATGGTGTATGATGTAAATTGTACAAAGTTTGCACCAGGCACCCAGAAAACATTGAGGTTATTCGATATTGATGTTAATCTAATCTTTATAGGACTTGTAGAATCTAGGAATTCAGGGCACATTGCTTAAAAGAACACGGTAGGTAGGGACCGAGTAAAACTTATACATGTGGCAGG
Source organism: Hyphantria cunea (assembly GCA_003709505.1). NCBI lineage: Eukaryota > Metazoa > Arthropoda > Insecta > Lepidoptera > Erebidae > Hyphantria > Hyphantria cunea. Next base: position 131,675 of record PKRV01001398.1, on the reverse strand, counting down.
CTAAAAAAAGTATTTGGCAGTAGGTATTCCAGACTCAACACCGTGGGAGAGCCACGCTTCCGCATGCATGGGCCGGCTCGACCGGAGTGATACCACGGCCTCACAGAAAACCGGTGTGAAATAGCGCCTGCGCTGTGCTTCACCGAGTGAGTGAGGATATCGGAGGCCCATAATCCAACCCTTCCCCTCAACCCCCTCCTCATCCCCCAAGGCCGGCAACGCACTTGTGATGCCTCTGGTGTTACGGGTGTCCATGGGGGGCGGTAATCGCTTACCATCAAGTGATACGTCTGCTCGTTTGCCCCCTATTCCATAAAAAAACTCAAAGTAAAAGGAAGCACTGCCTAAACTATCAGCTAGATCAGATAGGATTGGGTTTTCTGTGAGGCCGTGGTATCACTCCGGTCGAGCCGGCCCATTCATGCCGAAGCGTGGTTCTCCCACGCTATAAACTTCTCCTACATAGGAATATTCATTAAATCAAAATCATTACAACTAACATTCAGAATCACAATAGACACAAGCAATGTCGAAAATTAAATAAAATCAGGAACACGAAATCAAAATTATAATAAAACTAGTTTTATAATTCATTTCATAATCTATTGTATGTTTTTGGTGGTCTGCAGTACGTTAAACAGTAGTGCCTTGTAAATTTTGTTCAATCTCAATCTATTTTCTGTGAATTTTCTTCTGCTACGAGTTGTTGTATCGGCCATAGCCTCAAAAAGTTCAGGATTCGATTTTATAAAAACCGCGGTTTCAAACATTTATAAACATGGCAACGTCATGATTTTATATTGCTTAAACACATGCTCTTATACAACCTCAACCCACGCGAATACGCTGAGAGTATCACTAAAGCGGCCTTTTTTTTTTTTTTGTACGTGGTGGAATGCATTTACGCACTTCGCTCCCCCCCTCCCCCGCGGGGACAGGGGGTTCGCTTTGTGTGGGGCTCCTGACTGACTCGCCAGAATACCCACTAAAGCACCACGGTGTGCAACTCTGCGCCTGAGACGGGTGAGATCCGGGAACCGCTTTCTTACGCCATCCGGACCCCTCCCAGCGCGTATGGCTCTGACCGCCAATACCCTCTGAGGGCGCCAGAGGCGCGCTTTATTCTGGGCGGTCAGAGCCGACACCCACACCGGTGCGCCGTACAGCGCCAGCGACCGGACAACCCCCGTGAAATCACTAAAGCGGCCTCACGGAAGCTAGGTGTGTTAAATAGGGTGAGACGGTTCTTCTCGCCCGGGCATCTGTGTCTTCTTTACAAGACCCAGGTTCGCTCGTGCGTGGAGTACTGTTCTCACCTTTGCGATGGTGCCGCACAGTACCTGTTTGACGCTCTTGACCGGGTGCAGCGGCGAGCAATCCGTATTATCGATAGTCCCGAAGCCACCGAGACCCTTGAGCCTCTACAGTTGCGTAGAGATATCGCCTCCTTGGCAGTCCTCTATCGCCTTTACCATGGTGAGTGTTCTGAAGAGCTCTTCCAATTGATCCCCCCCTCTCCCTTCCTCTACAGAACAACACGTGCCGGCCTTAAAAGTCACCGCTTTAAAGTGGAAGACATACGTTCTCGTACTCATCGCTTCTTACTACTAATTCTTTATATGTCAAAATGTCCCAAAATATAATTCCACTTATCTAAAATTTTAAGCAGTCGTTTCATGATAAGCTGTAAGTAAGTCATCAATATTAAGCAAGGTTGCAAGTTTAAATAGCGCACACGCTTAACTGCATATTTTTAAAGTGAAAACTTCTTAAGGCGCTTTAAGTACTTTTAGCTAGTTCGTCACGGTCAATCTTATTGATGGTTTTAGGGACTTTTAATAATTGTTTATTGCTAAGCCAAGTCTCAAATAGTTTTTTTTATTACTTTCATAACAATCTGTTGTTCAGAACCTTAACCATTTTCTCAAAAATGGTATTTGCTTTTTATCAACGTAAATGCACTGTGAATCTAAATGTGGACTTGTCTTTTTTATAAGGAAAATGTGTACTGCAATCATCTACTAAACTGCAACACATTGCTATAAATAAATTTATAGGCATTACCTTTGTAACTATGTTGTAAGTGAATGTATGTAATAATAACGCCACTGCTAAGTGCTACATGCTAGAATACTTAACTTAATTACGGTATTAATTTGCTCCAAACTAAAGATTAGTCCTTTTAACTATCTTTACATCGATCACTATATTCATGGCCTTACCGAGGCAGGTAGGGGCAGCTGATGGGTTTGGTTACATCCCTACTAACTATCTTCTTTTATGGTTAAAGTTAAAAAAGTACTTTTTGCCATTTGAAGCACAATGACCAACTTGTAAAAATCGTGTGTCGCACCCTTTCTACCAACACGCTAGCAGCGCTGCAAGCAAAAGTGCCGCGCTTGGAACCTCAATCGTTGGCCGCCTCGGTCCATGCACTCCACACTTAAATAACAACATTAATTAATCTAGTCGAGCCACTTTGAGTACCGTGAAGATCGCGGCAACAGCTATAATAGCGGAGAACAACGCGGGGCTCAGCTAGTGTATTATAAAAACCAGATTTGCCCCCCTTGGCCCAGAACCTGGCTACGCCCATGACTATATGCAAAATAAGTAAAATAAGTCTAAGTAATAACGTTTACGCAAAAATGTGTTTAATTTTTTTTCTGTATATGGGCTATGCATTCCTGAACGATGCTCAGAAAAAAAACTTAGAATGTTGTTACTTTCCTGTTAAAAATGCTGCCAACTCACACACTTAATGTCCCATGTCCCTGTTATTTATATCAAAAAAGGTTACATTTATTACATCAACGTCATCGGCCCATCGCAGTCCACTGCTGGACATAGGTCTCTCCAATTGCACTCTACTAGGTTCCATTCTCGACTTCTCGTATCCAGCTGATTTCAGTTTGTTTAGTGATATAAATACTATAATAAAATATTTAAAGGTATTAAACAGGTCGTGGTGTATACATAGAATAGAATTACCTGAAACTTTGATGAGGTTAAATTGGGAGTGATCATGTAGTCTTAGAGGCTTACATGGTCAATCTGTAACCCATTTTCGGTGCAATCATATAGTATGACTATTTAGAATAGAATTACCTGAAACTTTGATGAGGTTAAATTGGGAGTGATCATGTAGTCTTAGAGGCTTACATGGTCAATCTGTAACCCATTTTCGGTGCAATCATATAGTATGACTATTAAGCTTCAACTAAAAAAATACTGAAACTTATTTTATTTATTTTGGCACCAATCTCCTAAAAAATCTCAGCTGCATAATTGTTGGAATCTGCCTATTCAAGACTTGGTAACACAGAAAACGTCAAAATGAAAATGTATACTATTTAAATGTCACAATAGATCAAAAGTAACATAGAAACTAAAAAAACAAACAATAACAAATGAATGTTAAATCGCTAGAATGATGATAAGATAAGGAAAGGACAGAGATGTGCCCGTGTCGTATTTGCGACACTGAAAAATGGATACCGATGATCCACGAAGGCCTCTACTGGGTAAGTTTTTAAATTATTAATTATTAGATTCTTCGTAATCCTTAGGTACGTGTTCTTACCAGCATATGTATTCTAAAAGCATTTATTGTCTTTCGAAGGTCTTTTAGAAGTTACGCAGCCAGATTAAAATGTTTTCTAATGTATAAGAATTAGTTTAGAACATTCTTCTTACTTCAATGTGTATAACTTTAATAACTTATAAATTATTTAAAATATATGTCGTTTATCATCTAGATGAATACATTGGGCAAAATAATGTTCTATTTAAGTGTAATAAGGAAAACTCCTTATTACACTTAAATAGAACATTATTTTCTTGTCAATGCTACTCAAACATTGTAAATACTTCCATACATCAAACTAGAGGAAATATAAAACACTGAAGGTACATTTGAAACAGTCTTTTATATTTCAAAAATTTACTGTAGTTTTACAGTAAATTTTTGAAATATAAAAGACTGTTTCAAATGTACCTTCAGTGTTTTATATTTCCTCTAGTTTGATGTATGGAAGTATTTACAATGTTTGAGTAGCATTGACACTTAATGTTTATAAAGCCATATAATATGTTTTATATCTCATAATCAATGTATTCAATTAGAGGCGAATTATTAACCACTGTCAAGTGTAAACATTAATAGAAATGTAAATACACAGATACAAATACACATACCATAGTGTTACTTGCTGATTTTGCTGTACTTTACTCATCCCGCTGTAACACAATATTTTTTGGGATGTAAAGTAGTTTTATGTCGTATTTTAGACTATCTATCTTTATATCTCCATGTTACAAATTTCATTCGGTTTCATTAAGTTGTTTTGCATGAAAGACTATCGGTAAAAAAGCATTGTTATGATGCCCTCAGCGGTGCAGGGGTAGTGTATGCAACTGAGGTCCATTAGGTCTCAGGTTCGAATACTGGGACCGAATGTTTGTATGATCTGTAAATATTTGTTTTGGAATTTGGGTGTTTTCATGTCATGTATAATATGTATGTATTTACAAAAAAAAAGTATTTATGTTTTCATATCAGTTGTCCCATGTAGCCATAATATAGGCTCTGCTTGGTTTGGACTTAATGGCGTTGTGTATTAAATGTCCTAAATATTTTGAAAAAAATATATCCTCATAAATGAACTCTTACATTTTTAATATAAAGTAGGGTTTCATTGTTGGACAATTAGTGTGTTTTCATGTCATGTATAATATGTATGTATTTACAAAAAAAAAGTATTTATGTTTTCATATCAGTTGTCCCATGTAGCCATAATACAGGCTCTGCTTGGTTTGGGACATAATGGGGTTGTGTATTAAATGTCCTAAATATTTAGAAAAAAATATATCCTCATAAATGAACTCTTACATTTTTAATATAAAGTGGGGTTTCATTGTTGGACAATTATTGTGGTAAGAAATAGTCTATAATGAAAATAATCCTTACTCAACTTCAAAATCAAATAGCATTTATTTCAATTAGACTGTTTTTAGACTGCTTTGAATCATTACACAATACTGGATAGGGTTGCATGTTTTCAAAATGCCATTTGTATGAAGAACTGGCAAAAAACTTCAATAATCTATGATATTAAAAAAGGCTAGGAAGCAGAAAAGCAATTTTTAAAACTGAATGTGATGAATATATGACTTCGAACATTGTGTTGCTTATCCACTGCAAGTGGAAGTCTCCCTTTTTACCCACCTGCAAAAGAAGGAGAGTTGTTTTTTGTATATATGTATATGTATGTATTTCTTAGGCACGCCCCAGAGCGTAAATGGCTTTTCATATTTTAACGTAACTGGTGGTTTTAGACATGAAAATGACACTGGGGACATCAAAATAAAAAAAACAAAATTAAGGATTTTTAGGGCCAAAAACGTTACTCAAAAAAAAATTGTTTTCAAAATATAAAATATATATAAAGAGTGTGGTACAAAATAAAAAAAATTTAATGGTGATTACGAATATTTATATATAACTTATATGTTTTATATATGATATTGACGCAGTTGGGTTTTATTTTTTTATAAATTCGAATTCTACTCAGTCATTTTACCAAAACAAATAGAATTTGTCTTTGTAATGTATTTTGCTATATAATTTTTTATAGGCACTTTTTTAAATGAAAGATGAATTAATATTGCTATTATGCAATGCTAATATGCAATAACTTGGAGATAGGGAATACTAGAGATTTGCATCTCTAGTATTCCCTATCTCCAAGTTATTGTTTATCTTTAACAGAGTTTAATTATTTAATTGAGAGTAATCTTTAAATGGATGACTCAAATATTTCAAGAATTAAATTTTATACTCATAAAAAATAAAATAAAAATAAATACTTTAATTAAAAGTAAATTAAACTCACTTGTACTTATTCCAGTATTTTATTTATGCTAAAATAGTGGAATAAGTACATTTGATTCTAGAACGTATTGCAACAAGTTCCATCAAGTGTAACAATCGAGATTATAAGTTTAAATCCATATCGTCCATCCACTATGGACCTAACATTTTAAAACGAGAGTCAACCCTACATAAAAATCAAACTATAACACCTCTCTTTTTGCGTCGGGGGTCAAAATATATTAGTTTTTCTGGTATAATGTTGCTTAAGTTATTTAAACAAAAAAACTGTTTTTAAACTCAAAATTATCAAAGTTTATTTGAACTGTTCTGCCTTCATAATAAGACTCATAATCCTACTTAACGCCTGCTTAATAAAATATATTTATCTTTTGTCATGTATAAATATAAAACTATGTTTTATTGTCCAGCTGCACACCATTATATAAACTTACTTTCAGCTTGTTTATACCGTAGTTTAAACACTAAATGATAAACTGGTTAATCCAAGAGCTAGCTGTGATTGTCTGATGTTTTACTACATTCCTGACGCCCTGTGATATGATCTGCTTGTCTAGCGATTCTGATGGGTCGCGAGTTACATCGGCCTTAAAGAATAATTGTGTGATGAGGTAAATTGAGTTCTACATTTGAGTGTAAATACTATCTACTAGACGACCCTGGCCCACTTTGTTAGGCGTTAACCGCCCGCTTTCTTCGACTTGATTTACTAATACTATCATTTTTAACTGAATTTTTTGTCCAATTATGATAAAATGTGACCTCTGTCACTCTTGAATAGTGTCGCTTTCTGTTAGTGAAAGAATTTTCAGTATCGGATCAGTACTTCCGAAGATTACCTCCTGCAACTATACTAACAAAGTTGGAAACTTTACCTCTTTATAATATTGAAGTATACTAACTGACACGGCAAACGTTGTTTAGCCATGAAGAAATGAAAAATAATGACGTTACCCTTCCTTAGGTCGCTACCCTTACGCATGGAGGGTTTTGCCCATAATCTCCACTGGCCAGGCGGAGTGATGATTTGCGCAAGATGGCTGGCAGAAACTGGATACGATAAGCTGAGGATCGAACTAAGTGGCGTGCAATTGGAGAGGCCTACATCAAGCAGTGGACTGCGATAGGCTGATGATGATGAAGGTCTTTACTCCTAGGGTCATTCTTATCATTTAAGAATATAGGAAAAATAGATGTTGGCCGTTTCTCAGACTTACTCGATATGCACACAAAATTAATAAAAATCGATCCAGGCGTTTCGGAGGAGTTTGGTAACAAACACCGCCACACGAGAATTTTATATATTAGATAGTGTAGATAACATACATCTTTACATAGTATAATATGGAATCACTCCGCTATCTGTTCACTTGATCTTTTAAACTATTCAACGGATTACAATGTAGTTTTACAGCAATAGAGTGATTCAAGGGGAAGGTTTATATGTATACATGCGTATTAAAGTGAAGAAATCCGAGAATTCGAAAGGCCTCCGTACGAAACCATTCCGGATCGCTAGCAAAAATAAATATTTTTATTTGTAGGCCAAAGTCTATTTTCTTGGAAGACCATGACCCGTAGTGGACTGTTGTAATCTGAAAAAGACGATGTTTATTCACTGTACTCACTCACTCACTCGGTTAACAACAAAATCTATATTCTTATTTTTAATCTCTTTTAAAGACCCTGTTTTCTCGGCTATCTAATACTTTTTAACAAGCAGTTCTTGTTTAGATATATACCTGTATAATAATATGAGTTTCGAAAATGGCTCCAACGATTTTCATGAAATTTAGCATACAGGGGGTTTCGGGGGCGTTAAATCGATCTGGCTTAGATTCATTTATAGAAAAATTTTACTTAGTATAAAGTCGCGTCCGCTGTCTGTTCGCACAAATCTTTTAAACTAGGTACTCAACGGATTTTGATGTAGTTTTCAGCAATTAATAGAGTGATTCAATTGGAAGATTTATATATGCAATACGTGCATTTTATAGTAGATCAAATGCCAGAATTTCAAAAATTTCCCTACAAAGCCGGGCCAGGCCGAAAACACCAAGCGAAGTTCGGTCATCCAGGTTCTTTAATTAAAAAGAGTTAGCAGCACCAGTCTACCTTCACAGATATTCATAAAAACTGAGCTCTGTGTGACTCTTTAAAGTCATTAACATTCTTGTCACAAGCTTGCGTTTAGAATAGACGAAACAAGCCATGAAAATACGTTTGTTGCCACCTTTGAGGCACCTTTTTTTATTAGCTAGCTATGCCCATGACTTCGTCCGCGTGGAACAGGAACTTTGCCTTTTTCCCTTCTTCCGCATTAAAAGCCATGTCCTGTCTCAGGCTCTAGACTATCTTGTTTTTATGTATTGCCCAGCGAAAATACCTGATGGAAAGTATAAGTAGAATCCAAGAGTGGTGGTCACCATACTCATGATGCGAATACAGACAATGCATCAATGCAGCATGGTGACCCTCACTATGGCGGCCTAGTGATGTTTCTGCATCATTGGGCCTCCGGACTCTCACTCACCAACGAAACACGACAGCACGAATGAAATCTGTGTATCAGATTTTATTTAAATCTGTTCAGTAGTTTTGGTGAAGCGCGACAGACACACAAACGAAGTTACTTTGGCGTTTATAATACTAGTAAGGATATGTTTTTCAAGTCACGTTGTTACACTTTTTTTCTGAATAAAAAACCGTGACGGTACCTATTTATCGAAAACAATATTACTCTGCATCTCATTATAAGTAAAGTATTTATAAGAAATAAATTCTTCAAGAAGTAACAATGAGGATACATTCAAATGGTTCAAACTCATATTACGAATGATTGACATCCTTGAACAGGCCACTTCCAAAGGACGTTTTGGCCTATCATAAGACACCAACCTTAAGGATTGGTATAGTTATCGAATGATATTATTCTTCTCTTAGGAGAGGGTTAAGGCCATACGTCCCCACGCTGGCCAAGTGCGGGTTGGGGACTGGCAAGAATACGTTATGGCTACGTACCTTGCCGGTGGATGTTTTTAAGCCGCCCGAAGGCCTCCAACTAAGCTTCACGACTGTTATCGTATGATAACAACCGGGACCGACTGCTTAACGCGACCTCCGAATCACGGAGACGCTCATGGTAACATGCCACCAGCTGTCACCGATTGAGGTACTGACCACGCCGTCGTTGCTTACCTCGGTGATTGTTTCTAATCACCGATTGCAACTGAGCTATGAGCGCCTCGTACGTATGGCCGTATGGCCTTAACCCTCTCCTGAGAGGCGACCCGAGCCCAGCTGTGGGACATTATGGGTTGTTGTTGATGATGATGATGATTGTTCTACTCACTTTGCTACCTTCGTCACTCCTTAGAATCCTGTGGAAAGTTATTCATAATTCGTCACCTTTATGTCGTTTACCTCCCTTTAAACAGATCTAGGCCGTCTTCGTTTTCTCTTACATTCTAGCTTTGCTCTCACTATTATTCTGAACAAATTGTCGTATCTTATTAAAGAACTAGTATGTTCAGAATAATGACTTACTCTAAGTACAGCTATTTTATAGGTGAGTGCGTATGCCGTACAAACAGGCTCATATGAATAACAGTAAGACACTTAAGTATGGTAAATAGGATTAGGGATTTATGTTTCTTACATTAACGTATTATTTACTTTGCGTTGACACAAATAAATCTTTATATTACACCTAGATAGGCTTATCACACCACTACGACGTTTATAATTGTGTTAATTCTTAGCGGGATTACTTAAAAGTACCAATATAACGTAGGCATCTGGTTATGTTGTAGGGTATGGCAAATATTGACTAGCTTAGGCTTTAATTTATTCTTCATCATCATTTTAGTCGAAAGACGTCCACCGCTTGATATAGTCCTCCCTTAAGGCTCCCCATAACAATCGGTTCTGGGCATCCGGCGGCTTCCTACGACCCTTACCAGGTTGTCGGACTACCTTGTAGGGGGCCTACCCATGCTCTGTTTTGCTGTACACGGTCGCCACTCCAGAACTCTTTGGCCCCAACAGCCATGTCTGCAAGCAATATACCCAGTCCAGTGCCAATTAAAGATGGCAATTCTACGGGCAATGTCGATGAACTTGAGTCGTCTGCGGATCTCCTCATTCCTGATTCGATGAGAGTTTTTTTCTTTAATTTATTATTCTATCTTTATTTATTTCTGCTTTACAATACCTGTAATAGCCATGGTCTACAAATAACTTGACTTAATGGTCTTAGTTCGCTTGATTAGGCTTCTGCCCTGCTTCAGCTTCTGCCGTCGTTAACGGTATTTAGATCCTGGACACTGGTTTTCTAGGTAGTAGAGCCACGTTTGAGCATGACGGGGCCGGGTCGATCGGGGCGATTCTACCTTCTCAACTTAAAATGACAAGAATTTTGTTGTCGTATTTCGTTGGCGAGTGAGAGACCGGAGGCCAAATGATGCAATAGTATCTCAATAGACCGCCATGGTATGGGCCACCATGCTGCATTGTCCCGTTGTCAACATTCGCAATGAGTATGATCTTTACTCGCATTCTACTTGCATTCTGCTCATGGTGTCCATTAGACCGAATAGTGTAATATCGTTGGCCTATGTATTTTAAGTACAAAAAAAGCTTCGGCTGTGTGTGTGTTAAGTCATATGAAGTTTACGTTACTACGTAAACTTCATATGACTTATCTATTTCCTACTAATTTATTTGAAATGAAACATAAAACACAAATGTGAAAAATGATTGAAGTGTAAACACGTTAAGTTGACTTGTCACTAACTGACAGTACGTCTATCACCTTAGCAGAAGCAGGCCCCCGAGTTCACGCCCTATTGGGCAGGAAGGGATACCTTGTCACCCCACGCACGAGGAGGCACTCTGTACAAGTACAAGAAAATTATTTTCTACTACTGGCTATTGGTACTCGAGACAGCATTCCAGTCGGGTCGAGTCCGACATAACCAATCAGATTTAATATCTGGAGCCCGTATCCGATCTTCAAAACTTCGCCGAGTACTTTTAAGGGTTTTATTTCCCAAGAGATTCGTTTTCAAAATTTTCAAGCTTATTTAATGTCTGTCTCACACCAAAACTACCCAAGAATTCGTTTATCTACAACTACAAGTCGATTACTAATCTATTCAAATGTTGCCTGTAAGAAATTTCTTCTTAGCGATAAAGCCGTCGTTTGTACATGATCATTATTTTGATATATATCTACCTACTTGTATTTCTATGCTATGTTAAATATCACCAGCTGAGTTTTATTTATATAATATATATATATAAGGCGCTCATAGCCCAGTTGCACTCGGTGATTAGAAACAATCATCGAGGGTAAGCAACGATGGCGCGGTCAGTACCTGGATGGGTGACCGCTGGTGGCATGTTACCATGAGCGTCTCCGTGATTCGGAGGTCACGTTAAGCAGTCGGTCCCGGTTGTTATCATACGATAACAGTCGTGAAGCTTAGTTGGAGGCCTTCGGGCGGCTTAAAAACATCCAACGGCAAGATTTACGTAGCCACAACGTATTCTTGCCAGTCCCCAACCCGCACTTGGCCAGCGTGGGGACGTATGGCCTTAACCCTCTCCTGAGAGGAGACCCGAGCCCAGCAGTGGGACATTATGGGTTGTTGTTTGAGTTTTATTTAAAACGCAATAAATACAACGCATGCTTTGATTCGTGTCTGGTTTCAACGGTAACCTTGCTACGAAAGTGGAGTGCATGCTGTTTAGATAACAAAACGTACAAACACGAAAAGTAGTAGTAACATTCTCTGTGAATCTATCTTCTTTTGAAGCCAGAATCAAAGTAGTTTTAAATCTTATACCGTAACTTGTGGACATCAAAATTTGACAAATTGTGAGAATGGATTTGCTATTTATAAATATTTAGAAGATATAAGAAATATCTTACATAACAAGGTAACGAATTATTTAAAATAAAATCATTTTTGTATTTTTTAATTTTGATGTATCCAGTGCCACTCTCACGACAAAGACGAATCTATTGACACCACTCACACAAAATACGCTGTGCTATATTGCCATATATACATCTTTGGCAGTGGACTAAAAATATGAACAAGAAAAATTTTAAATAACTGTCACCCGACTCCGTAAAAACTTGTGACAGAATTAAATGGTCTATGTTATCCATGTCTCTATTACGAACTATTAACACGTCGTTCATTAAAATAATTTCAGTAATATTGGTATGTTCTAACGTATGGAACATACAAGCAGAGATAGAATCCCAAAACTATTACTCTCTTTTTATTTTCACTGTAGTTATGTAAAAAACCATTCTATCTGATATCAACTCACAAACTTACTCGTCCACCGGAAAGCATCCAAATGCTCAATAAAGCGGTTAAATCTGAATATTGACAAGACATTGACAATTGTTAACATATGCCTTCTCTTCTCTTTCTTCTCCTTATTAGCAAAAGTCAAGGAATCCAATTAACGTATATTCCTATTAATTGTATGTACATTGTCTGTGTGGTGTTGGATCAAGAGAACGAAATGACTTTACCCGTATTGATCCCATGGGTATCATAATAGACGATTAAGTGAGCATATTCTGCAGGACAATAGGACTGCAAAAGGTAAGAAAACTTGAAATAAACCCTATGCCAATACGTAGTGCCAGCGTAGTGAATTAGACTCCATGAAACGCAGCGGCCTCGTTGGAGACGGCGACAGTCCTGGTTCGTTTCCCATCTTTTTATAAAGAGGATATGGATGCGAGGCTCTATGATCTGACTTCTGACATCCGCCAGAGACGGTAAAATGCCACCACTGTGCAGCTGACTCCACTCGGACTTCGCCCAGCATATGCTAGAGAACTGCTCTACGTGGGTTTCTGCCAAGTCGGCCAAATCGGATGAAACCTGTTGCCGCTAGTAAGCATTGCTGCCATGCTGGCGGGTGAGGAGGGCTGGGCGCAGTGGTCTCATTTTGTGAAGCTGTAATGCTCTAGAAAGAGACCGCTGAGCGGACTCGAGAGAGGGCTGATCCCGAGCGTAGACGTCGTCGGCGACGATATCAACCGTCTTCAGAAACGTAAACTGCAAAAGAGTGGGGACCTCGTTAAATCGATGTGGTCAGCGGTAGGAGGGCGGCCTGATCGCAAATCTGCGGTCAGGCTCGGGTCCTCCTCAGAGCAGGGTGCCTGAGACCGGCCCTCGGGGTGATTTTTAGTGGAATCACTACATACGTGGCTCCTCAGGGACTATCTGTAGGGAGTTTCCACCCCGTCTAGAAAAGTGTTCATCACACTGAAAAATTAATAATTGAATAAGTAATCTCTTTAGGAACTAGCTACTACTAACTAGATATTGTTCTTGTAATTTAGTCACGTGAGTTCTTTTTACTAGTAAACAAACATTTTACTTTTCAACTGTAATCTGTTTGGGTTAATTAGTCCAATTTTACAGTATTTTTCAGATAGTCATAACATGAAGTAGCTTCCGCCATTGTTCGCTTAGATCTTTTAAACTACTCGACGGATTTAAATGCAGTTTTCAGCAATAGAGAGAGTGATTGACGAGGAAGGTTTATATGTGAAACACATGCATGGTGTGGTAGAGGAAATCCAAGAATTTTAAAGAATTCCGGGTCGCTAATAATAAATAAAACATGTTGATTAATACATTATTATACATACACACACGGAATGGGCACACGTGCTCGCTTATGTACACACGCGTGCACGCACACATACACACAACTCACATGAAGTTTCCTACACGTTATTGTAATTAGCATTTTGGAGAAGTCTCTTACTACACCATGAACACATTTATTATTTCAACTAATATATGGATGTATTTTCCTTATAACATCGTTAATACCTTCTATTACTATGTAATAGAATGTTAACGAGGTGTTTTATTTCCTTTGGCTATCTCACGTTTCGCGACTAATCTCGATGTTGCTAACACGGATTTCGAAAAATATTGTTCATAATGAAAGTAAACTGACTAATAACATGGACATGGCACGTAGTTATCCTTTTTAGATCGTAGGTCAAATATTCTGGTATTAATTCTTAGAATATAGTTTCACAAATTTTTTTCAAAAGTACATAAGATCACTTCATTAAAGCTATTTAACAAATTTCACCTGGTTAGTTGGAAGGGCTTACTACATTAAAAGTTTTCTTCAAAGTATTTTTATTTTATTTTATAGAAGGTGTTGTGTTCTGTAAAAGGCGAGTGTTATTTACGAATAAGTTTCTAAGGCAACCTTTGACTGCACGAATGACTTACTGGTTTAAGGGGTGTTGTGGGTTCGATCCCGTTTGAGTAATCGAGTTGTACCTACAATTGTGACTTCTATCGTGTGTGGACGCCTGTCCCTTGACGCTGGAAGTCACGTTCCATCGGGTGACCAGTCTGGTCATTAGCATTACCAGTTTTTTATGGTATACATCTTTATATAGTATACAAGGCATCATAAAAAAGTACATGTCTTTATTTCCTTTAGAGGGCGCCACCATATAGCCTATAAATAGCGGGCCTCATTTGCCTGAATATGACAAGTAGTTTCAGAGGTAAGAGGAACATACATACGTACAGATAACTGTACATACGTAGACTGTTGCAATAAATCCCTCATTTTGGTTTTGCGTAGTCGGGTAAATACTGGTCCTTGTACGCTAGATCTTACAAAATAGGCAACGAATTTTAATGAGATTTTCACCAATGGAATGGATGATTCAAGAGAATCGTTTGTAATTTATAATCCATTCATGTTATAGTTAAGATAAACTGAGATTTTCGGTCACTAGTAACTACCTAATAATGTCAATATATTCGATTGGTTTAGTTCCGAATAAACTGAGCAGTTACGTCATCTCAACTACTAAACAACAACGTGCATTTGCTTCGTAATTTGATGTTATTTGGACGAGCAGCTTTTCATTCCTTAATCACTTTTTAAGAAGATCGTAATTGCACTCCAGAAGCAACTACGCATTGTAATACAAAAACGCATGTAAACAAATATAAACTGGCATCGGGCTTAGATCCGTTACAGACGGACTATTTTAAGTAGATTTGATGACGACCGTGACCTCAAATCATGCAACTTTAATTTTGTGTTGACACCTAGCATGAAACGTTACTTTGAGACTAAGCTGTCGGTCGGTATCGTATGAAGCACTATGCCTTGTCTATTTGAACAGATTAGAATATTTTCATGATTTTTATAGAGTGATCGAGTATAGAAAGTCGTTATTTTGTAATTAAATATTGTTGTCTAAATAAAGTAAGCGAAACTATAAAAAAAACAATTTCTAAAATTGATAAACATTCCTATTACCTAGTACGAGTAATTAAAGGCATAATTCTAACGGATAGTTTAATACATAAACGCAAATGGGTAAGCCAAGTTCATTTTTTTGTTTTCATTTTTCATTAACTTTTTGTCTGCAATGTCTCTGAAAGGAGGTAAACCTCGTAAAAAAAAATTGTAAAAAAAATTGAGCTAACGCTCAAGATAGTATTGCAACCTCCGAACGTAATTTAGGGGCATTTGTGGGACCATCTATCAAAGATTCTTTGAATATTAACATGTTCGTCTATGTGAACCTTAAGATTAAACATCAGACACGTGCATGCCATGAATAATGCCATACCGGCTGGTACCGGCTCTCAGTATACCACCTGTGAGTGGCGCGAGACAGTCGCTCGTGCGATTTGTAGCATTTTCGTGCCGTCCTTCGTAAAAATAACAATCAATTAATTTCGCTATGTGTGACGAGTGAACATTTAAAACTGTTACGTGATTTTTAGTGCCAAAATGATTGAAGTTATCGGTAATGTGTTTTTTTAATTGTTTACTACCTACAATAGAATATTAGTGTTCACAATCGATCGTACTGTGGTTTGAAATACAAATAAAAACAAGAACAAAAAATCTGAGAGAAGAAATTAAAATCAGTTTTTATGTACCTACATCTCGAAAAACTAGTTTTTGAAAGATATACCTCATGGTTTTATTCACGTGTGTATCAGATGTACTAAGGCAACATGATTGTAGTAAAAGATTACTGACTGGGCCTGTGATACAAACAGGAAAGGACTTTTTTTATAATACAAGTGGCATATTGAGTGAGCTGACTTATCGCCTGATGGTAAGCGATTACCGCTGCTCATGGACACCCGCAACACCAGAGAGGTCATAAGTGCGTTGCCGGCCTTTTAAGAAGGAGTACGCTGTTTTCTTAAAGGTTTGAAGGTCGTATTGGTCTGGGAATACCGCAGGCGACAGTTCATTAGTATATTATTATTATCAGTATTACTTTATTAGTATACAAAAAGAGCCCAGTTGAAAACTTCCAGTTTTCTAAAGAAAGCTGAATTAGTAAATACCCCGAACCTGTTTAACGAAATAAATCGCATCGTTAGCTTTCTATCTGCATTCTTGACTCTGGAGTTTCTTCAATAGTGTTTATTAAAGGTGTTTATTCTGTATATGTGTTTATTTGTGTGCGTACTTTATTTTGAGGATATTCCAAGTTTCAAAACCAACCTCCTCCCGAAGAGGTACGCGAGTGGCGTAAAGCCGCCCGTCGTACTCCAGTTCTCTTTCGAACTGTCTCATTACTCGGTCGCCAGGAGAGAACTGCGTCCTGTCTGCCACTGCAGCGACTGCAGTGAGCCAGCACACGCTGGCGCTGTGCCCTGCTTGGGCGCCGCAGCGCCGGGCCCTCACTGCAGTCATTAGAGGAGATCTCTCACTGCCGGCCGTCGTACGCTCCGCTGGCCGGCGGCGAGATAGTTTTACCGCGGTCGCGACCTTCTGCGAGGAACTCATCTCGCAAAAGGAGGCGGCGGAGAAGGCCCAGGAAGACGACCTCCACTCAGATCCGATCCGCCGCCGGCAAACCGAGTAGCAGAGGCGCGCCTATCGCCGCCTCATACCGCCCTGAGTGTGGCCGGGGATAGGCGGTTCGGGTGTTCCCCCCCATCCGCTTCACAGGCCAGCCGTGAGGGGGCGATATTACGGGTGTGCCGTACGTCGCCTGAATTGAGAGTTTTTACCATCAGACGGTGCCCGCTTCAGTGGCGGCAGGCGCTGGGAGGGGTCCGGATGGCGTTAGAAAGCAGTTCCCGGATCCCTCCCGCCTCAGGCGCAGAGGGGCACATCGAATTCTGTTCACCCTCAGGGTTGCGGAGGTCCGATGCCAGTCGCTCCGTGCAAAAACTAATATTCAGGTAAAACTGGTTGAACTAGTAGCCGACCCCAAATCTTGAGAATAATAAAAGGGTAAGGAATATGATGAATTGTTTGTGGCAAATCCGTGAGGTGATAGGTTAAGAATACGAAGCTTCGCCACTTCTGTTCATCTCGTGGAGTGGGTGTAAGAGCCGCTCATTTTTTCGGCTTGTGTTCCTAGTCGGCTGACTAAGAAAGGTTTTGTACTAGATCCGATCTGTATTCGAAGCGCACCCGTCAATCTAGAAATCTCGCTTTAAATTTAGGTCTTGCTTTTCACAGTACGATTATTCAACTGATTGATTCGTAGCATACTACGCAGTACAATAGCACTGCGAAGAGAAGGAAAACTTAACACAAAGTCTATACCAACCCGACTAGTCAGTGTCTGGACTATTAACGATGAGTTCTTAGTAGAATTTTGGGATTTGAGACAAAGGTTTGTAATGTTGAACATCAACCTAACACTGTTCATCAGCTGTAATATATTTGTTGAATAGATTTGTATAATGCAGCAACGTAAACATAAGTAGTGGTTTTAACATCTAGGTTCAAGAACCTTCAACACTAATATTTGTGTAATAGATAATAAAACTTGTTTACAATGTGAATGCTGAACGATATCAACAGATTGATTATCCCGGCGCTGTTGTAATTATGTAAAAACACTCGACACACTACGATTATTAGCATTGCGAAGAAGTGTGCCTCGTTAGTCGGAGAGTTCTCTCAAAATTGAGGCAGCAATATGCTGTCAAGCTCCTTTTTAGATATCAGATCCCCGGCTGAAAAAGAGACCATCTGGTCTTTTGCACTCGTTCCATTTATTCCAATATAACACTGATTTAAAAAGTGAAATTAGGAACTCGGATCATTAACAGAATATTTCTTTCTATCAGGTACCTCCGTCCGAAACAACAGGCTACGCCGCACAGCGTCAAAGCTCTGCAGCGTGGAGTCATGGAAGAGACGGTTGCCGATCACAATATGGTTGCCAAAGTACAGCTTCGAATATTTATTAAGAGACGCTATTGCAGGTGAGACATTTCGGCCTCGGCCCGTAGCCTACATTGTAGACGAGTCGAGACATATAACCAGTTATATTTTATAATCGCCAGTTAGATAATAACTGCAGTCCGGTTTCATTTTCCGATAAACTGAGGATTTCCATGTTTATTACGTAAAATAAGACTTATTTAATGATAATTCAGTAAACGCGTAAAGTTTACTCCATATATTAATACCGCTTGTGACATGTGCAGATAAGTACTCATGTACCAATTCAGATTGCATATGTTCATACTTATGTACTATCGAGAAACTTGAATCATGACCTACTTAGCCGGGAAATCGTTTGAAACCGTGAAAACAACAAAGATTTCCCTGCTTTACAGTGCATACCGTACTTAGACGTTTTAAATATTAAGCAAGCTACGGCAATACTGGTCGGAGATCTATTATATTTACCTCTCTATAATATATGTTCGGTTAAAACTGATTCTCTGCTACTACTTAACTGATTGTTTTAAGAAGTTTTTGTTATTAAATTATTAAAAAAACCGGTTCTGCACAACATATTTTAAGTGCTACAATTATGCTGTGATGGTAATCTGTGTAGGTGCAAACGCACCTATGTCAAAAAATGGGTTTTGCATAGGCGATACTGGAATTATTTTACTTACAGCACTGATTGTATGATACATTTTATAGTACTTTATATTTTGGTACATATTTTAAATTCAGTAGCAATTTGATAATGGTAATTATTTCCGGATTAACAAATAAGCTAAAACTTTCCCTCATGGCAAGTGTAAGAAGCTCATTAAACCTTCAAAGGAAAAGTTTATTTAGTGTTTATATATGATTGAATACTAATATCTTAAGTGTGCATTCATGAATTCAACTTGACACGGTAGCGTATATGCCTGATAGCGGCTGAGTTTCCGCAGAGGTTAACACAGTTATATCGGTATACAACTTGTATCCGAAAGCGATTACGCTTGGTACTGTCCTAACTAATAAAAAACCTGCACATAAAGCCATTTGCAGTAATGTTATGTACTCCTGGTACCGACCTCTCGGGTCAAAATTGACGTACATTTACCCGACTGGAACCGAAGTCAAAAGACACGGTATAACATTATATGTTCCACAGTAGCGCCTAAACTACTGAACCGATTTGTCCATTGGATTTGTAATAATGGCCTGGGTAACATAGGCTATTTAATTTTATCATTTTTAAGTAGTCGATTTATAGTGTATGTTTATTTATTATGTGGGTATACTTTTACATATCGTGTTGCAGGTATAACGGTTGGCTTGACTTCTATACCTCAAGGCATCGCCTACGCTATGGTAGCTGGATTGCCACCTCAGGTAAATTAAATAAATATTTTAAAAACACTTTTCATAACATCTAATCCTATCAGGAACGCAGGAAACCAAAGCAAATTTGATCTTATTAAATAAATATTTTACAAAGGTAGTTTCATCGAACATCAAAAAATAAAAGTAGGCATATGAGCTATTCATAATAGAGAATAAATTAAAGAGGTTCGCACGTTACGGCTAGACTCGCATCTGGTACAACTTGAGGAGGAACTTGGGAAGATTAGGTGGCATATCTTAGGGTTATGTGAAGTCCGAAGAGAGGGGGAGGATACCATAATCCTGGACTCAGGTCACCTGATGTACTTCCGCGAGGGAGACCAACGATCCCAAGGTGGCGTGGGGTTTCTGGTAAACAAGTCGCTTTCTGGCAACGTTGTGGAAATTTCCAGTGTGTCGAACAGGGTAGCGTACCTNTGGACTGCGATAGGCTGATGATGATGATGATGATAAAGAGGTTCAACGACCTTTTATGGTGTTAAAAAACTGGTTGTTTGGTGGTTGGTGACAAACAGGTATTGTTGAAATTTAAATATTTTTTGTTATTCAAAATGAATAACATTCCAAACCATAAACAGACCTAAGACTAGGAAGTGATTTGAAAGCGTATAGTTAATCGAAAAATCATCATCACTGATGCGTTAAAACGTAAGAACTTAAATGACCTTCCACTATGCAGGTGGCAGGCAAGGTCATTTAAGAGAACTGGAAAGTCTCCATCGACTTGTTTTTACACAACTAAACGGACTAACCAGAGCGATATAATGATCTGATTGAAAACCGGTGTTAGGATTTTTTTTTACTTTTTCCAATCCTAAAATCCATTCAAATCAAAGGCTGAGTTGAGTTCTGCCGCGTATACACAGTCATGTTACTCCACCGTTGGGAGAGCCATGCTTCGGCATGCATGGGTCGGCTCGGCCGGAGTGATACCACGGCCTCACAGAAAACCGGTGTGAAACAGCACCTGCGCTGTATTTCACCGAGTGAGTGAGGATACCGGAGGCCCAAAAACCGAACCCTTCCACTCATCCCCCTCGCCATCCCCCAAGACCGGCAACGCACTTGTGACGTCTCTGGAGTTACGGGTGTCCATGGGCGGCGGTAATCGCTTACCATCAGACGAAACGTCTGCTCGTTTGCCAACTACTAAAATAAAAATGTGTTTAAGATCACTACATATTATAAAATAAAGTTCTCAGCTGCGTCTGCACGGATTTTAATGCGGTTTTTACCAATAGGTGATAATTTCTTGGGAAGGTTTTCGTTATAACTTGTTAAATTTTTGAGTACATTGACTAAAATATAACGATATTTATTTATTTAATTTAATCTTTATGTACAAAGTTGGCAAAGGCGGACTTAATGCCGTAGGCATTTTCTGCCAGTCGAGCTTAGGACGATGCAGAGTTCGCCATGGTAGATGCACAGAAGACGACGATATTTGTTGAAGAAGTCAGAAAAAATTAAGCCTAACGTACTACAAAAAATTACTCAGCGATACCATTGAAGGTTTGAACTTCAACATTTGAACGAACTATATTAATAGTATTGGCTAAAGCATCGCTGACTAGACCCCAAGCAGCACTCTTTTACGAGTATGACGCATGGACCAGCCATCATCTCCCTCGCAATATTAGAGGAAAAGAAACGACTCTCCCCACGACGACACCGCAAGCAATAACATTTTAGTGAGCATGACGATCCACAGTCGAAATACTGATAAAAAACACTACTAATCAAATTACCATAAAAATCTCCACGTATTATCTTCTCAGAGCAACATAGGCTAAAATATAGCTCTGAGAAGAACCCGGGGCGGGTTGTTAGTGACATTTATTTTAAAATCAACAATGAGCAAAATTACTATAATGTCAGTTGACTCATAATACTTAAGGTAGGTGAGGTATCGAAATTATCATCTCACTATTGTTTATTTTGGGAATCGAATTCACAACCATTGACTTAGCAGTCAAGATCACTAACCGCTAGATCAATACGCCCGTCCCTATATATAAAGTACATGTTACCATCATCATTAGCCTACCGCAGTCCACTGCAGGACATAGGCCTTTCCAATTGCACGCCACTTGGTTCTAACCTCGGCTTCTCGCATCCAGCTCCTGCTAGCATCTTCCGCAGATCATCACTCCAACTGGCCTGGTCTTTTATGAAAATTATTTGAATGTTTTAAAAATTCGGCTCGATATATAAAGGATGGCAATTCTGTTTCCAGGTGGGTCTCTACTCCAGTATATTCCCTGGTCTCGTCTACATGATGTTTGGCAGTTGTAAAGACGTGACAGTAGGGCCCACAGCGATCTTAGCTGCCCTACTTGCTAAGTACGTCGCTAAATCGGCCGATTTTGCATACCTAGCGTCATTTCTATCAGGCTGTTTTATACTGCTTCTTGGAGTGTTACAATTAGGTAAGTCAATGACAGCATTCATGTTGTTGTGTTTCGTTGGTGAGTGCGAGACCGGAGGCCCAATGATGCAGCAGTATCTCAAGAAACCGCCATAGTGTGGGTCACCATGCTGCATTGTCTGCGTTCGCTTTGAGTAAGGTGAGCACCACTCTTGGATTCTGGTCACGCTTTCCATCAAAACAGTTTATATTATAGTGTGCTCTGATTTGACTGGCTCGTTAACACTGATTGCTTTATCTTATATTAGGTCGACAGTTAAAATATTAATCTCCATTATGGAATTGGAGACAAAACTCAAGAATAACAATATTACTCTCGCTTTTTTATGTTCTTGTTAAACGAGCTGAGATCCGTTGTGTTACTTGCAGTTGTTGTAAACTAGTCTAAAATTAAAATAGCCTTTGTTACTCCTTATAACGTCAAGTATCTTCCAATGAAAGTTCCAACTAAATCGGTCCAGCAGTTTCAGAGATTAGCCGGAACAAACAGACAAACAAAAATGTTTCGATGTAAGTACCCTATAAACTTTCATATGCATTAAGTGAAAAGCTATTAATTTGAAACGACAAAGAGCCACTTCAATTTTCTTTACATGTATAAATTTTGATCTCGGCTATTTGAGAATCATAAATTATCTTGCGTTTTAACATTTTAATCAATGTTTATATCGTCTGTATCATATAGCGTTATATTTAAGACCTGATACTGCACCGTCGTATCAGTATAAACGGGCACCTCGTCGCTTTCTGTTTTACCAAGTGTTGTTGGTTCGATCCCCATTTCCCATATGAGACAACACTAAGTAAGATCCACAGAGTTCTGAGACTTGTTGTCCTTTTTGTCCGATTCACGTATGTTTGTAAAGTTCCGCGATACAGGAATATTCCTAGAGCTCTTTAAAAAAAACAATGCCATTGTTTCATTATTTCTCGTTCATGAGTCACGCGATACTTTCCTTAAAAATATCGCATCAGGCGAAAGTACCAAGACTTAACATAATATGTAAATATATACATGCCGTTGAACAAATAGCGGTCAATGATTTATCCTGGAGGAATTTAACGATTATTTACTTACACGAATGGAATAAAAGTCAGACGATGTCTTTGTCAAATCGAGTTTCGTATAGATCTTTTTAAAATGGTTTTATAATATTTAGTGATCATGTAATTTGTCAGGATTATTGAAATACAAAGCGCTTTTAGTTGCATTTACATTTTAAAATGTGTAATTTATAATCACTTTTAAGTAGGAGTACCACAAGGAGGGATTATGGGTCCAGACCTATCTCCATATTTGCTCTGATACTCCCGAAAACTCTCTAATAGTTTCGCCATAAAACAATCAAAGGCGAAAAGAAACTTTTTTAAGTATAAGACAACTCCCAAGTTAGGAATATATCATGTGTCGCGGGGAACTTTATAAACTCACGTTAAATGGTCACAAAGAACAGTCAGACACAGAACAACAATTTGTGGATCACACAAAGTGGGGGTATGGGGTTCGAATCCTCAAGACCCTGGCGCAATAGAAAGCGTTGTGTCGACTACTTAAACCACTGCACAATCTGTGCAGTCAAATTTCTGTAAATGAGCTCTAATTTCGATTTTTTTCACATTTCAGGATTTCTACTGGATTTCATATCAAAACCCGTCATCAGTGGGTTCACAACAGCGGCTGCTATGCAGATTAGCGCATCACAACTGAAACCACTGTTCAGAATACAAGGTAGATATATGATGCTGGGCTATAGTTGAGAGTACCATTTCTATATTGGCACCCGGTGCGATCACGTCTATAAAAAATGTGTACTATATAACTATTAGAAATTATAACTGGTGCGAGTCTACACGCGCCCCGAGTATTCCGTACAAACCTGTAGGTACATAAGAAAAATATTTGCATTTCGCAATGTGCTGTTAGACGTTGTTCTCAATGCATTCCTGAGAAAATAGGTCTTGACAGACAGACGGAAAATAAAGTGACCCTTATAGGAATAAGGGGTCCGCTTTTCCCTTTTAAGGTACGGGACCCTAAAAACAATATCAACAGATTGTCATATAAAGCAAAACGGTAGAGAGTCCTTACGCAGGGGGAACCCTGTCTGTCAAAGTATAAGTCCAAATTGGCCTATGCGTTACACTTTTATAACACAGAATTGACAGAATATATATATGTGTGCGTGAAATTTAAATGTTTTGTTGTAGTTTTTATGTGTGAGATTGTAATGAACGGCGATTATTTTTGATAGATTCCCTCCCCCTGCCCCTCCCCGCAGAAAATGATTGAAAGGTACTATGGTTTCTTCAATCCGCTCCGCGTACCTGTGTTGTTCTATGGTTGTTATGGTGCACGTAAACTTCTATTATGTTATAGAAGTTCATTTAGAGTAATTAACAAGATAGATTTTAATTTATTGGGCACTGTTGCAGGTTCTTCAGGTAATACGTTTATTCAAGCTATCATTAACTTCTTCAAGAACATCAAGACTGTACAACTGTGGGATACGCTACTTGGAGTATGTTCCATCGGAGTTTTGCTCTTACTTAAAGTAAGTTCTAATTATTTAAAATATTTTTTGATTTACATGAATAAATTATTAACATTTCTGTTTATTTCCTATCCTTTAATACTTATGAAGTTGTAGTGGATAGCTTCTACTAACCTTAACAACTTTGTTTTAGGTAATAACACATTTTTACAATTATTGAGGTGTGTATAAGTGGCCATCGGCCTGAGTGGCCTTGAATAGTCTCTTAACTGGAATAGTATTCTCTCATAAAGGTTTATAATGAATAAATACAATTAGTACCTACGTATTTATTGTCTGTTTTTGTTCATTTACTTAAGAACATAAATTAAACACATATTTTCATTAATAACATCCATTAATTTTGTTTAAAAAGTATCAGGAACGCAGACCTATCTAAGTGTTATAATACCTACAGCGGAATAGTATGCTAGTTAGACTAGTGCAGCTGTTCAAATTTGTTTGACCTCCTGTAGCGCGCTACAGTCCCGGTAACTCCCGCGACGAGCCCTGGGGCGGCGAGATGCGCGGGCGCGTGGCTCAACGTGGTGCGCGCGAGGAACGCGCTCGTCGTGTTCGCCGCCGCCATACTAGCCTTCGCGCTGCAACTGCACGACATCACCCCTTTCGCTCTCACCGGTTTGTATACCTACTGTACACTTCTGCTACCCTAGTAAGCTATACATAGTGAAACCATTTTTGGAATTTTGTTAAGAAGGGAATTTTTCTCCACTCTCTTAATTTCTACGGTTTGAGATTTAACGTAAATGAAATTCAACGATCAAGAATATAATTTTAACGTTAATTAAGTTTTTCTTATAATATAACATTTCCAGGTACAATCCATGGTGGTTTGCCACACTTCGGCGTGCCACCATTCCACACGGTGGTGAACAATGAGACCCTGAACTTTGAGGAGATGCTGTCAGTGTTCGGTGTGGAGGGGTTCGTGATGCCGCTTGTCGCTATACTCGAAAGTATTGCTATTGCTAAGGCGTTTGGTAAGTGTATATAAAATATATTTCATAATAATAATAATATCTTCAAATATAAACATATTAAACTGGTAAATGGGACAACGATTGGTTTATAATTATTGTTTTGTGATTGATTTTTTTTGTGTTCGTTTTATGTATATTTATTTAAAGTCTCCTACTGAGTTATCTTTTCAATAAACTTATAGGTCCCGATCCAGAAGGCAGGGTTAGAGACAGGTGAATGAAGTTATGGTACTGTTTTGTTGTAGCGGGCAGCGCGGTGGTGGACGGCACGCAGGAGATGCTGGCCATCGGCGCGTGCAACTTGGTGTCGTCCTTCTGCCAGGCCATGCCCGCCACCGGCTCCTTCACGCGGACCGCCATCAACCACGCCAGCGGGGTCGTCACGCCCGCCGGATGCTTCTTCAAAGGTAATTTTCCTTTTTTTATATCTAATAAAACTGTGTGACTTCTGTACTTGAGGTATCGGGCTCGATTCCCGGGTTGGCCCAAATGTTTCTATGATCTGCAAATATTTGTATCGGAGTTTGAATATTTTCTATGTTTAATATATTGACGAAGAAATATATAAGTGTTTATATCACTTGTCTAGTATATAACACAAGCTCTTGCTTCCAGCTTAGGAATAGTTGGCGTTGTGTGTTACAAAGAATAAGACACACAGTCCACAAACAAAGAGAAAGCAAGACAAAAATTAAAAAATGCTTTATGCATTTAGCGAAAAGCTGTTAAATTTTATTTACTTACATAGATTTGGGTATACAGTGAATAAATAATAAATTGTTATGTAGCAATGTTGGTGTTGCTTGCGGTGACGCTGATGTCGGACGCGTTCTACTTCATCCCGCGTGCGACCCTGGCTGCCATCATCATCGTCGCCATGTTCTCACTCATGGAGATCAACATCGTAAAGACCATGTGGCGGAATAGCAGTAAGTCCCTTTCCATCTATCTTCAGTTTTCA
Organism: Hyphantria cunea; assembly: GCA_003709505.1. NCBI lineage: Eukaryota > Metazoa > Arthropoda > Insecta > Lepidoptera > Erebidae > Hyphantria > Hyphantria cunea. Next base: position 105,226 of record PKRV01001398.1, on the reverse strand, counting down.
GGTTTTAAAACCAAAAAAAGAACGCACTTCACTTCTGGAGCCGACAACGCCCTTGTGAAAGGACTGAGGACAGTTAAAGATGTTCGTTGGTGGTGGTGGTCACTTTCCATCAAGCGACCCGTTTACTCATATGACCCCCCCTATAATATACAATCTCTGATGTTTGCGTTCATATTTAAAAGTTATTACTTTCAGTAGTACTTTTATGGGTCTTCTTCTCGAGTACATACAGTACTAGGAGAACATAGTGTTGGAGAAGTTTTTTTGAAATTATGATATGTATATTATGTTGCCTTTTACGATACCCATGGGTTTTAACTATCACTTAATAAATAAAAACTTAAGGAAAGTATTGAATTCATTAATTTTTAAATTCCCGCTTTAGGATTTACATACTGTGTCACGGGGGAGTTTACAAACGTAATGAAACGGACACAAGAAACACCCACACTCATAACAACATTTTGTAGACCACACAAGGTGTTGTCCCATGTAGGGTTTTAAACCCATTACATTTAGCGCAGTAGGAAGCTGTGGATGACTGTGTAAGTTGTAACCTAAATGCATCTACTTTTCATTTTCTTTGCATCACCCAAAGTTTGACTGGCAGAGAGTGTTTAAGACATTAAGTCCGTAAATGCATCTAAAGTGCATCATGTGAACATTATGTTCTCCTAGTACTCGAGACGAAGAATAATAAATATAAATAAAATAAATAACTACCTCATTCGTGCAGTCAAAGTTAGGACAAGTTGAAGTGAAGATGATACGAGGTGGCGTATTCCAGGGGTGGAGTTGTTGGTGTGGGGCGTGACGCTGTGGGCGGGCGCGGCGTGGGGGCTGGAGTACGGCATCCTGTGCGGGGCCGCCGCCGACGCCGCGAGGGCGCTCGCTCGCGCCGCCCGGCCGCGCTTGCTGCCGCAACAGTTTAAGGTGCACCATCTCAATTCACTATAAAAACAAGCTCCTGTCTTGTACTGTCCTGTCCTGTCCTGTCCTGTCCTGTCCTGTCCTATCCTGTCCTGTCCTGTGAGTCCTGAGAGAAGCCTATGTCTAGCAGGCCTATGTCCGTGGGAGAGCCACGCTTCGACATGCATGGGCCGGCTCGACCGGAGTGATACTATGACCTCACAGAAAACCGGTGTGAATCAGCGCTGTGTTTCTCCGAGTCAGTGAGGATATAGGAGGCCCATAATCAAACTCTTCCCCTCATCTCCCTCCCCATCCCCCAAGGCTGGTGACGCACTTGTAACGCCTCTGGTGTTGCGGGTTTCCATGGGCGGCGATAACCACTTACCATCAGAAAAATCTGCTCGTTTGCCTCCTTTTCCATAGAAAAAAGCAGTGGACGTTCTTCGATTGATGATGATGATGAAAATTTGTAGAAAACCGGAGAAAGCAAAGTCACGTAATATATTTATTACGTTTTATATGCGACTGTTAAGCTCCATCGCGTTTTACCAATAACCTTAGAAGCATGAACAGAATAGAAACACTTTTGCCACGTCGAGTACTAACCTCGCTTAAAAATAATTTTACATTACGTCTCACAGGTCGGTAATCAAGACTGCCTGTCCATCACAGTGACGGGAGTGCTCTCTTACTCCAGCTCACAACACATACAGGAGCGAGTGAGACAGTATGCTACTACCAACGGAATGGTTGTTGTCATCGACGCGCGGTTGTTGCACGCGATGGATCTCGGGGTAGCCGAAGTGAGTAACTCTTTGATATCACTGCTCTCCTGGTAGCTTGTTAACTGTACAGTCCCTATTAATATCATATAAGGGAAAGTCTGTCTGTCCGTTAAGTCGGACTCATAAAGTTGGCGTTTTAACGTAACATTTTAAATAAACCGCCAACTTTATCAGTGCGGATTGGATTAACGAACTCGGAGTCGCGGACGAAAGTTAGTATCCATACCTATATAATTTGAAAGTAATTCTGTCTGTCTATCTGTAACGTTTGTTCGGTTGTTCTAAACCGCTGCACCGATTTCAATGACATTTGACACGGAAATATTTGATTTGACGGCAGAAACTAGTACAATCATATATTTACATGAAAATAATTGTTGAAAAAAATTTAAGAACAAAGGGTTGTCATTATTTAAAAAAAATTTAATCGTATTTTAAAATTACAGATTGCTACAAATATTAAAGAACATATTTAAAATTTACAAACACACAATTTAAACCAAAATTTCTTTTTTTCAGAATTTAATTGCTGTGATACTAGATCTAGAAAAGAATGGATACACATTCCTCCTTTGGAACTTCAAAGAAACTCTTAAAAAGCTATTGGAAGACCTGCATAGTGGTTTCGAAAGCCACTTTGTTGACGGTCCCAGTATTGATCAACACATATTAGGTAAGATATTTTTATAATGCGACTTGTTCAAAATTAGTTATTATTGCTCTATTAATAAAGTCGTTTATTCTTCAAAGTAATTAACAACCGAAAACCATTCTTTTGCTTTCGACAGCTGCTAAGTTAAGACCCAAGTGGCTCATTTGTAGTGAAGAGTGTTTGGTAACGGCGGGGGTTGCTGAATCAATATTGATCAAGCATTGGGCACATGAACAAAGTCAGCTTTGTATTATAAACTGGTTTTGTTCTAATAATAATTAACAAAACAAACTTTATTTCAATCATTTGTCCAAAACGTCAAAACTGTGGATGTATTTGTGTTCAAGTTTATTTATTTATTTAAAATTTTGTGCACAAAAGTGGTTAAGGCGGACTTGCCGTTGGTATATTCTGCCAGTCGACCTTATGCGATGCAGAGCTAGCCAGGATAGATACACAGAAATTAAAACTGTTATTTAAAATAAGAATGTAAATATACATATATATGAAGTAAATAAGTAATAGTGGTATTAATTCTAATATAATAAATAATGTTCATATATACATTTTTATAAATATCACACTTAATGTTATAAAGGTTAAAGTAACTTTGTTTGTAACGCTTTCACGCGAAAACTACTTAACCGATCATCAAGAGACTTTGTACATATATTCTTGGAGGTATTAGAAGTAACATAGGATCCTTTTTATTAAATGCGAGCGAAACCGCGGACGAAAGCTAATACATACATAAATATATATAATATAAAATTTAGAAGAGCCGAGTATAAAGCAAGTTTGTGTTTGAGTAATTATCACCCAGATCAGATTATCACAATACATTTGGTACCACACCCAATTGGTCCGACTCGCTATCACAATACATTTAGTACCATACCCAATTGGTCCGACTCGCTATCACAATACATTTGGTACCATACCCAATTGGTCCGACTCGCTATCACAATACATTTGGTACCATACCCAATTGGTCCGACTCGCTATCACAATACATTTGGTACCATACCCAATTGGTTCGACTTGCTATCATAATACATTTGGTACCTTACCCAATTGGTCTGAGGAATTTTCTGTGTCTGCATGATATCAATCAATCAATCAACAACCCGTAATGTCCCACTGCTGGGCTCGGGTCTCCTCTCAAGAGAGGGTTAAGGCCATACGTCCCACGCTGGCCAAGTGCGGGTTGGGGACTTCATCATGTCTGCATGATAATTTCCCAATAAAACAGGATCCGTGGTATGATATTCGTTAAGATTCAATTACCCATAAGTATTATAAAGTAATAAAATTTACATATATTTATATATTTTTACAGGTTTGGAGTTTACCAGATAGTCGTAATGTTAAGTTCTACAGACCACACAGTGGACTTACTAGATATGGATAGAAAATAAGTTTGATCGGACACTATTGGTGTTGTGTACCTAATGTTTGTTTAATTAGTTAAAGAAATGAAAAAAAAATAGAAGTGTAAGGTGTAAAAATATGAAATATTTTGGGCCAGTTTTAATAAAATAAATAATAATAAATATTTCGAACAATTAACACACTACGCCATCTAGTTCCATACTAAGAAGAGCTTCTGTTATGGGTACTAGACAACCGATAGAAATACATAAATAGTTCTTTTTTGTAAATACATACACATTATACATAGAAAACACCCAAATTCCGAAACAAATATTTGCAGATCATACAAATATTTGGTCTGACCCGGGGATCGAATTCGAAACCTCAAGCACAGCAGTCGCTAACGCTACCACTGCGCCACCAAGGCAGTTTTCATTTAGTTTTACCACTGATGTACTCCCTGATAGACTATTTTGAACTTGTCTACCAGTTTAGTTGTCTGGTAGAGAATGCCTTAGGCGTTAAATACGCCATTGCACCTAAAATTAAATAATAAATGAATAATTAAATAACTACAGGTTCGGTTTCACAAGTCTCGGATATATTAGATAACCATCGATGTATCTGTATCTTTTATCAGTAAAATAAGAGATAACTATCTGATACTTTATTAAGAATTGGTAAAACTGGCCCTGAAGAATTTTTAAGTAAGGTGTGACAGTTTAGACACTAAGAATTAACCGAAGTTTGTTACCCAGTAACACCTATAACTGTTTTTATGTAATTATATGAATTAATTTAAATGTTAAACATCCAATTTCATGAAAATATTAATTTCAAGAATCAATTTATTTTAATAAAATGCCATGTGATGAGAAGTTATTTATTCAACTTGGAGGGTTTTACCCATGTGTGTTTCGACGCGTAATTCAATCTAACAGGGACCCTTTTTCAATCACATGCGAGAAAAACCCAAATGTTATAGTAAATATGAAAAGTTTTTATATAAATAACTATGGATATAAGTGTTAACGTTTTTTAGTCACTTTTTTGTTAAATATGACCCATACTTAGGGAACATACTACGTGACAGGTTCAGGGTCGACATACTAGTTAGTAGGGGGCTTAATAATCTCAAGATATGAACTTGATCACAATGTGCAAGGTGATTAATATACTCCAGAAAAAAATTGCGGTTATTCGAACTACATTCAAATATGCTAGCGCTGTTTTAATGAAGAATTAATGTTTATGTGTCCTAAAAATATGTTTTTTGAAACTGATTGCAAAAAAAAAAGAATTTGAAAATTAGAATTATACCACGGGTAATCGCTAATGAAGTACATGTAGTATGGGTACGTATCTAACATTTTATTAGTGTATCACAAATACGTACTTAAATCTATGTAACTAGTTTACGTATTAAAAAAAGTTTATGTGATGAAGAATTAATATAATAATGTCGTCCTTTGTTAATATTTGTGTTTAACCAAAATAATCTGGCGTGTTTTTAAATAAACATTCTGTTTATTTTCATATTAGTTCTTATGTTATCAAACAGATGGCGTTAGTAGTAATTAGGGTCTTTGATACTTTTTCTACCACCAGATAGCGCTTTGTATGCGTCAGATCCAAAAAAGAGATTTTATATACAGATTTAGTATTTAGAAGTGTTATCAATTTGATTATTTATTACGGCCACAGAAAGTTTGCCGAACTAAAAGTTTAAGTGGAAAATCGGATTTTATCTCCTGTAGAGAATTTATGCCCTCCCATTTTATTTGCAAAAATAGGTACTGCATAACACTGTGGTATTTTAGAAGATAATATTCCGTTTGTAAAGTTTGTAGGAATAAATAAACCAAAATAATAAGCGAAAAATACTGATCGTGTATCTATTTTGACAGGTTCTTGAACCTGACGATACAGTGCTGCCATCTCACGTAGTACATTTTAGAAAACCCTTCAAGGAAATTGTTGTGTACTCTTTTTTACCGTAATTCATATTGTGATGATGTAGAACACAGAAGCAACATTGGAATTTACTTTGCCAAAATCTGAAACTGTGATAGTTGGATAGCATGGTGGCACACTTTACTGTTAGTGGGAGTGTGTTTGGTATAAAAACAAACTCCTAAAGGCGATGGAATTTTATTAACATTGTCATCTGTTAGTGATAATAAATAAAATATAATAGTTTAAGGTAAATATGTTGTGTATATATTTTCTATATTAATCTAAATAGACTCGAAAAGTAAAAAGAAATTTACGATTCATAAATCGCGGTTTTCTTTCAATTGTTATTTATTTGCGTATACAAGGTGTCATTACCCCTTTATTTAATTATACCCCGACAATATTTTAATATTTTTAAACATATAAAACTTTATTCATAAACGTTACTTAACTTTAAACACCGATTCTTTGTTATTTTCAACTTTGAGTCTGTAGTTTAAGGTTCAAAGTTGCTTAAAGTTAAATAACCTTTATGAATAATTCTTTCAATGTTGAAATAATTTTTATTTGTTTCCAATTAGTAGACGTTGACTAAATTATTTTTTAAGTTGCGATGAATATAAGTATCAGAGCATTATTAATACTAACAGTCACATAATACATATACATAAAATTATGAGGTGATCATAGCCCAGGCTGGTGGCTTAATATCATAAGAGTCTTCGTGATTCGGAGGTCATGTTAAGCAGTCGGTCCTGGTTATTATCATAAGATAACAGTCGTGAAGTTTAGTTGGAGGCCTTTGGGCAGATTAAAACATCAATGACAAGATTACGTAGCCACAACGTTGTCTTGCCAGTCTCCAACCCGCACTTGGCCAGCGTTTGGACGTATGGCCTTAACCCTCTCCTGAGAGGAGACCCGAGCCCAGCAGTGGGACGTTATGAGCTGTTGTTATTGTTGATAATACACACAAAAAAAAAAAAAACTGAAGTGTCCGAAATTAAAAATCAACAGCTTTTCACTAAATGAATCTGAAAGTATTTACGAGTTACTCCTTATATTATAAGCTATATTAGTGAAAGTCCCTTCGAAATATTAGTTTCAACAAAAAATCATTTTTTAAAATTTTTGTCTGTTTGTTTATTCCAAATAATCTCTGAAACGGCTGGACCAGTTTTGATAGGGCTTTCACTGATAATTAGCTAATGATACTATTAAGTGAGGCTACTTTTTTAGCCTAGTTTCGCTCCGGGTCTTTACCTGCTATCATACTCTGTTGTCTGCGGGTAACTCGGCTGGTCCCAAATAGTAAAACATTTTAAATGTCCGTTACATTCCAATTGTATATCTTATGTACCTCGTTATGGTTAAGTAATTAATTAATTGTGATAAATATAAAAGTTGAAACAAATCTGTTTTATTGCGAAGCCGATTTTTTTGAAGTTTACTTACAGAATAAATAAACAGACTGTGTTAATAAATTAGTTTCATTAAATTCCCTATCGATTAATAGATGGCGCAGACGTCGAATTAGATGTCAAAATATTTTGTTTCCGACACTAGTTTGGAAGAAAACTTTGGAATGTTCAATATGTGGACCTTAGGACCTCAGACTACCTGGGTATTTTAATTTGAGGTGGCTCCAGTCAACGCTATTCGGAAACCCTTAGTACTCTATGGGACAGACTTGGAACTTAATATTAAACAACTGACGTTATAGCATTGACACCTGCAGCTCGAGAGTCACATATGTGTTGCTGTCTTTTTATTCTTCTTCCAAAATTAGGATAAGAGAGGGTAAGAGTGAGTGGGTAAGATACATTCATAGCCCAGTTGCATTCGGTGATTAGAAACAATCACCGAAGGTAAGCAACGACGGCGCAATTAGTACTTAAATGGATGGACGCTGATTGCATGATACTATGATCGTCTCCGTGATTCGGAGGACGTTAAACAGGCGGTCTTGGTTATTATCAGTCGTGAAGATTAATTGGAGGCCCTTGGAGCCATAGTGTGGGTCACCATGCTGCGTTGCCCGCATTCGCAATGACTATCACTCTTGGATTCTGTTGGTGCTTTTCTATCAGGCGGAGTCGTCATTCGGCACCTCTTATAATTCAAATTCAAATTCAAAATCATTTATTCAATGAAGATACTAAGTGACATTTATGAACGTTAAATTGAAGCTACCGATAAGAATCATAGATCGACAAAAACAGACGCCAGATGTACTCTATTGTCAAGGTGAATTAGGTGGAAAAAACAAAATTCACTTCCTGCCTGTGTCGATCCATAATTTATAATAAACGAAACATGTTCGAGCATGAATAATAACGGCAACATGTTATTAAAGTACAAGTCTATGGACCTACGTATGTAACTAAATATTGATTTTTGTACCTACCGCAGTATTTTAATAATATTTTTTAATATAATTAATAGTTTTTCTTTATTTAGATAATAATTTCTGGTACACCCAGTCACACATTTTCGCACCACTCTAATACTGTATTTTACACGCTTGCCGAGTATCGACAAGTGTCCACAAACACATTTCTATCATGAAACATTGATTGTGCAAATCAACGGTGCAGGGGTAAATAAATGAAAGTCAATAATAACGACGATGACTCAATGATTTGCACCAATTACTTCAAAAAACACTTAAAAACTAATGCATGTTTTATTCTTATTGAAATAAACATAATCATACCTACCGAGAATATTATGTAGACAATTCAAGTTAAATGTTAGAAAATTCCAATAAATTTTTACATCAAAATGTATATTTTATGAGATGGGTTAAGGATCGCATAACGTGGGGCAGGATCGGTGCCTCTTAATATTACACCGACTGGGTTCCAACGTCGTAAAATGCATCGATGCTATTTTAGACGAACATCTCATTTTATTTATTTCATATTTGAGATACCTTAGAGAAAAAATGGTTATTTAACTACCGGATTATCGTTTGGCTTTTTGTATGATAGGATTAAAAAAGTAATAGGTCCGAAGCAAGGGTGAAATTTTTTTTTTTTCAAAACTTTAATATTTATAGATGTAGAGTGGTACACCGTGTTGGTTTCCACACTTAAAAGAAAATAAAGAGTTTTTGTGCGGGACGACGGCGATAACAGTGATAACCGATGAGGGACAACGATAGTGATAACTACTTGTTGTATAAATTATTGTTATTTTCGTATTTTTCCGTATTAGATCATAAAACAATTAGCAACAATATTTTCCCCTGTCTAGTCTTTTCCCTTTTTGCTGAATCAAATGTGGATGTAGACCATGTCATGTTAAACTCTCGAGCCTGATATTACCAAGTAATTACCAAGGAGTAATACCCACCTATAAGAAAGTGCTGTGTGAGCTACATTGAGTCCTATCCTAGGTACTAAATACCATTTCCACCAACAAACCCAATAACACCCAAATATTTTCTTGAAAATTAATGGTTTAAAAATGAACTTTAAAAGTGAATCCATGCAGAAGTAGTAGTAGGTATACATATAGTATATTAAGCCAGTATTTAACTTTTAATTTAGGAAGAAATAGCTTGCTTAGTTAGTGTTCAATTTGTAGAAACATATATGAAACGAATATTGTATCCAGCCTCAGAATAGGCATATCCCGTGTGAGGGTCGAACCTACAACACTCAGCGTAGCAGAAACCAGCGAGCTGATCGTTCAAATCACTACGTCATCCTTACAGTCTTACATAAATAGAGGGGAGCGCACGAACCAAATTTTATGAGCTTTGAGAAAACATCAGTCGTCGTAAAAGTTCGTTCAAATATTTATTTAAAGACGAAGCGTCTATGAATTTCTAAGAAAATATATTGCAGTCTGCGAGATGTATTGACCGGTTCTATGAACCTTGAACATAGATTACTCCATAAGTTCATTTTCCTTTATAAAATATACGTACAGGTTTTATGATCATTAAAGCAGGAACTGAATGAAATATGATGAAATTACTTTTCAGTTTTTCTGGAAATGCTTATGAGGATCTTCAGTATGATCGGTTGAGTTCTTAGTTAAGGTATAAAGACGAACAAACGAACATAGTCACATTCATATATATGTATAACATTAGTTGGAGTATTCTTTTCCTTTTGTTTATTACTAGTAGTTATATAAAAACCCAATTTACTTTCGGATTTATGATATTAATATGGCGGTATGCATTTATTAAACGCCCATCATATTACCCACTGCAGCTTTAGTCTCAAATAAGTAATAGTATAAGAGTATAAACAAGTGGCGTAAAATTGGACCTTTGTCCAACAGTAGGCTCCAATAGGCTTACAATAACGAATACATAATATAAAAGACGGCAGCCTTCAACTGGATACATATATATTTTTGAAAAAAGATACGTATTTATTTTTAAATATGTACCACATAACCACTATCTGTCCTGTTTTCGAATTGAATCCACGACATATTTTACGAGACTATCAAGTATTAACTACAAAACAAACTTTAAGTAAAGAGATAACGTTTTGTAATACAATCTTTTGAAGTAGGTACTTATCTAATAGTAACGGTCAACTTTTAGGACATTCTGTAAGTAAAGTACAAGGTGGGTTGTTAGTTTGTCTTTAGAAATCTATCTGGGACTCTTTGAGAGCGTCTTAAGCAAATAACTTTGGCTAAGAGTCCTTTTCTAGTTCGACCCTTTGATATTTGAACAAGGAAAGAGCGAAGGGTGACATTTCTGAGTGATATTTTTCCTGTACATATAAGGAAAAACAAATGTTGTACCCGTCTCAATCCCTCTTAAACACAATATTTTTTTATTTTTAATAGGAAAAGGTTTTTATACTGGGTAATTGGCTACCGTGACCTATAGATCTTAAAGGAATATTACCGGTTATGATTTAAATTTGAGGAAAAATATGTATAGAAATCCAAGTATTAAAAAGGGCAACACAGGACCAGTTATTATGGAGAACCTTAAGGAAGACATCTGTCCTGCGGTCCTGGCGTTATAATAATAAATGTTCCGGGATCCCTCTCATTTTACATCGTGTGGTTTTAGTCGGTCCGATTCCGTCACACTACCCCGCCACAAACCCCAGTTTAGTGAAACCCGAGTGAATGGATTTCCACACTTTAAAAATGTTTATGATCTGCAGTGAACTTCGACTGAATGGAGTTTCGACTGAGACATTCATAATCTAACCTCGAAACAAAATATTAAAGATCTACAAACATTAAAGATTTTCGCCTTTGTATAAATGCCTTACAAATACAAAAAGCTTGTGTACTATCTCAGTAAATATAAACTTACTTAATTATGTTCCATTTGTAATGATTTTGAAGTTGAATTAAAAATCTATCTTGTTTTCGAATTGAGTCCACGACCTATTTCATGAGACTATCAAGTATTAACAACTTCAAGTAAGGAGACAACGTTTTGTAATACAATCTTTTGAAGTAGGTACTTATCTAATAGTAACGGTCAACTTTTAGGACATTCTGTAAGTAAAGTACAAGGTGGGTTGTTAGTTTGTCTTTAGAAATCTATCTGGGACTCATTGAGAGCGTCTTAAGCAAATAAATTTGGCTAAGAGTCCTTTTCTAGTTCGACCCTTTGATATTTGAACAAGGAAAGAGCGAAGGGTGAAATTTCTGAGTGATATTTTTACTGTACATATAAGGAAAAACAAATGTTGTACCCGTCTTAATCCCTCTTAAACACAATATTTTTTTATTATTTAATAGGTAAAGGTTTTTATAGTGGGTAATAGGCTACCGTTACCTATAGATCTTAAAGGAATGTTACCGATTATGATTTAAATTTGAGGAAAAATATGTATAGAAATCCAAGTATTAAAAAAGGCAACACAGGACCGGTTGTTATGGAGATCCTTGAGACAGACCTCTGTACTGCGGTCCTGATATCATAATAATAGCTGTTCCAGGATCCCTCCCATTTTACATCGTGTGATTTTATTCGGTCCGATTCCGACTCACTACGCCACCACAAACCCCAGTTTGGTGAAACCCGAGAGAATGAGTTTCCACACGTTAAAAATGCCTACGACCTGCAGTGGACTTCGAATGAGTGGAGTTTCGAATCATAATGAAATCTAACCTCGAAAAAAAATCTTAAAGATACAAACATTTGCCTTTGTATTAATGCCATATAAATACAAAGAGCTTATGTACTATCTCAGTAAAATAAATATAAACTTATTTAATTTTGTTCCATTTGTAATGATTTTGAAATTGAATTAAAAATGTCATTTGATACTCGTTGTTATCTTATAACTTGATAAGATTCGACTCGTTGGTGTTTGAAACCATGGCTACCAATCCCCACAATTTGTTTTAAATCGTAAATACCGACGTAAGGATTTCGTCTTGGTGCTTCATGCCGTGCTTTGCTGAAACCGATCGAGTAACTTGCTTAGTATAACGACCTCAGAGGTTAATAACTTTTTAGGCATCGGTAATCTTTTGAAAATAGAGTTTTTAATGATACAAGAGAAAAACTAGTCCTAGATTCATTTATATGAAATGTAACCACATGAATCAAGCATATAACTACAAAAGAAACTAAACAAAATGCTGATGTTGAGAACTTATTATTTACAAGACAATAAAAGATATATTCAAAAAATTTTCCTAAGTGGTAAAAGAAAAACTAGAAAAACAATCTAATATACAAAATTTTGGTTTCGCGGTGTTTATAAGTAAAAACCTTCGAAACGGCTGGACCGACTATTATGAAAATTTGTGTGCATATCGGTTAAGTCTGAGAATCGGCCAATCTATTCTTCATACCCCTAAATGATAATGGTGACCCACGCCTATTTTTTTAATTTTGACTATTCTTTTTAAGTATGGCAAAAGAACGTTTGTCGGGTCAACTAGTTGCATTATATAATAACAAGTGTTAGATTATACATACGAGATGACCACTTCTCGAATTTATTAATAACACTTTTTTATATTCGACCAGCAGACTATTGTATATAAAATTTACGGTGATTATTACCCGACTACAAAAAGAGGAGGGTTGTTCGAATGTATGTGAGTATATTTATTTGGCAAGCCCTAGAGCCTAAACGGCTTGTCGTATTTTTATCGTTTATTTTACAATTCCGTAATTCTCAATTTAAACAAATATAGGTTGAAAGACTGAAAATAACACTTAGAAAACTCGGTTACAAATAAACAAATATTCATAGAGAGGTATATTACAAACGTGTTAAATACAATATATCTGATAAGCTTTCCAAAGTACATATACACCATCCAAAGTACATATACACAATGTGATTCAATCTTAATTTAGATTGTATAAACCTATTCCATTGTTAGAGTATGAAAAAAATGGTGACTCACTTGTTCACCTATTTAGACGAGAGTGATGTCATTTAGAGGAAACTGGTCGACGTTTTCGTAGTTTATCAACGAGACTCGTTAGCTCAGTAGGTAAGAGCGCCGATATAATTCATTATCTTGACCATCGGAGGGCGAAGGTTCAAATCCTTCACGAGTCAGATTTTACTTTTTTATTTTTATATTAACCCAAATTTCATATAAGTTTTGTAGGAGAGCAAGTATAGGAAGTAATCTGGGAAATATTCTTTTTTTAACATAATAATTCTAGAAAACTTGTAATGCACACAACATAAATACACTGGTATTCTTGGTCAAGACTCCTTTACTAAACTGATTCAGATTTGGCCCATCTCAGGGCGAAAGTTCCAGTTCATCATTAATCAAACTTTGGAGGACAGACATATGAAGGAGTTTTAAATATTACAATTAATAATTTTTTACACAAAGGGATTTAACAAAAGGGTTAATCCCTAGGTCGGATTAAAACGATACTACAACTGCCGCAAAACTACAATACTCAATTTTATTAATCATAAAAAAATATGGAAGGTTAAAAAGGGCATATTTAATTATATTTACTATGTAAGTAATTCTCGTGTTACATTGTAGGTCACGATGAACACCAAAAATAAGTGACATATGATCACGTGGTTTTTGAATATATCTTTAGCCGTATTGAACACTTTTTTGGTGTAAAAATCTTTACCCCACGTTTCATGATTGGCATGAAAATTTTTTTTTATGATGATTATGTTGATGCGTTAGACCTTCGATTGCTCTTCAGATTCCTTCCAATGCTCTCACACATCACTCTGTTGTTTAAACGTCACATCATTTTAAACGATTTGGGAAAAAAATACTTGTTGAATTTGACTCGTGAAGGATTTGAACCTTCGCCCTCCGATGGTCAAGATATAAATTATATCGGCGCTCTTACCTACTGAGCTAACGAGTCTCATTCCATTCAAATGAAAACTTTGGTGCTATTTTCGCGAGAAGTGAGTCACTGCTTGTTTATTATTCATGCGATAATAATGTTATCTACAAAATGATAGAGTTGCATTTAGTCAGCCTACCAAATACCCTAAAAATTAGTATCATTGTCAACAGTCTTTAATTGATAGGAGGTTATGGCTTTCTAGATAACGCTGGCCAAACAAGTTTGGATAGGATTTCTTCAAGTTTTCATTATAACGTCTAAACCACCCGTGATCAATCATGAACAATATAACGAAACTTCAATAAATATAGTTTGAGAAACTAAGAACCATGCTCACAGAAATCGGTAAGTCATCACTTCCCCTGGCCTGTGGGCGCCATACATTACGTTTGTCGAGACCCGGGCTCCAGGACTCTTCTACATCAACGGTTGTCAGCTCTGCAGCGAATATAATCGGTCCACTGCCACTTCAGTTTGCTAATGAGATAGTGGTTACATACAAACAAAGAAACATACAGATTGAGCTAAAAAAGCGTGTTTAAAAAGGTACGTGGAAGTAACAATAACGATGCGTTTGTATATCTATTTACCATTAACAAGTTACTAGTACAAGTGAAATCCGCGCATGTTTCTGTCACTTACATCATCAGTCATTATAAATGGGTGAATCGTCTATTTGTGGGATGTGAATCATATCACTGCAAAACGATAAAATGGCATTCCACCAAAATCTTATCTACTGATGGATTGTCGAATTAATAAACGTTTTTAACATGATAATTTTTAGCATATAGATCATTACTTTTCTATCTTTGGCTTATGATTTTGATATGATATTGCCATTACCGTTTCGTGGAACTTCTATATTATAATTGATAGATAGATAGATGGAAAACTCTTTATTTGTAAACCTTATAAATATATATACATATACATACATACACATACATAAACATACATACACATATATATATATACATACATGCTAATAACTGTAACTACTCAAATAAACTAATATTACATTATACATACATATTAGTGACTGACTCGTTTATGACGTATGAAATTCATGAACAATTTCCTTAAAACTATTTATTGTTTGCGCTTTCCTAATGTTTGTCGGCAATGCATTACACAAGCGTACAGCTTCAACTGTAAAGGATTGATCATAGAATTTTGTAGAATGCAGAGGCATCTCCAGTCTGAAATCTTCAGATGACCTTAGACATTTGTCATGCGTGTCGTTGAGGAACTTGAATCGTTCTTTGAGGTAAAAGGGGGCTCTAGGATTAAACAAGATGTTTTAAAGGAAAATGAGGATATGAGTATTCCGGCGACAGCGAATTGGAAGCCACTTGAGCATTTGTCGGAATTCACAGACATGATCATATTTGCGTAGGCCAAATTCAAATCGTATACAGAAATTTTGAAGCCGCTCAAGCTTATCAAGTTGTGCTTTGGTGAGATTCAGATAGCTGACATCGGCATAGTCGAGAATTGGGAGGAGAAGTGCTTGTACAAGTGCAGCCCTAGTAGCAGTTGGAAGAAAGTTACGTAGTCTTCGCAGAGACCCGGCAGAAGCAAATATCCTTCGGCTAACTTCCTGCATATGTGGACCCTAAGATAAAGTAATATCTATAAGGATCCCTAGATTTTTAACGGTATCACTGATCTCGAGGGTGGTGCCATTAAATTCAATTTGCGGCAACTGTGTCAAGTCAATTCTTGAGACCATCCCGGGACTGCCGATAATACATAACTGCATTTTTACAGGATTAACTTTTAGTCTATAAGTATGACTTCATTCCCCAATACGCAATAGATCAGCATTGATTGTATTGAATGCCTCCGATAGCAAGTTTACCGGAGGTTGAGTATATATAAATGCAAATCATCTGCATAAAGATGGTAGAAGGAACTTAGTTGATTAGAGATGGAGTTTATAAAATCAGTGAAGGGCAAAGGAGATAGAACGCCACCCTGTGGTACACCAGCAGAAATACTACACCAGGAAGACGTCCTCAATGCAAATACGTTGCCGGCGACCAGACAGGTAACTATGAAAACAATCAATTGTTTTTGAAGATATGTTAAGAGACCGTAACATGACAAGTAGAATGTGAATCTACAGAATTAAAAGCGTTGCTAAAGTCAAGTAACGTGAGTACTGTTATCATTCCACGATCCATGCCTAGCCTTATAGTATCCGTAATGTGTACCAGCGCAGAAGTCGTGCTATGTCCAGGACGAAAGCCGGATTGGAAGGGATTCAGTAAAGAATTTTTGGAAAGGAAGCTACTCAGTTGAGAGTGGACGAGGCGTTCAAGTACTTTGTATAGGATAGGTAAAATAGATATTGGGCGATAGTCAAAAAATGAAGAGGGGTTGGCTCTCTTATCTAGGGGGATTATCTTACAAACACAAAAACAAACTTACTGGGTATATATTTGGGATTTAAATGCTGTGATACTAAAATATCTATGTAACGCTAAAAATATCTATTTTTAATTTTTTTGTCTGCCTGGCAATCTCTTTGTTCCGACTAATTTCTGGAACGGCTGAATCGATTTTGATGGGACTTTCACTGGGAGATGGCTGATGATAGAAGAGTAATTTAGGGTACTTTTATTTTTGACTAAATTCGCCTCGCGGTTTTTGTTGAACAGAAAGAACAACCACGTTTAATAGCCTGGAGTTAAGCGAGTTTATTAAGAGTAATTGCAAAGTGTCCTTGAGCCACAATAATAGATTACAATATTTCATTGTAATGATTAAATTCCTTGTTATATGAAACAAAAACAAATACAGAATTAGTAACTGTGTCCATTGCACAACTATTTGCGTTGAATCTAAATCTAAAACACATCTATGGACACAGTATGTACTAACACGCCCACACATCCACTACTGTACCTCTTGAACTCCAGGATCAACAACAGAGACCCACGAATACACCTAGTTCTGACACTCGGGAAGTCGCCGGAAAAATTAAACTGTCTTGGAACCCGCAACGATAATTATCAGAAAAACTCAAGGAGTGGGAAATATAAGAAGAAAATAGTAGTTGACAAGCTCTTATGGACATAGTAGTCAGAATCACTGAAAACTAGACTAAAAAGTACATCAAATTGCAAATGAAAAATACAGAAAAAAGTTTGACTCGTGAAGGATTTGAACCTTCGCCCTCCGATGGTCAAGATATAAATTATATCGGCGCTCTTACCTACTGAGCTAACGAGTCTCATTCCATTCAAATGAAAACTTTGGTGCTATTTTCGCGAGAAGTGAGTCACTGCTTGTTTATTATTCATGCGATAATAATGTTATCTACAAAATGATAGAGTTGCATTTAGTCAGCCTACCAAATACCCTAAAAATTAGTATCATTGTCAACAGTCTTTAATTGATAGGAGGTTATGGCTTTCTAGATAACGCTGGCCAAACAAGTTTGGATAGGATTTCTTCAAGTTTTCATTATAACGTCTAAACCACCCGTGATCAATCATGAACAATATAACGAAACTTCAATAAATATAGTTTGAGAAACTAAGAACCATGCTCACAGAAATCGGTAAGTCATCACTTCCCCTGGCCTGTGGGCGCCATACATTACGTTTGTCGAGACCCGGGCTCCAGGACTCTTCTACATCAACGGTTGTCAGCTCTGCAGCGAATATAATCGGTCCACTGCCACTTCAGTTTGCTAATGAGATAGTGGTTACATACAAACAAAGAAACATACAGATTGAGCTAAAAAAGCGTGTTTAAAAAGGTACGTGGAAGTAACAATAACGATGCGTTTGTATATCTATTTACCATTAACAAGTTACTAGTACAAGTGAAATCCGCGCATTTCAAACGAGGCTTAATCTAAATCCCAGTTAAAATTCAGCGAGTTAAGCCGTTCTGAATAATGGCGAGCGATTGCTCGCGACGTCCATAACTTAGGCAAATAAACCGATAAATACACGAGCATTTGTTTCGTGAGTAACTTGTCGTTAAGCCTACACGAAGCCTTATAATTACCGACATCGCTCAAAATTTGCGAGTTTAAGAGATTGTGTTTGATTTCCTTCCTAGGAGTAAACTGGAGACGGTAATTGGAAGCCTCTCCGCATATTTTAAGGAAAATATAAATTGCTTTAATTTGGAGAAAATATTTTATATTAATTTAATACAGGCGATATTATGTACTATTCCATTTTCCTTGTTTATGAGCTTCATGATGACGGATAGAAACTTATTGCAAATAAATGATAAAAGAAGTATTTAATAGAAAGTTTTACGTCTGACAATATAGGTTACACGGTACTTATAAATCACTTTTCACCTCTCCCCAAGAACTTTGGTTACTTTCTTTGGATAAAATTTAATCTCAGTTCACAAGATTGTTTTGACTACAGAGGTTTTAATAGTAAAATGTGTTTTTTATTTATAAATTGAATTGAGGGCGAACGAGCAGACGTACCGCCTAGTGGTAAGCGATTACCGCCGCTCATGGATGGTATGCTCGTTTGCCATATTCCATATAAACATGTAGATGTAATTTTAGTCCCATTTACATAATAATTAAAAAAAAAAAACGATTAGCAAACTGAAGTGGTAGTGGACTGGCCACATTTGCCGAAGAACCGATAACCGTTGGGGTAAACGAGTTCTTGAGTGGAGACCGCGTCTCGGCAAACGTAGTGTAGGAAGTCCACAGGCCAGGTGGAGCGATGATTTGCGCAGGACGGCTGGTAGGACCTGGATGCGAGAAGCCGTAGATCGAACTAAGTGGTGTGAAATTGGAGAGGCCTATGTCCAGCAGTGGATAGACTGATGATGATGACATAATAATTGATAAAGAGAGAAAAGGAAACAGAATGAGTTGCGTAGGTTGTGGATTTAAAATCACGAGTTTTGTTGTTAAAATTAACTTCCTGCCATATAAGTATTTTATATTCAAATAGTGAGTAAAGAATTTCGTTCAGCTAACATATTGATAATATATTCCTAAAGCATCCTTACGTGATAGATGGTGCGATTTATCACTGGGAACATGGATCAGTTTTGAGTCAAAAAACTGAAGTAACCGTGGGTTAGCGCGCGGTAAAAATCTGTAAGAATTTGGCTTTTGTTTCTATTTTGTATCAGCTGATGTGAAAGAGACATAATGACGATATCATATAGTAGGGATATGCAGCCACCAGGTAACTACGTCATGTAGCCACATGAATAAATTCACGATATTTCATTATAAAGTAAAATAGTTGGTTATAATTTTGTCTCTAAGCTAATACAATCTATATACGCAGCTATATGGCATCACCAGTATTGATTTTCGCTCCACGCAAGTAAATCACGCAACCCTAAATCAGTAGCTACAGAAAGCCTACTCATCCTAGACAAAAAGTTAAGCGTCTCACAAAAAAAGTTTATTGCCATCTTTGATTTACTCGCCCCTGCTTACGAAAGCAGAGAGTAACTACTAGAATTACTAACTAAAATAATCCCGAAATATACTCGTAAGTCAGAGTATGGAGATATCTTAGTCGGATCACGTACAAGGGTAATTTACGGGTCCGCCGCGCGCATCGCAAAACATACCTAAAGAAACTCGGAGAACATCTCTGTGTCGTTTGTTTATAAGATAATACGTTACGTTCACTTGTGCTCTGAAAAAACTAGAAGTATTATTTGTAGGATTATTACCAGGAGACCATGAGTCGCTAGATGGTTACTTACTCGCTTTTCAAAGCTCTACTTATTGTCAAAAAGGAAGAATAGGAAAAAGAAAATGTTTTAAGTAAATATTTAGCGAGATTATTATTAGGTAGGTCATCATCAAAGTACCAGAATAGCATAAACCACAAATAGTTGTTAACCACCAACCCTCTGTATTGAAGTTCTGTTAATAGAATTTCAAACTCTTTAGAGACAGTTCATAAGTTCTCAAAGTCTAATAATTCGTTCAGAGACAAGTTGTATGAAAGATTTTGAAAGTTTTAAAGGAAAATAAAGATTTATATTTGTGGAAACATTGAAGTATCTAAACATTGATAGTTAAATCAAATTGGGGGATACGGTCTCTAGGGCCCGAACTTTATTATTAATGTTTTTTTATATTATATTGAAATAGAACTTTACTATGGATTTTTAAGTCATTCACATCATTAGCTAAAAAGCAGCCAAAGAATTGTTTATCACTGGATTTCTGAGATAGCGTGGTATCGCTTATGGAGGTTTATAAAGTATTCATGAACATCATACACATGGCTCTAACATGTTATGTATCATAAGAAGTATGGGAAGATATGTAAAAACAAACCACGGAGGTGTCTTTTTTTATAAAATCTTGATCATTGATTAAATAAAAGAATGTACATATACGAGTAAAGTAATGTTTGTTATCAATGTTTGCCTCTCATGTCATACACTGATAGTATAAATCTTTAACCGAAGCCGATCTGTAAGCCGTTGGAGAGCCAAGTTACGGCGTGCATGGGCCGGCACGAGAAGTAATACGTCGACCTCACAGAAAACCGGTGCGAAACAGCGCTTGCGCTGTTATTTACCGAGTGAGCGAGGATACCGGATTTCATGCCCAAACCCTGCCCCCCCTACCCATTCCCTTCTCCACCCCTTTCCCTATACCCCAAAGACCGGCAAAGCACTTGTGACGCCTCTGGTGCAGCGATGTCCATGGGTATCGGTGATACGCCTGCTAGTTTGCCCTCTTTTTCCATAAAAAAACAAAAGGAAACTGTAAACGGGAAAGCTTAAAAGTTAGCTGTTTGTTAGATAATTGAGAGGCAAATGTTTACAGCTTGGTATAAGATTTGCTTAAAGTTTTCCTCATGTTTGCAGTGCTCTTCTGTTTTTTTGTTTCTTTAGTCGGTTCTCACGACACCCACGATAGACTACGAGTGACGTGACGTCACAAACCACAAGATTGACTCATTGTACAGGTTACGTGATATAATTTTAAGTACATTCTAGAATGAAAATCACTTGTACCTATTTTAATTATGTTTAAGCCAGACTGGTTTCGCGTTAGGTTTAGCATCATCAAAGGTCAAAGGTTAACCTTTGTTAAAATAGTGGAATAAGTACGAATGATTTTAATTCTAGATTATTTTGCTACAAGTTCCACCAAGCGCCAACAATCGAGAGTATAAATTACGTAATTTTAAGTAATTACATTCTCTATGTTTTGGATAGTATATAGTTGGCAGGTAATGACTATTAATATCATACCATTTTGAAGATAATCCCCTGCGTAAGATAAACTGGGTAGCCGGAGCAAGTAGCTTTCCTCACTAACTAGAGTATTTTAGACTATAAAAACGAAATAAACAATAAAGCTCAACAGTATCTCGTATCGTGCAACATTAACAAGATAAATACACATTTTGTACTGAAGCAACCAGAGCATCCTCAACACGGCCACCAGTTATGTACGCTACATTTCAAGAATTAATTATATTAGTCGTGCTCACAGCTAGCATACAAATACTCTCTATCTACCGTTAAATAAAACATATAAATGTAAGATAATCAAGAACCGTACCTGGATTAACATTGAGTAAATTGCAAGCACAATTGCCTGAAGAAAAGATTACTTCGTTCATATTTGTTTAAAAGACAAATATCCAAGTGTAAGCCAGTTGACAAGTCACAGAGGTTGATCAAAAAACGACTGTCACACCTTGGTAATGAAATTCATTTTACTGATATACAATCATGTGTTCTGGTTATCGTTGTTATTATGTTATATATCTAATTCAATTTAAAATTCTACTAACCTATGTATTCCTAGTACCCACAAGTTTTCACCGAAGTATGTACCTAACACTGATGCGTTCTCGTCGGTATTTAAGTATTCTCTTAGTTATGTCGGATATATCGTACACTAAAATGTGGAGCTGAGATTTTATTTACATTTAAATGCCACCTGTGACATTCTTTATAGGTTTAAACTCTTGTATTGTTAAATATTTGCACTACAGGTAGCTAGTCGCTATATGTAATGCGCATTTATGAGTGCCTAGTAGCGTTATTCTGTGATTCAAATACCCATGATAAAGAAGCGGTAAATAATACTGAAGAACAGATAGATACATGTCTCAAGTAAGGTCATATATGACATATATGTAGATTGTGTATAATTACTTTTAATAAATCTTAGAATCTTCCTCTAGAAAAACCCTCAGCGATGAAAGGTTCGCCAAAAACATTCTACCTCAATGGTCTTCTTAATATACAACAGAACTAGACAATCGTTTGTAGAATTGTAATAATCTTGTTCGATTTATAATATGATGAACTGATATTTATATATTTATAATTTATAAATAAATAATATATTATTTATATTACAACTTTATGTGTAAAAAAATACCCGCAACGTCTTGAGATGATATTTGAAGTTTAACACATTTAAAGCACATTTCTAATATCAAGTAAGCATTCTCATACCTATAACATACCCATATTTATTATAATAAATACCACTATGTAAATAGTTGTTCATACGTGTAACTAGGTGGGGTCTAAAGTAATGCTATCTAAAGAGGTTTCTTAAAAAATGCTCTTGTACCAGGAGAACACGATTGATAAAGAGCTAAGTTCAAATATTTTATGGCTGCACTACCAACTTTGTATGAGAGTTACAGCAATGAAATATATCATTACGGCATTTGCCCCGGGACTGTGCTCACTTAATCTAAATTTATTACTATTTCGGCTAACGTTTGGCTGACGGAACGCTTGAGGATGAACTTTTTGTTTATTACTTTACAGCTTCCAAGAGGTTTTATATTTGACAAGATTTCCGACAACAATGTCTGAGTTACTTGATATAACTTAAATCCTTTCAGAATTTTAATCTCTCTTTGGAAGTAAAATATTTTATTTTTATGTTTGGATAAATAGATAGGTAATATGAATGGTAAATATCACGTAGTTTTATACAAATATCGATTTGTAGTTAAATTCGTTGGCTGAAGGGTGTCCTCCGCTCTGTAGCATAACATTCCCTACGAAGCTGCGTCATCGTACTAAGCTGTTGGCAACCTGTCAGCCAATCTGTTTGGATAATTATCTATCACTCATTTTATTATAAATCGAAGAGTTTCTTTAACAAAATGTTATCAAATTAGCTGTTTTTCAGGTATAGAGGCAAACGAAACCATTCGAGTAGATCACCTGATGGTAAGAGTATCCTTCTGATCACAGACACGTGCAGTATTTTCTGTTAGCCCAGTCTATATCTCAAACCATGGCTTTCATGTTTTCAATTTATCTTTTTATTTAATTAAATTGGTGTCTAAATTTTTTAAAAATATTCAAAGGTAATAAATAAGTATTTCATTCTCTTTGGGTACTAGTTCCGAGTTTTAATGAAACTTTAATTATTTGAGTCATAAAGGATAGTAAGCTATGTGGACTAAGCTTGTCGTCGCTTGTTGCTTTGTTGAAACAACTGTAAAATATCGAGATAGTTTTTATAAAAAAAAAAACTGATAGTTTCTAAGCAACATAAACGAGTTATATAAAAAGTCCTAAGAAAAATACTTATTTGTTTCAAAAACGGGCTTAAAAATTATTTTCTCAAAAACTCAAGAGTCTAAAACTACTAATTTGCTCCGCATACCAGGATAGTAATAATTCAAGGAGCATTTAACTCGCTACTATTGTTTGTGGCGGACGGCAGCGGATGCAAATACGTTACTTTGTTGCAACATTCGCTATTTGTTGTTTGCTGTTTTGCTTTTAAGTTTTATTGCTTAAAATATCTGCTGTCTGATATGTTGGCCTGGTATTTTAAAGGAAATAATGGTTGTACTGAATTGCCCAACGTGAAGTAATTGCCTTTCTCATTTGTACGTTTTGGGAATTTCGCGTTCAACATAAACATCTATTTTTAAAGTTAAGTGTTGGATAGCATGACAGTTAATTTGATGTAATTTCCATATGACTCAAGTCAAACTATCTGACACATAAACCTATTCGGAACTTATCTGTTACTGATATAACGGGGCATTAATTTTTTAGAGATTGTGTATAGTTTCTAATACTATTTACACAAATCAAATCAGTAACAACCTCAAACCTCTGGAACCACAAATATGGGCCGGGTCGATGGGAGTGAGACCACAGCCTCATAGAAAATCAGTGTTCGAATATCATTTAATTTATTTTTACAAAAGGAGTGACGGAACATGCTCTACCTTCTAGAAAGGGGGTTCTGACAATGGCAATGCACATGTCTTTCTCATTAAGTAGCTCGTTTACTCTCTATACCTATAAGAGAAAGACAGTTATTTTCTCAGCTCTATCAATATTAGTAACAAAAAACTCGTGTCTTTATTACGCATCATATTTCTCCGTAACCGGATAGAAGAGTCGTTACAAGGATGCCATATTTGCCACGTCATCTGATTAAGTTGCTAAATCGAGCGTAAAGATTGATGGACGCCAGCATCGTTAATTATAGCTGTATGGATCTTGTTGGCAAAAGTAAAAAAATGGTGAAAAGGATTAGTTAGCAATATTTTTAGGGGTTAAAAGTGTGGTTCCATATCGGAACTAGATGTATTTAACTGATTACAGATTTCTCCAGGAGATAAATAAGAGCTGAATAAACTTTCGTTACCCAACACTGGAAGTCTACATAGCTTCTTAATGAATAACCAAAGAAATACAACGTTACCTCGAACGTTGTAGCAAGTTTCTCCCAGCCTTCTGAGTTAGTACACTATTGAAGTGAAACACACAACGCCATCTAGTCCCAAACTAAGCAGACCTTGTACTATAGGTACTAGACAACTGATATTAATACATATATACTTTTTTTGTTTGTAAATACATACTTATTATACATAGAACTCCGAAACAAATATTTGTAGATCATACAAACATTTGGTCCAACTCAGGAATCGAACCATGGATCAACTGCGTGTAGTCGATTAAGAATACAGTGTCACCTCCCCTGTTCATCTCACGGGCGTCGTAGAGAGGACTAAGACCACGATGTAGGACAACATCACCACAAAGAGAAGGATTTTCTTTATGGAATATTGGGCAAACTTGTGGACATATAGTAAGTTATTACCGTCGCCCATGGATATCCGCAACACCAGAGGCGTCACAAATGCGTTGCCGGCCTTTGGAGGACGGGGAGGTGAATAGGAGGAAGGGTTGGGGTATGGACCCTTTAGTATCCTCACTCACTCGGTGAAACACAACGAAAGCGCTGTTTCACACTGGTTTTCCGTGAGGTAGTGGTATCACAGCTGCGCCTGCCCATTTATTGCAAGGAGACCCATGTCCGACAGTTGATTATAAAAGTTGATGGTGATGTTGATGTAGGAGGAAAACAAACTCCCTCAACCTGTAATTGATACAACGTCATAAGTGCTTAATTGCTTAAGAATCGCTCTTGAGAGTTTGAGCGCGGTAAGTTCACTCACTCGGTGTTAAGCAAAGAAATAATAATAATATATTATTACACTTTATTGTACATCGGATGAATAACAAGGTAACTAGGAAAACTTAAACTCGAGAAGTCCAATTGGTAGCCTTATCGCCACAATGTTAGTGAGAGTTTGCTGTGACTGTGGTGATGGTTATAAGGCGTACACAAACTCAGCGGGAGAAGGAGCGAAGGTAGGTGCGGGAGCGGAGCATATATATAGACTTATTTGTCACCTGTGTAAATTATTTTTAATAATGTCAATGTTCTTTGCTGTCCCAAGTTTATTAAATTATTAATATTTTCTATTTTATTTATTCCTTGCTATTAAGACAGTTAAACCTCCTTTATTAGTTGTAGCTTTTTTCAATTGGTTAATGTTGTTTTTCATTGTGCTTGCTACGATCCCGTTTATGTAAATGAGTATAGGAACCTATTATTACCCCCCCCTAATTTGTCAATTATAGTAAATTACTGTGCTTGTAATTACGACTAATCAAGATTTTTCTATGGTTATAATGCTTGGGTTGTACGATTTTAGAAAAAACATTTAAAATATTTATTTATAATGCTATTAAATAAGTGGGTACCCTAATGAAACAAAATATTATGAAATTTTAACAAATTTCACTTATTTGAAATCACTGGCATTTTTCGTGATATTTGTCATCCGTATCAAGCTAAATATATTTTACGAGGTATAATTTATTATAACATAACACTAAACCGTTCTAAAACCCGCTGCTTCGCTGGTTTCGAAAACGGTTGCCGCGCTGTCTGCTCCGCGACTTTTATTATTTATTTTTGTTTCTTCAAAATATCGTTTGACTTAGACAGAACCTGCGCCATTGTAAACAGACTAGTCATAAACATATTTATAGTATAATGGTTACTAAATACATACATATTGTTGATAAATTATACCTAGGCGTTGAGCATATAATCGGGCTTATTTCAGTAACCATTAAATTATCAGGCTTCTTATAAATTGTTATTTTCGCATTTATTAATTCAGACCTTAAAATCTTATTATGTCCAGTTTAGGTAAAACGTCAATTTTCATTATATTAGCTGTTTGAAATGCCAGCAAGCTTTTGACATATAATAATATTTTGCGAAAAAAACTAACTTTGGAGTACTCACAAAACTCCTAATCTAATTAGGAGTTTTGATAATTGGTAATTTCCTAGACATTTTTATGATACCTTGTTATTATACCCTTATTTACTACCCTGATAGTTTTAAAACACAGTTTCCTTACTTAACGCAACGTTTCCCTTAGTTTCGAAACCACGTACTGCTAAAGTTGCACTCGAAACGTTGAACTTCATCTACAAAGTTTTACTAACCACGGCGTATCAAAGAAAAACTTACAGCACCTACGCAAAGAAAGAAAATTGTGTTAAATATTGAATAGCAAACTTTTACATATACATTTGCAAAAAAAAACTTGTAAATGGAGGTGTAGCGGCATATCCAAGAAACAGATTTTCTCGGTACCCGCAATGGTTCGGACCAAATTTTTGTATGATCTGCAAATATTTGTTTCAGAGTTTGGGTATTTTCTATGTGGCAACAAAAAATGTATATATATATTTATATCAGTTGTCTGGTATCCTTAGCACAAGCTCTTCTTAGTTTGGGACTAATTGGCGTTGTATGTTAGCTGTCTGAAATATTATTATTATTACTATTGTGATTCACGGAAGTATGTAGACCTCTTACGAAAAAGGAGTATTTGGCCTGATATACGACGCTGGTCAGATGTTTTGTCTATGGTACGTTTCTAAATTCATATATCATATATCTCAACGTAATAAAAGACAGCGACTATCTAGTGAGGAAAAGATGTGCTCCTTTAGGGATGAAATAAGGGATATGCTGAAAGATTGGAAAGAGACACAAAATGGTATGCTTAACAAGCTTATCTCGGAGGTTGCTAAGATAAAAGAACAAAACATCGAAATAAAGCAAACAAACGAGGAAATAGAAAAAAGCTTATTATTTGTAAATCAACAATATGAAGACATGCGACAGAAAGTGAAAGATCTCGAAAGTGAACGGAAAAAACAGCTATTGAAGATAGCTATGCTTGAATCACTAGTTGAAGATACCCAAAGGAACTTGAAGGCTTCCTCGCTCGAAGTACGAAATGTACCAATCACGTCAATAACTAAAACAAATACGGATTTGTGTAAGGTTGTTGTCGATACATGTAAGGCTATTGGAATAAATATTCAAAACACAGAAATCAGAAATGTTTTCAGCATCAATTCTAAGCCTGGAAAAAGTACCATTGTAGCGGATTTCACCTTGGTGGTACTCAGAAATCACATACTTCAAGGAGTGAAATCGTTCAGGAAACAGAATCCTGATCGACACCTGACCTCTCTCGATATAGGTTTCACTGGACAACAGGTGCCAATTTACATTTCGGAAGCATTGACAAGCAAAAGTCGTCGACTATTTTTCCTGGCAAGAGATGTGGCGAAGACTAAGGATTATAAATTTTGTTGGTCAAGTAATGGCAAAGTATATCTCCGCAAGAATATCGATACGTCTCGTATAGAAATTAGAGATGAAGTACAGCTGGCCAATCTCCGTGGCATGTGACTATGGTTCGTTTTTAAATATTTTTGTTTTATATTATTTTTCTTTAAAAATCCTATTGTTTTTTTAAGCTTAATATATCATGATTTGTATGGGTTAGAATGGTATTACTTCGGTAGTTGCGTACTGTACCTATTAGGTGGCAATGTTGCAATTATTTCAGTTTTCTCTTGGTGTATTTATAGTGGTTTGGTTGATGAATATTGTATTGTCACAATAATGGCGAACTTAACTGATAATAAGGTCCATATCCTTGTTGAATTGTATCTACTGCATAAGATGTTTGGTGAATGCATTGAAATAAGTTCTTATTTACGGCATTTTGACAAAATTCGATAGTACAAATGTAAATGATTTAATTAGAAACTTGGACAGTATTGCCCCTGGACCGTCCTTTTTATGTAGTCCTGAGTCGTGTGCATCTTTACTGACCTCTTGTGACTTCAAGCGTAATATAAAAATAATATCGCAAAATACAAGAAGTATCTCTAAAAACTTTGCACAATTTGAAGTTGTTTTGTCTAGGTTACACGTTACATGTGATATAATGATCCTAACAGAATCATGGAATTCTAAAGTTACAAACTGCCTCCGTTAGAATTACTTAAAATGGAAAAATCAGTACAATCATCCTTAGAAGAAATCAATTTTTATTTCGCAAATATTGCAAAAGACTTAGCAAACAATATCATCCCATGTACCAACCCGATAAGTGACTCAATAATCCCACCTGTGAACTCTATGTGTCTGTTAGAAACGAATGAACGAGAAGTTGAGTCCATTATTACAAATCTAAAATCTAGTTCAGCTCTTGGTTGGGATGAAATTTCTACAAAACTAATCAAAAATTTAACACATGCGATTGTACCTGTTATTACCCATATCGTCAACCTCTCTATTCAAACTGGTATTTTCCCAAGTGTGTTTAAAACATCTATTATACATCCTATACACAAGGCAGGAAAAAGAGACTGTATAAATAATTACCGACCTATATCTGTATTGCCTGTGTTGTCGAAAGTCCTAGAAAAAGTATTAAATAACAGATTACTGGCATAGCTTGAAAATCAAAAACTAATATCGCAAAACCAATTTGGATTTAGAAAGGGTAGATTGACAGCGCAGGCGGTTACTGAGCTCAATGATCGAGTTGCTATTAAAATTGATAAAAAAAAATAATTGCATTGGTGTTTTCCTGGACTTAGCTAAAGCATTTGATACTGTCTCTATTCCTGTCTTAATAACAAAGATGGAAAAAATGGTATCAGGGGAAAAGTGCTGTATATATTTAGGGACTATTTGACTAATCGTAAACAAAGAGTTGCTATAGATGGCCTTGTCAGTTCTGATGCTTTATTAACTAAGGGCTTGCCACAAGGAAGTGCGCTCGGCCCGACCCTATTCCTGATTTATATAAACAGTTTATGTACACTCAAGATTCAAAATTGTGAAATATTCACATTTGCCGATGATACAGCATTATTTTTTTATGGATCTACATGGGACGAAGTTAAACACTTCACTGAAATGGGTCTCCAGACTGTTTCAAATTGGCTGAGTCAAAATTTATTAACCCTTAATATTTCTAATTCAAAGTTTATTACTTTTGGTAATACGGAGGCTTCATTAAGGGCAACTCAAAATTTAAAAATACAAATCCACCATTGCCAAATTGAAACCAATAGCAACTGCCATTGCAGCTATTTGGATCGAGTAAAATCAATCAAATATCTTGGAATAATCCTTGATGATAAGCTAACATGGTATCCGTATATTAATTATTTATCTGGACGAACACATAAATTAATATACATTTTTAAGAATTTAAGTTGCGTGGTCAATTACAGTCATCTCAAAACGGTATACTATGCACTAGCTCAATCTATTTTAACATATGGAATTATTGCTTGGGGAGGAGCTCGAAAAACACATTTCATAAAACTAGAACGTGCTCAAAGAACTTTGCTGAAGGTCATGTTATTTAAACCCTTCCGGTACCCTACCGTCGACCTATACTCAAAAAGTGATGTGCTTACTATTAGGCAGCTATTTGTTAAGACTATTGTTATTGAACAGCATAAAAAAGTCAAATATGACAGTCGCATTTTTGCTCGACGGAGAGACAGGGTGTGTCCTGTGTTTCCGCATAATACAGCATTTATTGAAAAATTCCAGTGCTATCTTGGTCCAATGCTTTACAATAAAATAAATAAAATTTTGAAAATTTTCCCCTTACGTAAACACAAGTGTAAAAAAGCCTTAATGTCAAGGCTAAAATCGAGAAACTATGAAGAAATAGAAAGTTTGTTCCAAATTATTAAGTAATTATGCTTATGGATGTATATTGCTTTTATTGAGTATGTATGCTAGTGTGTTTACAAATGTATGTAAGTAATTAAAATCAAACAAAAAAAGAACCTTAACACATTAAAAACAATCTTTTAAATTTGAAAAAAGTCTTAAGTTCGTATTTATAGTAGTTGCCTCACACTCATTTGATCTCTTTACAGACGGTGCGGTATATTTTGCTTCTGCGCAAGCATGCTATGTTGGGTCTACCCACATTTAAGTACAATATGTATAGTTCGAAATCTAAATCTAAAATCTATTTAAATACATTTACCAGGATATAACAGTGAAGAAATCACTGGGATAGGCTGTAATTATATAGATTACCTGACTTAATGTCGGGATCATTGATTATAAACTCAGAAATACCTGCCATGTTTAGTAGTGTTAACAAATCACTATTGTTTATTTTTTTCTGTATTATTTTTCGTTTTTCAATTACATTTAACTGTTGTGATGTGTATTACATTGTGATTTATGTTTGTTTGGCGTGGTTGTGATACCTGTGTATCGAGATAAATCAGTAAGTTGGATCTGTTATTCTGAGAACTATTCTTGTAACAGCCTAATATATGTATGTATATTGTGTGGGTTTGCCCACCGTTTGATGCAGTCTGCCTGGTTTGGTTAAATGCATCTGTTTTTATGATTGGTTGAAACCTAGGAAGAAACTAACGTCTAAGATACAGGCTAGGCCTAGTTTAGACGTTAGTGATCATAGCCATATTGTAGACACCCAGTTTAAGATTATATCATAGCATGTATCTGGTTATAAGAAACCAATTGTATTGTCGTGGTGTTGGCATTATATCAATAAAGAATTATTATTATAATTAAATTTAAAATCATTTATTCCATTAAGACACTAAGTGACATTTATGACCTTTAATTAAAGCTACAGTTAATAATTATAAACCGTCACAAACAGACGCCACAGCATGTACTGGATTGTCAAGGTAAATAAGGTGAAAACACCAAAATCTACTACCTGCTTGTGTCCGTCAATAACTTCCAGTTTCCAAAGCACGTAGAGCCTTATGAGAAAAATACTGGCAAAGATACTCATGGCCACTCATTTTGATAGTCAGATATTCAGGTATAATAACGTCAAAGTTAACTGAAAGCCAAACAATATGTAAGTATGCAAGCTGTTGACATTTGAATTTTATTTTAAACGCTAACTAACAACTTTTTTGTTAACTAACAAAAAAGTTCAAATTTTCCGTCTCCTTATAACGATGTTGTAATACGTATTTGGTCCCTTTTGGTTGTGAAACCTATGAGATGAACAAAGCCGGTGAAATACAACATTCACTAATTCATACCAGAGGTCGTACTTTGACCATAATTTTGACATACACACAGGTTTTTTGTTTTTCACTTTGGTCCGAATTCATCTCATCCACATTTTTTATAAAATATTTTTTATCATTATTTTCATCAAGACGAAGACTTGAAGACTCAAAGACTTAAGATTTGAAGACTAAATAGCTAATTTGCTGGTTGTCATTTCATCAAAAGAAGAAGAAGAAGCAGACACGCATATATTTTTTTTATGATATAAGGGGTCAACGACCAGACGTATCATCTGATGGTAAACGATTACAGCAGAGGTGTTACAAATGTGTTGCCGGTCGGGGAGGGGGATAGGGGGAGGGATTGGGATATAGGCTTCTGGTATCCTCACTCACTCGATGAAACACAGCGCAAGTTCTGTTTCACACCGGTTTTCTGTGAGGTCGTGGTATCACTCCGGTCGAGCTGGCCCATTCATGCCGAAGCGTGGCTCTCCCACGATTCAAAATTGTGTATATGGATATTTGTGTATGTGTGTGTCAAAGGCATGATAGTGTGTGGAATGTTATTTTTATTTATTTAACTAGCTGACCCGAAGAATTTCGTACCGCCTTTTTCTTTTGCCATATTTCTTAATTTTCTTTAATACAAACAAACCTTGTCCTGACAATAGTAAACACATAAAAAAATCCAATTTGGTGCAGTCGATCGGAATTTTTGCGCGTACATACATTTCAGTGATCCGTTCTTATTTATGTAGATATATATTTATGTATAATTTAAAAATAATATTAGCATTCTGCATTCTTTCTCTATATATACATTATGTGTACAGAATTTCATATTCCTCCGCCCGCGCAAGAAGTGTGTTTTAGTATGTATAGTAACGTGCGTGGTCAAGATGGCGGAACAGCAATACATTATATTAGCACAACCTTATAATATTCTCCTATGCACATTAAGTAAAACGGTTAGAATATGAATGTCCCCGCATTTCTCCGACCCACGGGATTTTATAACATCTGACAGGTCCAAACATATTTAATACTAAATTCCGAATCTCAGGGGATAATATTTAACATTGTTTATTATAATTATTCTAATGGTTATTAACATACAATTATTTTTGGTAATACAGCACTGTGTATCATTAAAGATTTATTACGCCGGAAGTACCATTGTATAAAAAAAGTACAGACGTCATTATCAATATTTGTAAGTAGCGCCGGAAGCTGACAAGCGGAAGGCGTCAAGATATTAATATTATTTAATATGAATCAACCATTTACTTGATTATTAAGGTTATAATATATTTTATACGAGGTTGGAATCCTTACTTATAACAGTAAGTATGTATGTATATTTCTTTGGCACGCTCTAGAGCCTAAGCGACTTGTCGTATTTTATGTGAGTGGTATCAGTAGATTCGTCTTAGTCGTGAGAGTAACACACGCGGTACATAAAAAAACCCCGAATTTAATAAAGATGTCAGATATTGATCCAATCTTTTTTTTTAAAAAATGTACCTCGTTTTTTGGTCATTTCATATTAATTTTGAGTACTGTGCGACTGCGATTGAATCAATAACTGGTTCAGTAAAATAATGAAGCTTTGTGGCCAGTTAAATCGAGCAGTTAATAAATTAATGAATTAAGAATTTTATTCGACACAGCATTTATGCAATATTATTGGCCACATAAATTCAATAAAAACAAAATCCCAAATGAATTCAATTAATACAAGATACTTTTTACAAGAAATAAACTTTAGAGGACTTAAATAACTTTAAGTAATATTAATTATAAATGTATTTTGTACGCAAGAGGCATCAAACGAGCAGAGGTATCGCCTAATGGTAAGCGATTACCGCCGCCCTTGGATACCCGCAATATACTTACTCACTCGGTGGAACACAACGCAAACGTTGTTTTACACCGGTTTTCTGTGAGGCCTGGTATCACTCTGGTTGAGCCGGCTTATTTATGCCAAAGGTGGCTCTTCCACAGTACCCTGTTAAGAGACCCATGGCAGGATTAGGTGTGGTGGCACTTTCCTGATGGCGTAAGAAAGCGGTTACCGGATCCCTCCAGTCTCAGGAGCAGAGTTGCACACCGTGTGATTTCTCTTCCAAGGTCTATCAAATCTATTAAAATATCCCAGGATAAAAAAAAACACTTTATCTAAAAGAAATGGAAAATATTCAAACATATATCTCACACTCCACTTTTCTCGCCAGTGTTAAACAAAACGTTTCCCTTAATTTATTTATGACTGCAAGAGAAAAAAAATAGTATCGTAACAGTAAATGTTAAACATTAACCAAATTAATAGTACAAGCTATAAATCGCCGATGGTACGCTTGTTTACGCTTAAAAAATGTATACGATCAAATAACGGAGACGCTGTAAACCAATTAGTGTTTAAAAAGAAGGGAACTTTTACGGGAGATTGCTTCTGAAAGCGTGTTTTAAACCTTTTCTGCTATAATGTATATTAGTATGCTAAGACACGGCGTTCCTTGCGCCTGTTAAGTGCCAAACATCGATTTATGAGAATCATAATTGGAATCTCTGTTACGTGTTTAAAGACATTAAAAAAGGAGGTCTTTTTATAATCAACTAACTTTTGCCAGCGGCGTAGAAGTAGATATTTTCATTCCTATTTTACCCCCTTAGAGGTGGCATTTTCAAATTCCTTTCTTAGTTCTCACTTACGTTATATAATGAACCTACATGCAAAACATCAGGATTATAGGCTCAGCGGTTTAGGCTCTTAGTCAGTCTCTGGGAATCTTAGTCAGTCAGTTACCTTCCATTTTTACATATTTGGAGCAGAGGTTTCACGGGTGCTTATGATTGTGATCGTCACCCATGGAGCTTGAAACTTTTTTTTTGACTGGGATGCACCGGTGCGTGAGCATTGTTTCCTATAACATATACTTGTTCATGTACGTATGCATATAGCAAGATTTAGGTGTATATTTATATATACTACAACAGGAGAATTAAAATAGTTGTGTAACCTGTTGTTTAAGACATTAAAAAGGGTATCTAAATAATAATACTAAAACCAAAACCCCCCTTTTTACGAAAATTATGCAATCGTTTGTATGAGTATGAAATTCGGCACTCATAAAACTTATAAGAAGAAGTGCACCAAGCTAAAAAAAAGGTATTATCGAAGAATAAATATTAAGCACTCAAACGACTTGAAACATCAATTTTGTTTATAAGAATTGATTTGGTCACGACGTCCCCCCACTGCGCTATGTCCTCAGTGGCTGGTGTTCATAAAACCAAGTTATTATTGAATTCGATCTATTCGCTGGCGTTATACAAACAGAAGCAGCACTTGTATAGAACATAGAGTAAAGTTTTCTGTGTCATACAATACAATTAATTCTTGATATGTTGTGACAATGTTTATGTGAAAGTGTATATTTGAACTAAAAATGGAAAATATTAAAACTAGACAGCAACACTAAAGTTATAAATGAAGTTATTAATTATTACTAAATAAACAAGGTTCAGAAGTGATTTTAAACCTAATATCACGCACAGGGATATATGTTCAATGCTAAGAAATAGGACTGTTTATTTTAGCTGCTATGACTGACAGTTGACCTAGTGGTTTAAACGGTCACCACGCCGCTTTCTACTACGCTAAGTTTTGTGGGTTCAAATCTCAGCACGAACGGGCCTGAACGACCGGGGCGGTATTACCTTCGCACAGAATATCAACGTCAAATTACAGCGTTCGTGCTGTCGTATTTCGTTAGCAAGTGCAAAACCGGAGGCCCGATGATGCTGAAGTATCATTCATTCGCAACGCAGTATGGTGGCGAATTCAATTTATTGAGTATTGTATACAAGGTTTAAAAGTAACTTTAAATGTGATATTCACTCACAGAGGTATATGTCCTATGCTAAGAAATACAGCTTTATATTTCTATAATATACATTTATATATTTATATAATAGGCATATATACCACCCCATCCACCCATTGGAAATTTTCAGTCAACGGGCAATAACGCTCTCGTGGCTCTTGTATTGCAGTTATCCATGGTCAGTGGTACTTATTAACCTGCTTATCCTTACCATCGACAATCTTTATCAGTCCATTGCTGGACATAGGCCACTTTTTAGGAAGGAGATATTGACCTACTATATTACGCTGGCCAGACCAATTGGTAAAGGTTTTATTTCAAGTTTTCAAGAGAACAAACTTAATAGAACAACATCACTACAAAGAGAAGGTCTTTGTAATGATGTTGTTCTACAAAGCTCCCTTAGTCCCTTCTTTCGATACCCATGGGTGACTAGGAGCGGTTACACTCGGAAAACAATAGTTTCCGTCGTTCTTTATTATTCAGTTTCAGTTTTCTATGTATGTATTTACAAAGAAAAAAGTATATATGTATTTATATCAGTTGTCTAGTACCCATAACACAAGCTCTGCTTAGCTTGGGACTAGATGGCGTTGTGTGTTAGCTGTCTAAAATATTTATTATTATTCTCTTTATTATTATTAATTACCCATAATTGAAGCATTTACTTACCATAAGCAGTAAGAAAGTTAGCGGACTTTAAAAGATACAAAAGGATTTATCCTTACAGTTTATATAACACCGTCTCTACTTACCGGGGGACAACATTAAACTATAGTTTCCAACTACGTCACGAGATAATGTTGCCAAGGTGAGTCAAAAGCTTTTAAGGCACTCCGAAATTGCAAAGTAACTCTCAACTTGACTCTTGTGACTTACTTTGTGGAGTGATGTCATGCGGAAAATATATCATTTGATTATTTCTTAATATTGACTGTTCGCATTTTTGTTATCTATAGTATATGTCGTGTACGAATATTAGTTTCTATAGAAAACGGCATGACGACCGGTTAAACCAGTAGGTCAACCGCGCAGTCACAACAGCTGTTTCAATCAGCTTCGTGACTATTATTTTATTTCATAAGTTACTAATAATTTGCAAAAGGGATTCAGATGATAAAATGGTCACGATGCCATCAAATTTCATGATCAATTCCTAAAGTGCACATTTAGAAGAAGAATTAGGAAGATATTGAAAGAAGAACAAAATTTTACGGATGTATTAAGAATTGGCTCAGGCAACTCAAAGTTGCAATCATGCAGTTCTATTTTGCTATTTCGGGATAACAAGGGACCTTTAAAAAAAGATGGATAATGTTACTATATACGTTGTTGTCAACAATATTTGAAAAATCGAAGTTTTTAAAAACAAAAAATGACAGAAAATAATCTCTATACTAAAACTACAGCTAGTACCAGGATAGCATTAACTCGACGTAGGTAGCAGATGCATTAACAAATCAAATTGTTCCGTATCATGAAATCTATCATGTGAAGAAAGTGAGTACTATCGTAAACAAAAAGCCCGGGGCGAACTAGCTGCTTAAGTGCTGGTTAACTTTCTCGTTAGTTGGTTAGTTAGTAGATAATTGTGCACGTTCTGAACTGGGTTCGAGTTCAACTTGTGATTGAGTGTTCTTCGCGAATGTAGACCGGTTGTGGTCCAAGCGTTGAGAGGACGAGAGTCAAAAAAATAAATGCAATTGTATTGTCAATCAATAATCATAAGATGATGTAAGACTTTTAATCCATTTAGGCAGATTTCTATAAAACAGATATAAATGTACATTACGTGAATTCTTAAAAAAATCAACTCCTGTTTTTGGAAGTGTAAATGTAGCGAGTCAACTTTAAAACGGCCTTGGTGGCGCAGTGGTAGCTTACGCGACTGCCGTCCATAAGGACTCGGGTTCGAATCCTGGGTCGTTCCAAGTGTTTGCAAGATCTGCAAATATTTGTTTCGGAGTTTGGATGTTTTCTATGTATAATGTGTATGTATTTACAAAAAAAAGGATTTATGTATTTATATCATTTATTTATGTATTTATATCCGCTTTGTTTGGGACTAGATGGCGTTGTGTGTTAGATGTCCGAAAATATTAAAAATATTTTTCAGAGAAGGCTAATATTCTATTTGTTATATTAAAAATTTTTTTTTCCAATAAATTTGAAAGCCAATTTAGTCACTTCAAGTTTACATTTTACATATCATATAAATAAGTAAGAAAGTAATAGAGAGCTTCTCTAAATGAATACCTTAAGTTAGATTAAAATTAATTGGAATAAGTTGGAAAGTATGAGACCAATAGAAAATATTTGATTATAATATACTTTAAAAATGACTAAAAAGTAGTGCAGTAATTATTATATCCGCTTACCGCTAGCATTTGGGTGTTTACCCGGTTACAAATGTTACAAACTCAAAACTACCGTCCACATCAAACCAAGTGCACTAGTCGCAGCTGATACTTCTTTTAGTTTCTACCGCCCTGGTACCTACTTACATAATAGCGCATATTGTTGTTCCTTTTGTTGTGTAGTTTTGAATAATGTAATTTTTTTATGCATATATATGCATACCACTTTTTTTAGTATAGGAAGCTCACGAATTTTCAGGTAATTCATACGTAAATTATGTACATAATATATTTCGTAATTATGTAGATCTTCCTGATTACCTTACCTGGTTAACTGCGTAAGTTTGTCTGCGTCTTGAGAAATGAGTATAGGGTAAAAAAAAATTTACGACTTATTTCCATACATACCAAACAAAAGCGAATAAAAAATATTGGACCATACATTTATGCTAAGATGAAAATTTTATTTCAAAAGGGCAAATATTATTAGCTAATTTTTTTGTTTTTTATATTAATGAGCATAACTAAGTGACTCTACTCTGTTTTCTGTTTCTGACCTGAAGGTAAGCCAAAATAAAAAAAACGAAAAGCGATTTTGTTTTTATTGTATCCTGGTAATTTAACCTGAAGAAACATGGAACTCCATTTAATTTCTTGAGCCCTGGTAGTACATTTGAATTTTACTTACTGAAGTGGAATTCAAATGTACAAGGGTCCAAGAAATTCAATGGATCATCCATTTCAAAAAGCATAACTTAACAAAGATTTTACAAGAATGCCGACGGATACTGTACCAGGGAGGTATAAGCGTGAAGGTGACAATTCCCTAACGTTTTAATATAGCGGCACTAAACTATGATATCGAAACCATGTACGATATAGGTACACGGTTTTTCATATAGCCTTGTATTTTCTTCTTCAGTGATTTGAGGGGCGCATTCGTTTTATGAAAGAAATATTGTATTTTTTTCTGTGTGCCCGCTCTGTCATAAAGGGGATAAAGATGGCGTTCGTCGCAGGTTTTATTTTCTTCGAGAATTTCATATGATACGTTTTATGGAGGGTGGAGTTTCTAGAAAAAGTCTTGTAGCCTATATTAAGGTGGTGGTTTTGTGATTTAGATTTTATTTTCCCTTTGGATTTTTGTACGTGTACAACGTGTAAGTGGTTTAAAAGAGTTATGGAGGTTTTGGCTGACTTCAGATAAACTTGTCTAAGTAAACACCTTTTCATCATATTGTGGATAGAAATAGTACTCACTCCATGAAACTAGTAACATTATTTTAAGAAGAACTTAGTTTATACATAATTTTGTATTCGACAGAACAAAAATAAGTTAATCAGCAAAAGTTATGTCATAACTTTGAAACAAATTATTTAAAATAATCCCGACTGCGTCAATATCTGCCGTCTTTATTTGTAACAAGTCCCATCAAGTGCCGACAATCGAGAGTATAATTTACATATTATGTTTAATGTTTACTATTAAGTTTCGAAAGAAAAAGTACACTATGAACTCTCTACGAACGCTCTACGCATTTCCTATAAACATTATGAATAGTGCACTATACGATCCGTGACAGTGTTTTAAACTACAACGAATCTCTACGAATACGAATACTCTACGCGTGCCCATAATAAACATTATAAAATGCTGATACCTCTACGAAAGAATTGCGCATTCCGCGCGACAGTATTATCAACTACTACGAACGCACTTGTAATGCCTCTGGTGTTGCGGGTGTCTATGGGCGGCGGTAATCGCTTACCATCAGGCGATACGTCTGCTCGTTTGCCCCCTATCACATAAAAAAGCTTACTTTTAAGCTCTTCTTACCTTTTTTAATATTTTTTACTGATTTTTGAACTTGTTAGATATTTTTAAACCGACTTTTGTAAGCGTGTTTTTAAGTTTTTTAATCAATACCTATTATTTTGACAAATCTTACAAATGGCGTTAGACACATAACTAGACTTGAGTAAACACAATTTGATATATTTCTAAATACATATTCCACTCAACTATAAAGCAAAACGATAGTGCTCATGACGCGTTGGTATCAATCTTGAATCCTAAGTCTGAGTTGTCAGAATCAATTTAGTTTAGACAATATTAGCCATTTTAAAACATTCGATTTTAAATAAAATTTTACAAAGTTCGTACTAATAATTGTGTTGTATTTTTTAAAAAAAATTGTTTCATCAGTCCTCATATCATATCATATCATCAGACTATCGTAGTCCACTGCTGGACATAGGCCTCTCCAATTTCACGCCACTTAATTCGATCTATGGCTTCTCGCATCCAGCTCCTGCCAGCCGTCTTGCGCAAATCATCGCTCCACCTGGCTTGTGGACGTCCTACACTACGTTTGCCGAGACGCGGTCTCCACTCAAGAACTCGTTTACCCCAACGGTTATCGGTTCTTCGGCAAATGTGGCTAGCCCACTGCCACTTCAGCTTGCTAATCCTGTGGGCTACGTCGATGACCCTGGTTCTTTGTCGGATCACCTCGTTTCTAATGCGATCCCTTAGAGAAACGCCGAGCATATACCTCTCCATTGCACGCTGAGTGACTTTGAACTTATGGACCAGTCGAACTGTAAGTGTCCACGTTTCGGCTCCGTATGTCATTACGGGTAGGACGCACGCATTGAAGACTTTCGTCTTTAGGCACTGTGGGATCAACGATGAGAAGACCCGATGAAGTTTCCCAAACGCTGCCCAACCTTGCTGGATTCTTCTGTTCACCTCGTCCTCGAAGCTGTTTCTACCTAACTGCAAAGCATCATTCCTCATTTTTTAATATTTTTATATTTATCTGTAATTTTTTTCTATTATTTTTTTCTTACACCATAACATTTTTTTAAATAGGTTCTACTCACTCAAAGCATTTTGTATCCTTTGAGTCTCGATAGTGAGTGAGGTGTTATGCCCTGAGTGCGTTAGCCAGCTGAGTTAGACCTAAAAGCTAGCAAGCTCTTGGTTTTTACGAAACGAACTAAATTAAAAACTACAAATATATATTTACGTTAGACATTGCAACAGCGCGTATATTTTACACAATTTTTCTAAGCAACTTAAGAACAGCAAGCAGTACGTAACAGCGATAATTTTTCCAGCAAAGTTTGCTTCGCAACGGTGCCCTAACATTTACAACTAGTTTAAACTAGGAACGCAGAAGTTTAACGGGAGCATTTACACATTTTGTAGGCGGCCAGCAGGAGGCTACTTGTAATCATGTTTCTTTATTCTATATTCAAATAGCTTTGAAGACCCTTTGTAACATGTTAAATAACAGACTTATTTTATGCTAGCCTGGTATATTACTTTTGTATTCACCAGTTAATTTTCAGGTAAAAGGGAAAAATAGGGATTAAGTAATATTTAG
Source organism: Hyphantria cunea (assembly GCA_003709505.1). NCBI lineage: Eukaryota > Metazoa > Arthropoda > Insecta > Lepidoptera > Erebidae > Hyphantria > Hyphantria cunea. The sequence continues at coordinate 63,888 of PKRV01001398.1, read as the reverse complement.
GAAACGAGTGGCTATTTACATACAACCTATTTCATGTTTTATCTAGAGCTAGATAAGTTTAAAATGTGTATTTTGTTCTATTGCGACAGCTAATACTTCTAAAAAAAAGATATATTTTGTGATATTGATCCTATTTAAGAATGAAATTATGATTCAATCAAAAAGAAAAAAAAACAGATTATCTCTGTCGGGGGCCCATTATTATTATCGGTCCTTTAAGCGGGTCGTGGAAAAGCATCTTACCAGGCCGCCACAGTATGGGTCATCATTCTGCATTGTCCTCATTCGCATTGAGGATGGTGACCACCACTCTTCGATTCTCAATTCATTGTGTTAATAACTTCGATGTTTGTATGGAAGAAACATTATATTGCTTCTTCACTCATACAGTACAGTTCAGTTTCTCTTAATTCGCGTTAGGTTTCTGACACAATATATAAGATGTCTTAGTAAACGAATAAAACCAATATGAACCAATATGAACCAAAAACACCTTAGCAAACCAAACCAAAGTCCCTTACTAAACCAATTTAAGGTTGACTGGTAGATAATGCCATTTTAATATGCCGTTTGCCACGAGGCGGACTTAATTAACGGCATTAAGTCCGCATCGTGGAACTAAAGAGGAAGTTTAAATAAATAAAAAAAAAATCCCTTTACCTTTTTAAAAAAACGATTAATATACTTTAACAGCAATAATCCACTATTTAGGGCGGAGACAAATCCAAAAAAATAAACATAAGGAATATCGCTCATTTATTTTTGCCATTTTTATAATATAAATAAATAAATATTTCGGACATTCGACACACAACGTCATGTAGTTTCAAACTAAGCAGAGCTTGTATTATGATAGCTAGATTGACTGATATAATATATTTTTTTTGTAAATCCGAAACAAATATGCATATTTGCAGATCATACAAGCACAGCAGTCGCATACGCTGCCACTGCGCCACGGAGGCTGGCGATTTATTTTAATTGATATTACACACAGGACTGACCTAACATAAAAACGAACGTAAATTGTATCTTTTTATCTAAAATATCTTATATAAATAAAAATGAATGTTGCTAAGTGCAAAACTCAAAAATGACTCGAACATTTCATATGTAACATTTCACAATTTCATACGGAACATTTCGTATGTTCCTTAAGACCACGGAAGGTTTTAATAATAATAAATAAAAAAAAATCGTAGACAAAATAAAAATGAATGTTAATTATTTTAATAATTTTATTCCTACTATTAAAATTTGACAGAACGAGGTCTGTCCGGGCATCAATATGTTTTATTACAAAATCATCACAAAACATAGCTAAATAAATACCAGACTTACCGAAACGTACAACTAACAATTAGTTTCCACGGTAACTTGGCATTCAATTTAACAAACTCCCAGATTAATTACAGTTTCGATAAAGGTTTTTGGAAATACAGCAAAAGCAATTCACATTTGAGATTTTAATACATTTATTTGTCAAAGTCTTTGATGTATGATGAACGATGTTATCTGTAAAAGCTGTAACATAGAAAAATGTAATACATCTGTCATGGGTTAAATGCAAGGTCGCCATTTGAAGTAGTTCTCAATAAAAAGAATTATTTATGACAGGTGAACTAAAAATAGACATCGTTCGATACTGGCTGTCAGATATCGACACCGTAAAGTGTGCATAGCTCTGTCAACCTATATTATAATATTATAAATTCAAAAGTAACTTTGTCTGTTTGTCCAGCTTTCATGGCTAAACCGATGCACCAATTTGAATGAAATTTGGCAGGGAGATGATTTGACACCTCGGGATGAACAGAACTACTCTTTATTGTAATAACTGCGGGTAACAGCAAGTTAGATTATAAACATATTACTTTCACATATTATTTGTCATAACATAAATGATGAATGAATGAAGAAAATAGTGTGGTATCATTGACTGCCTCGGTAGCGCAGTGGTAGCGTATGTGACTGCTGTGCTAGAGATTTAGGGTTCGATTCCTGAGTCGGACCAAATGTTTGTATGATCTGCAAATATTTGTCTCGGAGTTGGGTGTTTCCTATGCATAATATGTTTGTATTTACAAAAAAAAAGTATATATGTATTAATATCAGTTGTCTAGTACCCATTGTACAAGCACTGCTTAGTTTGGGACTTGGTTTGTCTTAAAATGTCCAAACATATTTATTTATATTTATTTATTTATATAGTTATATGGAATTCTCTCAGCCTCCTCTCTTTACATATTCTTTCAAATAAACGTTATTGATTCGGTCGATTACTTCACAATTTTGTGTTTGATTGTTCACAGAATATTCATTCACACTTCTATCACCGGCCGACTCCGAATTATTTACATATACCAGGGTCTCAGAAACAGATGAAGATAATACTAACAGTAATTTGCTTGTGGTGACAATAAAGTGCATCTAATAGGCCTAGAAAGCCAAAGATGTGGAAGTGTTTCAGAGCCAGATGCGAGCTATCTCTAGTAGCAAGTTCAGTGTTCTAAGAAACGTTACTGTAATACAACTTAGAAGACCCCTGTGGTTACTATTTGTCTAAGGCCTAAGCCAACACATAGATAAGGATTGAAACTTTAAGAGCGTTCTTAATAGACCCAACGCTTTAATCGTTAATTAACAGAGCAGATTTCTGCTATCCTAGTAAGTCTGTACCTAATTATTTATCTCGTATAAACAGTTGCCTCAGTTGAAAATGAATTAACCGCAAAGAGAAAATTCATAATGTGGCAATTTAAGTTAAAATCAGTTTTCTTTAAGATTCCATATTTTTTAACATGAGTCTAACCACAGACTTGAATTTGAAATCTAAAAGAAATCGATCGAAAATGAAATTATTGCGAAGTTCAATATTATTGAAGGGGAAGCCTATGTCCGGCAGCGGTAGTTATTTTGCTGAGCTGATGATGATGATGGGTATATTTGTAGTAGTTCTCAAACTTTTATCACGCAATACAAGTGCCTGCCTGTATGTAAATTGTCTGTATAGCTAGCTCAATAAGAATTAGACTGACGTAGGCATCATAGTTCACTATGTATGGTGCAAGTGATGTTTCGATATTCCAAATACTGGTTTTGAAAAAAGAACCTTTTAACGTAACAGATACACGTTGCTTGCAACCACTCGAGAGTGGCAGACAAGTTGCTGTGCTCTTTATACTAACTCTGTTTAAAAATCGTTTGGAGAGAAATAAAAGTTGTAGCAATAAACCCTTTTTTTTTCTTTTTTTTTATGTGTGGGGGTTTCCTCTTTTATAATCAACTGTCGGACATGGGTTTTCTTGGAAAGGCGGTTTTGGTCTACTTTACCCGACGGGTTGGTATAGAGATTTTGACAATTTCTTTCTTTCAATCTCCATGGAGAACCATGCTACGGCATAAATGAGCAGGCGCAACCGAGTGATACCACTGCCTCACAGAAAACCAGTGTGAAACAGCGCTTGCGTTGTGGTTTCACCGAGTGAGTGAGGATACTAGAGGTCCATTTTTTTTTTTACGTGTGGAAACCCCCTCGGGCCTTCACCCCGCCGGGGTTTGCGGCGGGGCGGTGTGTCGGAATCGAACCGACTAAAACCACACGGTGTGCCACTCTGCGCCTGAGACGGGAGAGATCCGGGAACCGCTTTCTTACGCCATCCGGACCCCTCCCAGCGCCTGCCCGCACCTAAGCGGGCACCGTCTCTAGATGTTATATCCTCTCAATTTAGGTGACGTACGGCACACGCGTAACGTCGCCCCTCGCCGCTGGCCTGTGAAGCGGATGGAGGGGAATACCCATCCCGCCCATCCGCGGCCACACTCAGGGCGGCATGAGGCGCTGATAAGCGCGCTTCCGCCGCCTGGTTCGCTGGCGACGGATCGGGTCCGAGTGGAGGTCGTCCTCCCGGGCCTTCTCCGCCGCCTCCTTCTGCGACATGACTTCCTCGCAGAAGGTCGTGACCGCGGTAAAACTGCTCTCGCCACCGACCATGGAGCGTACGACAGCCGGTAGCGAGAGATCTCCTCCGATGATTGCAGTGAGGGCCCGACGCTGCGGCGCCCAAGCGGGGCATACCGCCAGCGTGTGCTGGGCCGAGTCCTCACTGCAGTCGCAGTGGTGGCAGGCGGGACTCAATTCCCTCCGTGCGACCGAGTGCAGGTACTTCCCAAAGCAACCGTGCCCGGAAAGCACCTGCGTCAGTTGGAAGGAAAGGGTCCCGTGCTGCCGCCCTGCCCACTCGAGGATGACCGGCTGGAGGGCCTCCACGGTGGCGAAGCTAGCGCGTAGAGCCTCCAGCCGCGAAGACCAACGAGCCATCGTGGCTCGACGGGCGGCTTCACGCCACTCGCGTACCTCTTCGGGCGGAGGGCGCATGCCACTCTCCGCCCGGAATTCAGCCACCCGTCGATAAACTTCGGCGAGCACTTCCGCCTTCAAATCCCACGGGGGTGTTCCGGCCAAGGCGCACGCCGCCTCGGTCGACACCGTGCGGTACCCGCGCATGGCTCTGACCGCTAATACCCTCTGAGGCCGCCAGAGGCGCGCTTTATTCTGGGCGGTCAGAGCCGATACCCACACCGGTGCGCTGTACAGCGCCATCGACCGGACAACCCCCGTGAAGAGGCTTCTCGTTGCAACACTGACTCCACCCAGATTGGGCAAAAGTCGCCCTAGGGCGGAGGCAGTGTCGACCAGCTTGGGAGCAAGTAGCAATAAACCCTATACTAACTAATCCATCCCAACTGAGAAGAGATCTGTGTCCAGTTGTGGTCTGTTCATGAGTTGACTGCACGGATGGCGTGATGGTTTGAGCAGTAGCCTTACCGCTTCCTACTGTGCTGTGTGTTGTGGGTTCAATCCACAAATCTATACAGATATATAAAATTAAAGTGTCTGTTTGTAATTTCAAATTAACATCTTTTCACTAAATGCAAATAAAAATATATAAGTACAATACTTACATTAAAAAATAATTTTTCAAATTTTTTTTTCAGTCTATCTGTTCTTTCCGGCTAATCTCTGGAACGGCTATACAGATTTTGGCAGGACTTTCATTGATATTTAGCTGCTGATATAAGAAGTACCTTAGGCTACATTTTTTAGACTAGCTTCGTGCCGCGACTTTACCCAACACCTCGGGGTTCAGCTAGTAGAACAATATTTCGTCTGATTCACAAATTCTGAGTCTGGGTGTTCTTTGTATCTGCGTGGGTGCGTTTGTAAAGTTCCTCGCGCACTGATTCACTCCGCGCACATGATTTATTCCTTGTACCAAAAATTTTTTTCTTTATTTTTGACATACTTCTGTAATATTATTTAATGTTATTTTTAATTCGAGCTTTTATTATCATACTGAAAGTTAGAAGTAGTGAAAATTTCTTCAGGTTGTCTCTTTGGCAAACTTGACTCGACTTCCTCTCAAAACTCTTTAGTTAAGCTCCTAGTCAAGTTAGCACCGTGACACAAGACACTACTTGCTTCCAAGCATCCCTTTGCATATAATTTACAATTATAGTAGCTAGTGTTTAATGGGATTCGTCGTTGAGATGTGTCGTTGGGAGGTGTCTTATTGAAGTAATACCGTGGGTACAGCTATTAGATCAGGAGACCTTTTTAGAAAGATATAGGGGCATAAAACAATAACATTCAGCACTATGCTGTCACTTGTAAGCTGTCCAACTGAGTACAGCTGAAAAAATTTTTGTGCGGAGTTACGGTGTAAGGGGATTAGAAGAGGAATTGAAATTGTATGGAGCGGATGCCTATGTTTATGGTATGTTTTCAACAATTTCCATCAAGTGCCGACAATCGAGAGTTTAAATAGTAATGTTTTTACAGTTAAAAATAAAATTATATACACAGTACAAACAGATGTAAGCGTTACCTAAACTTATTATAGAAACATCGTCCTCAGCCACGATTGATGAGGATATCCAATTTAAACTTTAAAATTATTAATGAATGTGTAGATACTATATAATATTATGACTAACCAAGTCTCAGAAACCTCAAAATAAGATCACTTAGCCTATTCTCTTCCATAAAAACTAATAAAAAAGCCGCAAGCATGTACCAGGCTGTCATAACTAACAGTCGTTAATTTTAAGCGACGCCTACATCCGTGGTATAAAATTACAGTCATTTGTATCCACGGACGTGTGAAATTGGATTGCTTTACTTAAATTGATATTGTTAAGATGTAGTGACGTAGCAAAAATAGTTTTAGGCCGAAAGCAGTTTTTGTATTGATTTATCTGATTATTTAATTTGTTTTTCATTTTTAATTGCCACAAAATCAGTTTTACTTAACGAAATGGCATAAACTGCTTACCGATAATTGGTATATATTCAAGTTTTAATAGTGTACTAATATAGTTGTGTGTATATAAATTTATATCTGTATACATTTATGTGTGTATTTGAGACATGTGTATCCTATATATATGTTTATGTATATTCAAGTATTTCTTTCATTTTTTTGTGTACTGTTTGCAGTTAATTTCGTACGGAAACCTCTGTGCACCACCTACCTTACAAGATTTCTACACTACCCTAAGGTTAACTGGTTAATGCCTTGAGCATTAAGTCCGCCATTGTACAAAAGTGCATAAAGTTTAAAATAAAATCAGCAAAGCGCCACAAAATCAAAGGGGCTGCCTGCGGCGTACATCCACATGCAAGTATGCTTTGTCAGTTTATGGTGTTAGACAACAATACTGTTACAATAATAACCACTAAAGCATGCGGGTGCACCGACACTATTTAAACGAATGGACTATACATCGCTAACAATATAGTGAAAATCCTCGTATCCCTAAGCGTCAGAACTTTATTTCAATGTAGATATGTTAACATTACATTATTCCAATCACGTAAATATTTAATTCTTTGACGTTTCTCTTCAGCTAAAGATGATTTATAATGTTAGAGTGGGATGTTTTCGTCCCAAACGCGAATATAGACTTGAATTGTGATACAAAAGGTCAAAAACCAAATGCATTTTTTTTGTAAATTGCGGAAGAAGTTTGAACTTTGAAAATAAGAGAGTTTTTTGGGCGATATTTTAGCGCGATGAGCTGTAAATTATTGCTCCTGAAATTCAACAATTCAAAGTTGAAAGGCTTGATACGGACTAACATACGTAAAAACATTGCAAGTTTGATTTCGGATCGTTTTTTGTTTTTTCGATAGACGGTCCCCATTTCATCTCATTCACATTTTTTATATTTTTTATCATTATTTTCATCAGGACGAAGACTCGAAGACTCAAAGACTTTAAACACTTGACATTGGCAGAAACAGCTGACTAGCTGGCTGCTATTTCATCAAAAGAAGAAGAAGTTTCATCTCATGTAAAACTATAATCTTGATGAATGATGGAATCTATTGTACTTTGAATGTAAAATTTATACTTTTATGACAAAACCGAGAACAACGAGTGAGTGAGGATATAGGAGGCCCATACCCCATCTCCTAAAGGCCGGCCGGCACATGTGACGCCTCTGTTGTTGCAGGTGTCCATGGGCAGCGGTAATCGCTTACCATCAGGCGATACGTCTGCTCGTTTACCACCTATACCATAAAATAACAATGCGATTATAAAGAACCGTCCCAAGTTTTCCAAATATTTATACAAAAGTATTTTACAATTTACGGTAATTCCGTTCGTAATTAGAAAAGTTTTTACTTTTGTCATTACTTAGGCGAGTATTAATATTTAGGAGTCCAAACGAACCTCGAGGAAGGCGTCACTTCAACGAGATTTAATTGAGTTCGACGAATCCCGGAGTTAGGCTGTTTGACATAAATTTTACTCCGTACATTATAGCGAGTAATTGATTACAACTTGCTGCCATTGAGCCGGGAGCCATCTTGGATTATCTTGTTGACTTGTTTTCGTGGAATCGGAGATATTTAATATTCTACATTACTCATGAGTTCCCTTACGGTGAATAGTTCAAGGTAAATTCGTATAATATTTTTTCAGCCAATCAAATTCCATCTTTATTATGTGTTTGGAAAAGATTTTAGCTTGGTTGAACTCAGGTTTTTAATTCGGATCGATACCGTATTCCAGTCAATCAATCAATCAATCGTTCTTTTGCGGGAACATAGAAAACAAATCTAATGCTTATTTTAGATGTACACTATGTTACTTACTTGCCACGTTGACTGTTGGTGTAGCGGTTGGCGTAAGCGACTGCAGATCAAGAGGTCTCGAGTTCGATTCCCGGGTCGAATTGCTGTTAGGATTTTCTTACAAGAAATTCTTTATATCAGCCCGTATTATGAATGTGCCTCGACGCCCGTGCCTCGGAGAGCACGTTAAGTTGTTAGTCTTGTTTCTCATTTCTCATCAATGCAACTACAAAAAAGCAAGTACAAAAAGCAAACATAATTGTAATACGACTGTTATGCACTGTAGCATTATAGCGTATTATTATAATTCCATTAAATTTGACGAATTACACTAACTTACTTAATATAGGCATATTTCAATGCGCTCTGACTGCCCAGAATTAGGCGCGCCTCTGGCGCCCTCAGAGGGTATTGGTGGTCAGAGCCATACGCGGATACCGCACATAACAGGAATAATTAACTCTTCACCTTGGTATTTATATGACTATGAAGACTAGTAACTTTAAATACCTAGCGATAACAATTTACCACTAGGTAAACCGTCTGTTCCTTCAAAAGTGCGAAGCTGATTATGTATTATTTTTTCTTTTTATAACATTCACTCAACGCCATCTAGTCCCAAACTACGCAGAACTTGTCCTATGGTGACTAGACAACTGATATATCATGTATATCAGAATTATTCCCCTTTAAAAGTTTAAGGAAAGTTCACGACTAGTAGATGTCTATTAAGGTAAGGTATATGACATTTATTCACGATATATAACTTCAGGCATAAGTTAACTGCTCTTGGTATTGGTGGTATCCGTAGGAGACTCAAATGAAGTTTTGCCAGTCGGTTAGGGTAAGATAATGACAACCTTTTTTTTGTAAAACCTCCTATCTGAGAATCAAACTCAAGTCCTCTAACACAGAAGTCGTATACGCTACTACCGCACTACCAAGGCAGTCAACAGTATTAAACAATAATCTAATTAAAGACAAGCACTAAACGCAACTTACGTTTGAAATAGTAGTTTTCTCTCATTCTTTACATCTTAGAACAATTCAGAAATCTTTCTCCATAAAAATAATTGTACTAGGGTCGCATAACTTTCGGGGAAGTTACATAAATCCACTTGGACCAAAAGTTAATAAGTAAAAATAGTTTTAGAACACTCAGGGAGCTTGGAAGAACTACGGAACCCTTTATTTATTCAACATTCCACATTATTATAAAGTGGCAACTTGGCGAATTTTAATTCTCTGTGTGCCGCCTCGTACGTAATTAAGAGACTTAATTAAAACTCAACACTGAATATTATTTTCTTGAAGTTTACTCCGCAGAATATTTTGGGTAACAGCAGAAACTGTGTGAATAAAACATGTTGATTGCTTACCATGTCGGTTCTGTGATGGTGGCTAAAGTTTATATTTTGAAGCAAATATGTATTAAATTACCTAAACTTGAGTATATGCGAAGTCGCTTAAATAAATACCTTACCTTACTTTGACAGTAGACAGACTCTGTACCTGACTGATGATAGACTGATGGTTGTACGTACAAATATTTTTTAAGTGATTACCTCATCGCCCACAACACATCTGTTGTGCGAAATGTTTTGAGATCGACTCCATTGGTACAACACTTCGTATGATCTGTAAATTCTTGTTTCAAGTCTGGGTGCTTTTTGTGTTCCTAAAGTCCCTCGCGACACAGCAGGATATATATTAATATAACCTGCTGTGTCGTCCGTGGTAGTAGTTTTTAAACAGCACACTCTGATATAGATCAAACGAATCTTCATTGCACAAACATCTTTGGTTTAAATAGAACCCATGTTTCAGTACCTCTGGTTAAGAAGTAAGAACCGTTAACAATTTTAGTAAAATTAAAGAGAACTCAAATTAAATTCAGTTGATCGTAAATACTTAGAGAAATATCATACTATTGTTGCTTAAGTACGTATAGCTAACTCATAGATGTATAAATTGTGTTTTTTTTACAAAGTATCCTTTCTTTTTTGTTAGTTAAGTTATTACTGAGCGAAATCAAATTGAAAATAAATCTACAACGCTCTACGGTGCTTAAAGTTTATTTAAAGATCTTGTCAGCGAAGAAACAAACTTTGTTCTTAGTGTACCTTAGTTTCCTTCCGTTTAGACGTTAAAACTTTGGAACCATTTCGATCATGGATCAAGGATTATTTAGTAATATTAAAAAAAATCTCACCTCCAATATACCTTTATTACATTATATAATTTAAATAAATATCAATACGACCTTCAAACCTTGAAGAAAAACCTTTTTTGTACGGATATCCTCTCGGATACCACCGAGTGGTGGTTATGTCGGACTCGAACCGACTAAAAACCGCATACCATCTCGGGTACTAGAAGCCGGGGAACCAAGTGTACCCTCAGAAGGAATCCCTAGAACCCCGACGTATCTCGGGCCACCCACTGTCTGTAGGTGGACCCTCCTGTGTAGGAACCCTCGCGTTCCTATTCTATACAGAAAAGGCCACCCCGGCCAGCTTCTGCTAGGGTGGTAGGAGGCCTCACCTGTCACCCTCAGACTTGCGCTTATGGAGGACGGAGAGCCTTTAGTGATCTCCGGGGCCTAAGTCGTCTGCGGTATCTGGCCCGTTCCCGGGCCTGGCGGACAGGGAGAGTTCTAAACCTCTCACTGTCCCGCTGCGCCATCCCCTTCGCAAGCATAATTAGCTCGCAGAAAAAGACGGCAGAATTCCACGCGCTCTCGCTCCGCAACATTGCCGCAATCATGTTCCCGAGCAAGAGAACGCCCACCTCGATGGCCGCCACGAGATCACGCCTCGGAAGGTCCCACGCCGGACATTCTGCCAGCGTGAGCATTCTGCCAGAATGCCGTATCCACGGTTTGGCGATCGCAGTGGTGGCACTCAGGCGTTGGCTCCTTGCGGATCAGACACAGGTGCTCTCCGAAGCACCCTTTCCCCGTGATCACCTGGGTCAGCCGGAATGAGAGGCTTCCGTGAGGCCTCTCGAGCCAATCCTCCATAACGGGTCTTACCGCTGCAATGACGGCGTGCCCAGCGCTCGGTTGCCCAAGTCGATCCTACCATTCTCCCATGAGAACCTGGCGGAGTTGGAATTTCTGGTGTTCGATTTCTCTAGCCTCAGGACCGCAACGGCTCTCGCCTAATAACATTACCCTAAGACAAAATCGGTTTGATGAATTTAAATTAAGTAGAAGTATGAGTGACATTTGTTTTGACAATGTATTTGAAAAATCTCCACAAAGTGCTTATTGTAGCACCAATCGCGACCATAAATTACATGATGCGGTATTTGTTTCCTATGCCTATAGAAAAAAAAACAATAACATGTCAACTCAAAAGTACACTTTATACCGGCGCTTGAAATCTCGCTTTACCTAAGTTACGAAGTTACCCAATGAAAGTGTAAGTGAGAGCCCTTTTGGAAAACTTAACTGAAGTTGGAATATGCACAGGAATATTTGTTCGACGAGTTTTAGAAGTTTTATAACTTGTGTAAAATATGTAAAAGTCTATTTAAGAACAAGTCAAAGTATTTCCGGTACTTAGACGACTTAGACTTACTGCTAGCATTAAAAAAATATAAGTTTTTTGTTACTTGCACTTTATTTACAATTAGTTGATAATAGAATATATCAAACGCTGAAGTTAATTAAATTCAACTTCCTAATATCGTCATCAGGCTGTGGTTTGTATATTTGTAAAAAAATAGTATTGTATGTATTATGTGATTAATGATTTATGATTTAAATTAAACTTGTTTGATTTAAAAATTAAATCTTGTTTAAGTTATTAGAAATGTATATATTTCCTAAATTGATTACTGCATGAATTAATAGAATAATGTATAGGAAGAAATAATAGTGGAAAATATAATACAGACTTTCTAATACAGACGATTGACTCCCAAACTTTTGAAAGCAGCAAATTTTCGCTTAGAATAATTTATACAAAATAACATTTCTAATTAAGGTGAATATTTAACTTGGCAACGTTGTTTAAAATCCTATTTGAATACTCTTTCGTCTTCAAATTGTGGGTTCTGAGAAAGGTACAATTTTGGGTATTATCTAATAAGCTAAAGGTCAACCCATTTATTCTTGTCTGCTTGTGTTATAATTATAATACTGCCACAGCGCGGAAATTGTTTTTACGTGTAATGATTTTGCTCTTTGGAGGTAATTAGCCATTTCTATTTTCGGAGATATAACTCCTGATCTATTTTGATCAGTGAAACGAGTGAGAAGCGCTTATCTTATTTGCATTGTTTCTTGAACACACAAAATTGAAAATGAAAGTTGAATGAACACTGAAAAAAATTTTTTTTACTTTGCTTTTTGATGGAAATAACTAAATATTTTTTGGAAAACTTTGCCATTTATTATTTAGACTTTAATATCCTTTCAAATGATACCAAAAGAAATTCTCAAACCGGGCGAACATCATCGGTTAATCAGATAACATATCTACATAAAAAGAATTACCATATGCTCCTTTATCCTAATACCCCTTCGAAGCGTCAGGATATAGAAAGAATCCCAACTTTTTAAATAATTTTATATGCAACAAAAGTAAAGTCGCGGAAGTCTGAAACAGTTATACAGATTGTTTATCCTTTTTCGTTATGATAAATACTCAATGAATATGCATTTAAATAAAACACAAAATAAACTTAAAAGGTCGCAGAGATTCACTTTCTACGTTTAAATATGTAATACTGAATGAAGAACAGTAATAAATAGGAAAACAAGACTTTGTCAACTTTCCACCGCGCCGCAAAAGTGGCAACGGAATATTTTCACATTGAGGTTGAACTTACTGGTCTTGGAAAGTTAAAATTTTCATCACTTTGAAAGATTTTCAACATTCTTGTGAATCATTAAGTAATGTTATTGACGTTTATGCTGTTATGGGGAAAACAAGCGTAGGAGAGCCACGCTTCGGCATAAATGAGACGGCTCGACCGGAGTCAAGATCAAGGCATTACAGAAAACTGGTGTGAAACAGCGCTGTGTTTCACCGAGTTAGTGAAGATACACCAGAGGCCCATACCCCTATTTCCCAAAGGTCAGCACTTGTGACGCATCTGATGTTGCGGGTGTTCATAGGCGACAGTAATCGCTTACCATCAGGTGATACGTCTGCTGATTTGCCTCCTATTACATAAAAAAAGAAGAAAGTGATGGTTCCTTTAAAATATTCTAGAAGACGTATCTTCGGTAGACGGCGCTGTAATGTGTTTCTGTTTTTGCGTTGTATGTAGAAATCACCACACATGCCTAAATTAAACTTAAATTATTACTGTAGTGTAAGATTTTGAGCAAACTCATATTGAGTAATTTATATATTACTTTTGATCGTCTGAGTATCCTACCAGAGGTTCAGACCTTATTTCACTCTCTTTCTTATTCTGGGGAAAAGCACTCAAAGGGCATCATTGTACTTGTGACTCTTGAGTTGGAGGTGTCTTTGAGCTGCGGTAGTTACTTATTGATGAAATGAAAGCAAGGACGATTATATAGTATCACTATTTATTATATTAATGAAATTACAGAGCGAACCATTGTCATGTCACTGTCGTGCACAAGATAAAAAGGAAAAGGTGCCTCACCATAGACAGCAGACATACGCGTTATGTATGTTGCCATGTAAATAATATAGCGTAGGTGTTCATACTTCTCAATACTTATCGTTCCGCGCCTCGTGATCCCGTTTACCGTTTCATAAAAAAGTTACTATCCTCATTATCAGCCCATTGCTGTTCGCTGCTGGACAACTGGACAAAGGCCTCTTTCAAAGAGCGCCACAAACTCCAGGCTGCTGCTTTTACCATCAACGCGTCCCTATTACGTAAGTCGTCCCTCCTTCTGGCCAGAGGGCGACCCACTCCACGTTTGCCAAGATGCGGTCTCCATTCAATTTAATTCAACTTTTATGAACAGCCTATTGGCACTTAAAACTTTTAGAGCTATCTCAGTTACCTTGTTTCAGATGAAGGATCACTTCGTCCCTAATTTTGTTCTTCAGAAATAGCCTGAGCATACCTCTTTCTATAGAAATTTAAGCGACTATAAGTTTAGGAACTAGCTCCACAGTGAGTGTTCACATCTCGGCATCGTAAATCAATTTAAAAAAATTACATTATCATCATCATCATCATCAGCCTATCGCAGTCCGCTGCTGGACATAGACCTCTCCAATTTCACACCACTTAGTTCGATCTATGGTTTCTCGCATCCAGCTCCTGCCAGCCGTCTTGCGCAAATCATCGCTCCACCTGGCTTGTGGACGTCCTACACTACGTTTGCCGAGACGCGGTCTCCACTCAAGAACTCGTTTACCCCAACGGTTATCGGTTCTTCGGCAAATGTGACCAGCCCACTGCCACTTCAGTTTGCCAATCCTGTGGGCTACGTCGATGACCCTGGTTCTTTGTCGGATCACCTCGTTTCTAATGCGATCCCTTAGAGAAGCGCCGAGCATAGACCTCTCCATAGCACGCTGAGCGACTTTGAACTTATGGACCTGTCGAACCGAAAGTGTCCACGTTTCGGTTCCGTATGTCATTACGGGTAGGACGCACGCATTGAAGACATTCGTCTTTAGGCACTGTGGGATCGATGATGAGAAGACCCGACGAAGTTTCCCAAACGCTGCCCAACCTAGCTGGATTCTTCTGTTCACCTCGTCCTCAAAGCTGTTTCTACATAACTTCGAGAACGGCACCGTGTACCGCAACCGGTTCCTGTAGTACATGTTCATTGAACATGACCTTGGTCTTGTCGAAGTTCATCCGTAGGCCGATGCGCACAGACGAGTCAGCCAGGTCGTTCAGCATCTGTTGTAGGTCCTGCAGCGTTTCTGCCATGATGACGATATCATCTGCGAATTGCAAGTGAGAGATGTATTTGCCATTGATGTTAATACCGCGCCTTTTCCAGTGCAGCGTCTTAAACAAGTCCTCCATTGCATTAGTTAATAATTTCGGGGATATAACGTCCCCTTGTCTCACTCCTCGATGCAATGGTATGGGTCTTGTATGCTGATCCTGTACTTGGACGGACATTGTAGCAGCTTTGTAGAGACATCTCAACACTTGGATGTACCGCCAATCTACTTGGCAACGCTGCAGGGACTCCAGAACAGACCAGATCTCGATCGAGTCAGATCGAGTCAAAGGCCTTTTCATAGTCCACAAATGCTAGACACAGGGGCCGATTATACTCTTCGGTCTTCTGTATTATCTGCCGAACTGTGTGGATGTGGTCTATGGTGCCATATCCGCTCCGAAACCCAGCCTGCTCCGGTGGCTGGTATTCGTCGAGTCTTCGCGCAAGACGGTTCGTGATGACTCTTGAAAACAGCTTATAGACGTGGCTCAGGAGGGAAATGGGCCGATAGTACTTCAACATAGTTTTATATCCCTTTTTGAAGAACAGGACGACCACACTCTTACTCCACGCCTCTGGAGTCCTTCCTTTGAACAGGACAGCGCAAAAAAATTACAAACGACCTTTATAATACAAAATCCCTCTACACAATATCCCTGTGATACAGTAGAAAATAAATAATTTTATCAGCTATCCGGCGGGCTCGTGGTAATCCCTAGTATAACAAATTAAAACTCGTTAAGCTGAGTTCTGGGGACAGGATTTGGTGTCAACATCAATCAAGTTGATACACAAAATGCTTTGTATAATGTAGATTCAACAATACCATGTTGAGCCTTTGACATGTGACAGTTAATAGCGAAGTCATACAACTAGCACTTGCCAATTTAAAAAAAAAACATAGCTGTTATATTTTCCTAAGATAATTAACGTTGCTTTCCTTTGGTAAGCGGTATTCAATACAAATTTATAAACATTATACAAATGTTGATTATGTTTGTGTTTCCTATAAGAAACAAAGAGTTTTGCACGGGTTTAAATTTCAACATGATGTGCAACCTGCCTTAACGGTGGTTTCTATTAATTTTTCGTGTTAATTTTGTTTTTTATTTCTCGTTAATGCAACAACAAAATGTCACAGCGTAGTGTCGATGGGTACAGATAGGCAGAATTTTTACTTACAAGCTGCCAGCGCTATAATTTACTACACTCTTTTTTTTTGTTGCCTGATATCACAAAAAGCTAGTTAAAGTTCTCTGTCAGTTACAAGAACAAGAAAAAAATATTGATCCCTAAAATTGACTAGTTCAAACTTAATTGCCTATACTCATTAAGTTCTACCCTCACGATAAAAAAAAATGTTCAATGTTTCGATGTTTTGTTGATTCATGTTGAAGACAAAGTATACGTAGTCATGTCTTTGCTCGCTAAACGCTTCTTAACTCCCGCAATCCATCTTACTGTGTACACAGAAGGATGTGACTCGACTGCTATAATAAGGTCATTAGTTATGGTTAACCGTACCGACCGCTTAAGGTATGTGGCTGTCTCAGATTCTTTAGAGATTTTCTAATGAAACTACTTAAAACATATGTTTATCTACTCAGTTTAGTGATTAAAAAATGTACTTAAGCTTCATCGATCGTCTAAATATCCATTTAATCTTCATCGATGTGTTGTAGTCCACAACTGGACACGAGTCTCACTCATTACATGGAGGTAAAATTCATCTAAATTGTGTCAAGTTATAATTTGTAACTTTCAAATTAAGACGTGGCAAATACTATGGTTTATATGTCTTCTAGACAATCATAACTGCTCGTTCCAAAAGTTTCAGATTACAAAAGAAAGCCAGATAGACTGCACTTGCTAAGTAGCATGACGCTATTTATTACTTAAATGTGCGTCAACGGACAGCAACTCTCATCTCTCACTTCTGGTTTGCAGGCGACATCGACATCATGGCATAGACGCAGCAGAACCTACAACAGATGCTGTACGACCTGGCTGACATTTCTGGGTGCATCGGCCGAAGGATGAACTTGGACAAGACTAAGGTCATGTCCAATGAACATGTACTACCGGAAACATAGCGGTTGCGATACATAGCGCCGTTCTCGAAGTTGTTCAAAAATATGTATACCTCGGGCAGACTTTGCAGTTAGGTAGAAACAACTCTGAATACGAGGTGAACAGAAGAATCCAACTGGGTTGGGCAGCATTTAGGAAGCTTTGTGGGGTCTTCTCATCGTCGATCCCACAGTGCCTGAAGACTAAAGTTAATTTCAGATGAGGTTTGAAACCAACTGCCTAAATATAGAAGAGAGGTTTACTAATGTCTGGATTAACAAGTGATTTCCCTAATTGAAGAGAAAAAAATAAACATAAACTGATATCCTGACTGATACACAGTCGAACTACGATCGAGGTTTTGGGTTCTGACACATAATTATATAATAATTATCAGGTAAATTAATAATTATAGCAACCAAATAATTTACCTGCGAAAAGATATTTCATTTTTCTTTTTCCTTTAGGGAACCACTCTTACAGTGTTAAATGACGCAAGACGGCATTTTGAACAACAAATCAAAAATCACTAGTGACGTGAACACAATATGCCGGTTTATAAAAACGCTACCGTAAGATCGCATTCGCTTTCTAAATCATATTTACTTTTTTAGATTAATTTTCATGTTCTTTACGTTCCATCTGGTTTTTTTGTATTCTGAGCCAAACATAACTTTGATTTCATCTTAGTACCAAAGTAAAACAACTTCATACGTTCGGGATCGGCCATCTCCCGTTCCCATCTTTCTTTCTTTTTCTTTTCTTTCTTTCATTTCTGCTTAAAAGAAAGTTACCACTGAACCTTGCTGAAATTTTGACAGCTCTTGTTGCAAGCTCCTAATAAGAAAGGTTTTTTAAAAATTTAAATCCAATGGGGTTTCGTCATATTCTAAATTTTAACGTGAAATAAGCAATAATCTCGCGAGACAAACTAAGGCCAATAGCTTTTTGTGAATAAGCATTGTTTGTTCCTATCATTGTATGTATTTAAATGGTAAAGTTTTCGTTAACGACGTCGTACAATGAAAAACTGCCGTTATCCAACCATTAAGAAATATGTTTCGTTAAATTGTAAAGTATATTTTTTCAATAAAAAATATAACAAAGCAGCATAATGCAGGTAGAGAGGCGTGCAAACGACAAAACATTCGCTCATCATAATAGAGTAATGGAAGGGTAACGCGGGGAAAAGTGGAACGCGGAAACTCTCGCATTTATGACAGAGCATTCACTCGGATTTACTTGATCGCTGTAGAATCTGTCGAAAAATTTAATGAAAAATGACAGAATCAAAACCACAAAATACCAATTTTGTATGGAGTTTCTTTAGGCGACAAATGTAAATAAATTGGGATTTCAATATGGTCGTAGTTGGTGTTTTAAAGAACTGTACGGTTGGCCTAGTGGTTTAAGCGGTCGCCGTCGTACGATCCATGGCCGGCGGCGAGAGCAGTTTTACCGCGGTCGCGAGATGACTTCCTCGCAGAAGGAGGCGGCGGAGAAGGCCCGGGAGGACGATCTCCACTCGTACTCGATCCGCCGCCGGCGAACCGGGCGGCGGAGGCGCGCCTACCAGCGCCTCATGCCGCCCTGAGTGTGGCCGCGGATGGGCGGGACAGGTTTTCCCCCCCATCCGCTTCAGAGGCCACCCGCGAGGGGGGCGACGTTACGCGTGTGCCGTACGTCGCCCACCTTAAGAGTTTAACATCAGAAGACGGTGCCCGCTTCAGTGCGGGCAGGCGCTGGGAGGGGTCCGGATGGCGTAAGGAAGCGGTTCCCGGATCTCTCCCGTCTCAGGCGCAGAGTGGCACACCGTGGTGGTTTAGTGGGTAGTCTGGCGAGTCAGTCAGGAGTCCCACACAAAGCGAACCCCCTGTCCCCGCAGGGGGGGAGCGAAGTGCGTAAAGGCATGTCACCACATCAAAAAAAAAAGTGGATTAGGGGTCACAACGCCGCTTTTTACTGCGTTGAGTACTGTGGGTTCAAATCTTACACAGGACAACACTTTGCGTACTTTTAATTTTATAGAAGCGGCGATTACCGCCGCCCATGGACACTTACAACACCAAAGGCATCACAAATGCGTTGTGGGCATTCGCGGGATAGGGAGTGGGATGGGAGAGGCGTTGGGGTACGAGCCCTTCGGTGTCCTCACTAACTCGGTGAAACACAGCTCAAGCGCTGTTTCACACCGGTTTTCTGTGAGGCTGTGGTAACACTCCGGTCGAGCCGGCCTACGGTAAAATGTGATGATGATACGTGATCCACAAATTGTTGTCCTGTGTCTGAGCATTCTTTATGTTCTATTCATGTATGTTTGTAAAGTCTTTTGGACTAAAACAGGAGTTGTTCTATAAAAAACGTAGTGACGGTTATATCTTTATCATATACACATAGCATTATTTTATTTTTAGTATCTGATTTAGTAAAAAAAAGACTTAATTCTACATTATCAAGATATTTTAACAAAACATCTTCAATTGAAGTTAATTGCCATTAGTCTGAATTATAAGCAGTAAGGCGTGCCTTTGACAGGAGATTTTCTTCGAACCAATCTGAAATAAAACAGTGAAATACGATTTAATATGCGTATAAACATAACTAAACTAAATAAATGAACGGAAAATAAATTTAAAAGAAGCGACAGTCGGGAAAATCCATTATTTTGCACTTATCTCGTGAGATAACATAGCGTTAAATCTGTTCGATTGAGATCTTTTCAAAGAATAATTTTCGCTTTGGAAATTGGTAGGTAGGCAAGCGTTTTTTGCAGAATGATGTACTCGGTACTAAAAGTGACTATAAATTTATTGGATGTGCAGTAAAAGGAAAGTGGCAAAAACTACAGGTGTTAATCATGTTCAAGGCTAAAAATATTATTATTTGTTCGGATGTGTTAAAATATTATCAGTGTATTTTACCTTGAATAAATTTTGGTAGGTAGTACAGATTATTTATTTGTTATATAACTGGGCTTTACTAAATACATACGTATTATATACGGTATCATAAACCAAACTGTATTTTTTTTATTTTTGTTTGTCTGTTTGTTTGTTCTGGCTAATCTCTGGAAAGGCTGGACCGTTTTTGACGGGATTTTCACTGGCAGAAAGCTGATGTTATAAGAAAAAACCAAGCTTTTTTTAGACTAGCTTTACCCTGCGGCGTTACCAGCAGTTGTTGTTGTACCGCGGGTAACACCGCGGGGCTCTCAGCTAGCTGAAACTAAAACTAAACTAAATTGAATAACATAATTGTTTATAATGTATGTCTAGATAATTTTCATGAAGATTATGACTTCATTGGCTGGTAGTATATTTGTGGTAGTAAATTTTTAACGTTAAAAGTTTTTTTGACATAAAATTTTAACAATTCAAACCAAACAACTTTGATTTTTAGCCTGGGTGGCGCAGTGGTGGCATAAGCGACTGCTGGACTTAAGTTCTTCGTCGCTTATGCTTAGTCACGTCTCGGGTTTGATTCCTGGGTCGGACTAAATGTTTGCATAATCTGCAAATATTTTTGTCTGATCTTAGGTGTTTTCTGTGTATAATATATATGTAGGTGTTAACAAAAAGTATACATGATTTTATTTTGTCTAGTATAGTACAAGCTGTGCTTAGTTTGGGACTAGATAGCGTAGGTGTTTCAAATGTCCAAAATATAATATTATTATTATATAAGAGGTAAAATATTTTATATTCTAATAAATATAAAAAATACGTACGTTATAAAGAGAATTTCAATTTTAAAAATATTAAATTTCTAACTAGGCTTAACTGTTTAGGCTGTAATCCTAAAGAGCTCGCTAAATGAAATGATAATATTATAGGCTTTAACGTTTTTGAATACATTTGCATACTTTTCAGATTAACTAACTATATTCACCGCTGTTTTAAGACTATCTTCAAGTCTTCTTAAATGGGAAATTATATACATAATATTTATTTATATACCGTTTCTCTATGACGGATAATTTGCCCAATATGATTACGTCCGTGTGGTAACGAATGAAGAGTACGAAGTGGCGACACACATAATCCTGCCATGGGTATCGTAACAGGGTGTTGTGGGAGAGCCACGCTTCGGCACGAATGGGGCGCCCATGGACACCCGCAACACCAGGGGCGTCACAAGTGCGTTGCCGCCCTTGGGGGATGGGAAGGGGGATTAGGGTAAGGGTTGGATTATGGGCCTCCGGTATCCTCACTCACTCAGTGAAGCACAGCGCAGGCGCTGTTTCACACCGGTTTTCTATGAGGCCCTGGTATCACGCCGGTCGAGCCGGCCCATGCATGCCGAAGCATGGCTTTCCCACGATAAAATAAGTCAGCGTGATACAATAAATTCTGTTTTATAGGAAGTCTATATCCAGCCGTAGATGAAATATCCGAAATGTTAAAAACTTAGTCAAATAAGGTCGCGTTCCATTGGTTCCTCTTTAAGTTTTATAACATTTACTTAAAGAATTTAGCATCTAATGAGGAAACCTTAATCAGTGTATTTGAAACCGACGTACTATCATAAAAAACAGTGTAGGTGGGAAAAATGCAGGAAAAACTGTAAGTGGGGACGCAGATGCGAGCCGACAACGATTCAGCTGTCCCACTCTTGCGTATGTGGTTTTCCATTACGCGAATGAGAAGGAAACAAACTTTTTGTATTAAAAAGTGCTTGTTAATTGCAGTTGTTTGCGTATTCTTTTTGCACTGTCTCGCGCATACAAGTATGTGCTTGGCAAAAATTGTGTTAGTGAATTTTTAGTTTCTCTTTTTTAGCTTTGGGAAAGATATTATTTTATTATTTAGCGCATTGTTCAGTGATCTAGTGCAATATGAATGTGTTCCCTATTTCGTTAAAGATTGAATGTGACTTGTTTAATTAGTTTCGAGAACGACTGTCTATTTGACTTGTTAAACTACATTAGTTCGTGTCTTTACATTTTAACATATTTTACCTGAAAAATCTGCTCTAAATACTTTTCTTTTTCACTATCTTATCTCATATATTAATTGGTTTATTAATTGTTATCTTTACATGTCATAATACGTATTTTCAATATTTATCAATATTTTGCCAATCCAATCCAAAGTGTTTTTATATAAATACCTTTCATGTTTCTAAAACTTTATATTTTCTGTTACAGTTTACACGTGCCTACAAGAGAAATAGCACGAAGATCAGAATTACATATTAAGATAGTTATATATTATACATGTAGATGGCAATTGAAATTTTAGAAAAGACAAAATTATTGGTGTTCGATGAAGTATATTATGTCAACCAAAAATACATCCACCGCTGGACATAGGCCTCCTCCGAGTTTCTGCGCAACAAACGGGCTTGAGCTGCATCCAACAACTTTCAGCGACCTTCAACAGGTCGTCGTGTCATCTTGACTAAAGTCTCTGATATTGCTCTGGAAATTGCTAAATTAAGTTTAGCAATTTCCAGAGCAATAGCAGTGGTAGTAGGAGGGGCACATGGGAAACGATGGCCGATGGGGCTATAAACACGCGCAAGACGCAGTATTGGTAGGCCCCCCACAAGTTGATCTGACGAAGCTTAATACATTTTTTGAATTAATTAATAGCACTGATAAAACATACTAAAAAACTGTTCTAAATAGACCAACACTTACCGAGATACATTTTTTCGATACGTGCAAGTTCTGTATGTAAATGTATAGCGCGTACCAGGAAAGCATGAAAACAAAGCGTAATAAATATAATACGCCATAAAAATGAAGTAAGACAAATAAATAAATGAAGCCGTAGCAACATGCTAATGGCTGGGGTTGTAATGTTCCGTATTTGTTCCGACTTCTCCTCATTCGCATATTTTACGTTATATCGGTGTCACGATCTATGAGGTAACAAACGAATGACACATCTCAAATGTGACATGTTTATTTCGTTCGCGAGTTAATATTGGGGGAGGAAAACTAATTCTTACTTGTCTTAAAATGTACAGTGACTTATGATTATGCGAATGTACGACTTCCTACTAATATTACACATGGGAAAGTTTGTGAGCAGTGGTACTACGTTTGGCATTCTTTCACGCACAAACTACTGAAAGAGTTTAGATTCAACTTACAGATCAGAATAACATATAGGCTACAACTTATCAACGTTGTATGTTATTTGACTAAAATCTAACCATAAGTATCAAGTGAATCTGCTAAATGCCTACCGTTTGTATATTATGTTGATATGCGCTGCCTAGACCGTTGGAGTATCATGACAATGATATATAAACCCGGGACAATATAAATCTATGTTATTTTAATGAATGCTAGTAAAGCTTTTTTCTTGAAGATCTGAAAATACTGTAAATGATAATATGTTCCACAAATTGACTGTACATAGTAAAAAGTTTACTACTAAAAAGCGCACAATTGTGGAGTTATATCTCAAAAAATGATTAAATTAATTGCGATGAAAATAAAAACTGTTGTGGAAACTGTTACTCACTCAATTTCCTTTACTTAGCATCAATTTAACAATTATAAAAAATTAATAACTAGCCTATGTATATCAATAATTTCAAGTGGTTCATTAACAAATTACCCACAAACAGTCATGTCAACTATGTCACTAAGTTCTGGCAAAAGACGGCAAACGCTGGCAAGAACAATGCTGTGATACGCCCGATGTCATATTACTGGTGAAATAATGCATGTTTTATATCACGTCATTTGGCATGCTGCGATGCAAACTAGACTGCATTCTAAGTGATTCAAAGCTCATTATGTCACTTGCATATATTTAAGTTTAGAGTTTTGTTTTGTAAACGGTAAGTACCATAAAAGTTATAACGCTAGATGGTATTATAATTAATGGACAGGCAAACTAGTCTAGCGGCAAGCGCTTGTATATGCTTACCTAAGCAAAGAACCAATTACCACTGCCTAGTGGTAATTGGTTCTATTTAATCTTAGGAAAAATATTGTTTATATTAATTTTACCTAATGCGGTAAGCATTATTTGTTTTGGGACGTATTTATCGGTTATATGGGTATATTAAGAAGTATTGTCTTAGTAAAGGATCTGTCTAGTTTGAGATCAGATCAGACACACACCTGGTGTGTGAAATGTGTCATTCATTATTCGTATTAAAATTTGTAAGTACGTTATAAACCTTTCGAGATCATTGGGTTCGATTTCAACTTCTAATGACGCAACTTTTACCCACGGCTCCATTCCCACTTATGTAAAAAAACTTTATGCTAAAGTTCATCAAAATCGGTGCTGCGGTGAAAGCTTAATAGACAGAGTTTTTTTCAAATTGATAAAATTCTAAGCGATTAATCTATACTTCTCGTGATTACAAAGGTGACTTTTTTCTAGCACAGAGAATTGGCATCCATTAGGAATATTTTGACCATAAAATTGCCCAGAATCACAAAACTGTAAAGTTTTTCAACGATTGAATCAACATATGGGAAACATTTTTTTTCTACACTCACGAAACCGTGGGAACGGCTGAAGAATACCAAAATAACTGAATTATAACTATTGTGGAGGAAAGGGTGTTAGGTCTCTTTAACTGAAAGGGAGAGTTCTCTGATCAGATGAGGTGATCATATTTGGGGGACCGCGTTATTACGGTTGATTTGGGGTAGTTGTATATTTTCGTGGGCCGCCCCCCGGCGCCACCATAGTGGTCAACTCGGTCATCGTACCGGTTCGAGCCCAGATGAAGAATCTGGGCCTGATCCTCAACCGTAGGTGGCTCTTCGACGAGCACTTCCGACAGCTTGCTCCCAAGCTGGTCGACACTGCCTCCGCCCTAGGGTGACTTTTACCCAATCTGGGTGGAGCCAGTGTCGCAACGAGAAGCCTCTACACGGGGGTTGTCCGGTCGATGGCGCTGTACGGCGCACCGGTGTGGGTGTCGGCTCTGACCGCCCAGGATAAGGCGCGCCTCTGGCGCCCTCAGAGGGTATTGGCGGTCAGAGCCATATGCGGATACCGCATGGTGTCGACCGAGGCGGCGTGCGCCTTGGCCGGAACATCTCCGTGGGATTTGGAGGCGGAAGTGTTCAATGAAGTTTATCGACGGGTAGCTGAATTCCAGGCGGAGAGTGGCGTTCGCCCTCCTGGCTCCGGCTGGAGGCTCCACGTGCTGGTTTCGCCACCGTGAAGGCGCTCCAGCCGGTCATCCTCGAGTGGGCAGGGCGGCAGCACGGGACTTTCCTTCCGACTGACGCAGGTGCTTTCCGGGCACAGTTGCTTCGGGAAGTACCTGCACTCGGTCGCCAGGAGGGAATTGAGTCCCGCCTGCCACCACTGCGACTGCAGTGAGGACTCGGCCCAGCACACGCTGGCGGTGTGCCCCGCTTGGGCGCCGCAGCGTCGGGCCCTCACTGCGGTCATCGGAGGAGATCTCTTGCTACCGGCCGTCGGACGCTTCATGGTCGGTGGCGAGAGCAGTTTTACCGCGGTCGCGACCTACTGCGAGGAAGTCATCACGCAGAAGGAGGCGGCGGAGAAGGCTCGGAGGACAACTTACACTCGGACCCGATCCGTCGCTGGCGAACCGGGCGGCGTAGGCGCGCCTATCAGCGCCACACACCAAACATCCGTGGGGTGAAGGCCCGAGGGGGCTTCCATACGTAAAAAAAGGGGGTATATTTGCAAATATGCCCCAGAATTTCTAAATCGCGATAAATGATTTAGTTATGCGCAGTTAGTTCATAATTCAGTGTGTATTTCGTAGATGGCGCTGTCGTTGTTAGATGTTTATGCTGCGTTGTATGTAGAAGTCACCACACTATGATTGGATAATCCATTAAATAAATTTATAACCACATGACAGAGGGATATGCACAATAGCGATCTCTCACGTATTATCAAATTATGCGACACGCTGCCCCGACCAGGCTTTTATGCTATTTGGAGCTCTGAATTGAATTAGATTTTATTATGATGTATGTCCTAGATTGTTGACAATGTAATAGTGCATACGACGTCCAACTATTTTACAGAGTACAAATGCACGTTGGTTCAAAATGTTAATATATATTTGTTTTATTACGCATTGAGGGTGTGGCAACTTCCACATACAGCGCCAATATAAAAAAATGACAACGCCATCTACCGAAGATTCACTGAACTACGTAGTAACGTAGTGTACGAAGAAACTTCGAATCCTGCATCGCGCAATAGAAGTTCTCGCGTCAATTAACATATATACAACTTTCCAACATCAACCGTTGGGCAGAGGCCCGTCAGGTATGATCAACTCACCTGGTTGGAGGATGCTCCCTTGGTGTTGGAGGGACATGACACTAGTTCCTCCACAAGGTTAACGTATACGAACTGTTACGAATAATTTAACGTGGGAGCCACGAAAAACCTAAAAACTCACTCTCGTACCATCTAAACTAAGTGACGGACGGACAAACGGACGAACGAAGTGATACGTCCTCCGATATCGGTTCTATTTTGGTACAGAGTTTGAAACCCTAAAAACGATGTTTTTTTCCATGTTTAAAAATCATCCATCTCGCATTTTTATCTGAAAGCCGTACAAATTTATAACGTACTCTAGTTTACATACAGATTACCAAAAAAAAATTGCAAATTTTTCATCATTCGTTAAATGGCTGACTATCATGACATATTGGTGCGGACACCGTTTTGGATTTACACGTCCCGAGCGCCATGTAAATGGCGTTTGGTAATAACATTGTATGTATAGAAGTATTTCAAACAATGTTTTATGCTCAAGGGATTTAACACATGGTAAAATATGATTCTGGGTTTAAACTTGTGCGTATTTTTATTATGTTTGCTAACGTTTTACTAGTTAAAATAATTTGATATTGTTGTCATAGAGTAATAAAATTTTTTTTCTGTATTTGAATGCGACTTACCGGTTTAGAGATGAGAGTTACGGTGGTAGGAAGAAAATGTTTTATATTTCTTCCACACAAGGAGAGAACGGTCCACAAAACATCACTTCAACCATGATCGATCATGATTTGCAAACTGCAGCCAGACTTTGTTGGTATCCTACTAATATTACCAACGTGAAAGTTTGTAAGTATGGATAGATGTTTGTTACTCTTTCACGTAAAAGCTACGCCACGGATTTGGATGAAACTTTACAGTAATATAGCTTATACATCAGGATAACATAAAGGCTACTACTATTTGCTTCGATAGCCGGTATGTACGCGGGAGGAGCCGCAGGCAACAGCTAGTATAAGATAAATCGATGTGAGATCCTTTCGCAATACTAGAAAAGGACTTACTCCGTAGTTCGAGATGTCTGTCCGTTAGATGGTAAAAAGTACTGGAGTATAAATATAGTATAAATGGTGAAAATTTCATCCGTAACAACTATTAACAGACAACTTTAATACTTTTAAAAACTACTTTTTTATAAAAACATTGTTTTAACAGTGTGAAAAGCTCATTAAATTAAGTTTTTTTTTAATTCTGTAACTTTCCTCCGGGATAAGATTAAGTTTAATTTAAATTAATAATATATAGATAGATAAGAGCTTAATTTAAAAAAAGGAAAATATGATTTTTTTACCATTTATATTTAGAAATAACGACTTAAAAGATCTAAAAAATCAGACTTAATCCCTTACTTGATGAACGTGCATGATACAAACAGAATAGAAATACCCTTGTAATTGTTCAATAGTTTTCCAAGCCATCGCTTTTACTAGAACATTAACTCTTTCCACCAGTTAAACTTTACGACACAATGAGATAACCCTTTGTTTTATATAAGTTTTAAAATAACACATTGACTTCAATTAGCCTTGACTTCATGTATTTTTAACAGATAATTATGGTGTTTTAACACCATAATTATCTGTTAAAAATACATCACTGGCCTTAATACCTAAGTTTGTTGTTTAATGCATTAAGATGTATTTTCGACTTTTCAACCGATATTACCTTACGAAAAAGAAATCAATAAAGAAATCATTTATTGGAAAGTATTCATACCGGTTTAAATTGTGATTTTCATAAAATATGCACTCAAATTGAGAACCTTCTCCATTTTGACGCGAGTCACAAATGTTTGTAGGTTTCTGAACAGTATGTGAAGTGAAAATGGCATATTCAATTTCATAATTCAGTCTCTAAGCAGTCCTATTACTAAACGATGAACTACTTCATACAGGTTAAACTATTTGACATTTAGAGAACGAGTGATTCGTAATCGTTATTTGTAATAAACCTCGTGCATCAGAAAATAATAGTTCAAGCTCTTAAACGAAAATTGAGCATATTCTTTTAACCATTTTGAGTTACGTGGTTGCTTCCTAAATTTAAATATTCTTTTTCCAACTTTAAACCATAAAGTTGTGTTTGTTTGATGCTAAAAATAGAATAACAAACAAATATCAACTGCGTTGAAAAATTTAAAAATAGAATGATATAAAGGTGTGAGTAATTTCATCAAATCCGTGGGCTTAGCGGAATTGTTGAGCGGTATGACTGACGAGCGAATATCATGCCGAGTGCGCCCGCTCAATATCATCCGGATTAAACCGTCTTATTAAGACGCGCCAGAATTCATAAATGGAACGTTTCTTTTTTAATTTGTGCATTTATTTTTATTTTTATATGTTACGATTCAAAAGCTTAAATATTAGTTCGTAGTTGGGTCGCATCTTAATTCGATGCTGTATTGGAATAGATGAAATTCAGTACCTTGCCTTCACATTGAAACCTCCGTAACATTATCAGATATGATTATTAAGATTAATACTACCTAATACCAAAAGAACTCATGTTATCTTAGTATACCTAAAATAATTAATATATTGCTTATATTAATATATTTGTCAACCTCTTTCCTCTATCTACTGAACCAATCATCAGTAAACGTTTCATACGCCTTGCCGGAAATAAAAATTGAGACGGGGCACTAATATTCCATCACAAAAAAACATAAGAGATAAAGATTAAGCGTTATGGTAACAAAGCTACGGTTCAAACCCAATTTCAATTAAAAAAACAGGTTATTTGTGACTCAGGTCAGATAAGGTCCGGGTCCTCCCAGAGCAGTACGCCTGAGACCGGCCGCCGGAGTAGATTTTAGTGGAATACCTGGCTCTTCAGTCCCAGAGGTACCGGAGATCCGAAGGAATTTTTTACCTCGTCAACACAGAAGGATTAATAACCAGAAAAAATTGTTGTGAAGTAGTAATAAGTTGTAAACGTTTAATGAAGGTGTAAGGAGCTTAGATGAAAACTATGAAGTCATTATGACGCCATTATGACGCCTTTAACCCTATTGACTGCTTAGTAGATACATATATATAGTTGGGATGGATTGGACACAGAAGGCAAAGGACTCATATACTATGGTCTAGAAGTCCAATCTATACGCTAATTGATTGAGGTCTTGATAATCTGAGTTAGCCAGGATATGGACGATCGACGGAGCGACAGACCGACGACACGACAGACGTAATAACCAGTAATACTAATAGAATAAATATCCTTAAAATATTATTATACAAATAAATCAAATTTGAAAACTGAATAGATTTCACAGCGAGTACCGATAACCAAAATGCAATACAATTATTGCAATTAATTAGAAAGGCAATTATAACAACAACAGTGGATAAGGTCTGGCCGAATGCCACATCCGATATATTGCGGCGCTTTGAATTTGCCTAGCTGTACCAAAAGTTATTATTTCAGATAACAAATCGAATTCGCCAATTGTATCGTAGAAATACAATTTAAAATTGTCAGCACCAAAGTGGAATTAGCGGAATTACGTTTAATTGTTATGTTTTGTTTCAAAATCGATGTTCAGTGTATTTTTTTCTGTCAGATAAAAATAGAGATCGAGATAATGAAACAATAAATGAAACAAAGAAAAATTAGGAGCACCTATCTATGCATTTCTAAGATATTTTTTTATTAAATACCTAACTTTTATTTTTTTATGACTATGTTCTCAGATTATTTGTTGTAGTAATCTTGCAAGCCTACTGGGCGCTGATGAAGGGACTGGTTATTATATGTCTTATGCATATTTACTGTTACTGTAGATGTATTCTCCTATATTTGGACTGTTATCTTGTCAGTAATAAATTTCATAGTGTCCTATTTATTATGATCAGTCATTATTTTAAATGTAACGATTTTACTACTTAAGTTAATAAATCAAATAACTTTGGTACTTTATGTCAACACTGTGAATGAACTGTAAAACACGAAACTGGATGTTGAACGGTAAAAAACTCAAGTTTACATAGCAAACAATACGAACCTAAGAACGCTATAACCTCTGCACGGAATTGACAAAAACATCTCTGGAACATATTGTTCGTATAATCCCCTTATCCCACAACAAAGTCCCCAGACACCGTAAGATATCTTTATCCTGCAACATACAATGGTTAGCAAAGATTTACCTGAACAGGTACTAATATAAATAATAAAAAATATTACAGGGGTTATCAGAATGAATGGCACTGACGCGAGGATAACACCTCGAAATTTTCTTGTATTTTTTATAGAGGGTACACTTCAAGCCAAGAATTCATTTCAAAAAGTTGAAACTGATTTATAAGTAAAATGTTTTAGATTTTTTAAATTCATTGTTGAAGTTATACTTCTTGTGGTCAGTTAGGAAAAAATGATGAGTAAATTTTTACGACGCGCGCACTCCGTTACGAAAAACCGACAATCTGAAGTTAGCTACAGTCAATATTTTAGTTTTTCAAATTTTTATCTTGTTACGCCAAAGCAGTATAACTTCTAACGCGTGTACATAACACATACTTTTTTCGTGCAGAAATGATTACTTCTATCTTCTAACTGGGAGCTAAAAGTGAATTATATAGTTGGAATAAATCCGACTAAAAATAAACAGTTTACCGTCAATAGCGATGTATTGAACCAGGTTCATCTTCCTAATCTTTATTATTCCCAAGATTTTTTGCGGTCAACTACAAGTCATAATTAGTGTCCTTATTTTTCCAAAGTAAAGAACCTCGACACTAAAGGATAGATAATTGTTGGCTAGGAAAACATCATTATTCGTATGGAACATCATTAACAACCATAATGATGTTCACTTAGCCGATTCACGGTCACGGTAGCAATTCGAACAGAGATTAGGCAACTACGCAGGAGATATTATAGTGCACAAGTGTGTGTGCGCAAACACAGGTGCACTCTCTGTTCCCTCACTCTCATAATCTGATAGGATGGTCAATAATAACTTGTATATGATACTATGAACATGCAATACTAGTTTTTCTCTGCGTAAAACACCGGTCTCTGCGTAAGTCACCGAGGAAACATGGTAGCAAATATGTGGTCATCCCACGGGTACAATATTTTTTTTTGAGATAATAGCTAACCATTATTTTAGTTCAAGGAATCACCTGCCTGTTCAGGGTACAGCTACCTCTATACCAATTTTCATTGGTCTGTTTGAGTATTAACTAACAAATAAACACACACGCTCAAAACTTTCGTTGTGTAAAATTAGTATGATAAATTGTATTAATATGCACGAATCCATCTTTTTTACAGTAACCAGTTTTTATTTTTAATATAATTATATAGTTTTCTGTTATAGAAGGGTTTGCATTTGGAAGAGAAGTGAATTCGCAAGAACTGGTTCGCTTTGATACAAAGGAAATGGTCGTATTGTTCGCACTGCTACTGATGCAAATTTGATATATCTTGTCTCACATTATCTTGGACAAGTGGTTAAATATTTAAAAAATCTATTGGTTGATTGAGGGACAGTAGGTTAGGCGGGACGTCAACTAATTGAAAGGTTTTAAGTTAGCCAGCTGTAGTAAAGGTTTGGTTGATTTAAAAAAACCATTTACGGAATTCCTTCTATTTTAGGAAGTGTAGGTTTCTTGAGAAGTGGTTTTTAGCCACTTATTTATGAAAAGCATTTTTGGCGTATGATTACTCGATTAAGTGCTTGCTTAGAGGGTTATTTAATGTAACTTGCTAGTCTATATTGTTGAGAACTATGAACGCCTACGCTAACTTATATAGCAATACATATGATGCATATGTCTACCGTACAAGCAGACAGGCGTTCGTTCTTTCGTATAAATTTCGAACGAGTGTGGGAGGATGTTTGGCCCATCAGATTTGTCTGGCTTATTGGAAAACATTTTAAAATATTACTCTTAATGATATACATTCAGTAAAAAAAAATGCATTATTTGTTTATGGTTCCAAATTACATTTTTTGTTTTTTGTTCTTCTTTTGATGATATGGCAATCAGCCGGATCAGCTATTTCTGCCAATGTCAAGTATTTCAAGTCTTAAGTCTTCGAGTCTTCAAGTCTTCGTCATGATGGAATTAATGATAAAAAAACATAAAAAATGTGGATGACATGAAACGGGGACCGTAAAAACCGATCTCCTTGTTTTTTGTTTGTGTTAGATTGTCACAACTGTTTTCTATTTTGGCACGGAGTTTTAGTTGCGTCTGTTATTTGTATTTTATTAAATACAGCGCTGATTTTAGTTATTTTATATCTAGTGTGTAATGCGAATTTAAAATTGTTCAAAAACATCGAACAAAGGTGTGTCTTAAATGTTACATCGATAATGGAATTTCGTGTCCGGAGTCACTGAAAATGTTGCAGAAGACTTTCGCTGGATCGGCTTTATTAAAATCACGTGCGTTTGAGTAGTACAAAGCGTTCAAAAGCGGTCTAATGTAATAAAAGATTAGCTTCGCTCTGGTAGGCTATCGACGTCTGCGACTGAAGTTAACATCGCAAAAGTGAAGAAAATAGTGACTGAAATAACTCATTCAACTTTGAGAGAGATAGCCGTTGAATTTTCTGTAATTCACGAGTCCATCCTTAATATTTTAAATAATCACTTGGATGTGAAGCATGTTGCCGCTCGGCTAGTCCCAAAAGACTCTCCTCTTCCATTTTGTCCAAAACTCAATCGCATGAGTGTCGCTGAGGACATGCTGGAACGAGTCAATTCCAACCCAACATTCATAAAATGCATTGTTACTGACGAGACGTGGATTTTAGAGTTTGACATGCAAACTAGTAAACGAGTTTCGGAGAGGCGCCTTCCAACTGAACCGAAACCGAAATAATCACACCAAATTCGATCAAAAGTCAAAGTCTTGTTGACTATTTTCTTTGTCTCTCGTGGTGTTGTGCACTCCGGATTCTTGCCGAAAGGATAAACGGTAAATATAAAATATTATTTGAGTGCTATGCGGCGTTTAAGTGAGCAAATTCGACGAAAAAGACCAGATTTGTGGAAAAAAAATTCTTGGCTTTTGCACCACGATAATGCGTCTTCGCACAAGGAAATCATTGTGAACGAATTTATGATCAAACACTCAACAAATACCATCCAGCCTAGCCCAGCCAGCATCCACCATATTCACCAGATATGGCTCCAGCCGACTATTTTCTTTTTCCTAGACTCCAATAACCACTTTGTGGCACTCGTTTTCAATTGGTAGAAAATAAAGAAGAATTCGCAACGAGAACTACTACTATTCCTATTTTAGTCTCATTTGTTTTCACTCTATTTTTCGATATCTCACATCTTAGCTTTCACTATATTTGGTTCAGTACCAACTTAAAGTTTATAAGAGGTGCAATTTTGTTTAACAACAAAGAAAACTAATTTAAACTCTAAATGGAAAAAATATGGGTAACAATTACGTAAGTAATTTAGTTGGCATGTATTTAGAAGACGTCTAAGTTTAGTGCATCACATCAAGTTTTACGTCACACATTACACGTTTACAACATTCAACACAAGAACAGGATAACAGTCGTGAAGCTTAGTTTGAGGCTTTTGGGCGACTTAAAGACATCCAACGGTAAGATAACGGCTACGTAGCCACAACGTTGTCTTGCCAGTCCCCAACCCGGACTTGGCCAGCGTGGGGACGTATGGCCTTAACCCTCTCCTGAGAGAAGACCCGAGCCCAGTAGTGGAACATTATAGGTTGTTGACGTTGATGAAAGTAAATTTTACTTTTCGAGTAATTAACAAGCGTGTGTACCGGATTAACGTTTATTTGGTACTGAACTAAACACAGTGACGGTTAAGATAAGACATATCCGAAAATAAAGTATTTAATCCGACAGCAAATTTTTGTGTATTTTAATTTAGTGAGAGCAACAACAGAATTAGCACCAATATTAATATTTCCCAAATATCATGGAGCTTGCTTATAATAAGATAAAGTTCAGTGACACAGTCATCTTTGCATCAGTGCAAAAACCTCCGAGAGATTTCCTTCAAAAGTCACATGAAA
The DNA here is from genome assembly GCA_003709505.1 of Hyphantria cunea. Taxonomy (NCBI): domain Eukaryota; kingdom Metazoa; phylum Arthropoda; class Insecta; order Lepidoptera; family Erebidae; genus Hyphantria; species Hyphantria cunea. Next base: position 29,481 of record PKRV01001398.1, on the reverse strand, counting down.
CGCAGATCCCCTAGAAAACAGCGCGTCAATTACATTTGAAATATATCAAATAAACACGACTTCTGCTGATACGCACCCTCTATAAAACATAGTCGGTTTAAATAACCGTACCATCCGCGTGCAAGACGAGGCGGTATTCCTCGGCTTATCGGGCTTACTTCTCACCGTTTATTATTTCTGCACGCCGCCATGATCTTTAGTTATATCTCTACGATAGGTACTAGGAGAGCAGCGGGCAGTAGGGGTGTTAGACTAGAGTGAACTTTATTTAACGTTTACGATAGTCGGGCATACGTAGTTTACGTTGATGTACTCCTGGTATGTGGTTTTGAAGTGATCTTACATTTCGAATATTCAGCGTGAGCTTAAAATTGTTTTTGATCTAGAACTTGCACGCTATCTAGACTCTAGTCTTAGTCTCAGTCAGTCAGGGTTCCAAGCAATAGTTCTAGATAAGTTTTCTAGTTTTGGTATTATGTCACCTCTTGAGATCTAATCTAATTATTATTAGTACAAGCCCGCAATTATAGCTTCAGAGTGTTACTTGCAAATGTAAATGAAAGATTAGGGGTCGAATTTTGTCCTTAGAAAAGGAATGCTAATTAACTTAAACTAGTCAGATTATTTTAGCTTCTAATTACTATTTTTTATTGTATTTACGTTGCAGGTAGAAATAATACTAAAAATTCCACTCATTACTCACTATTATGTATGCAGAGAGACGCAACATGTTGAAAATGTGTATATTTTTATCTTTAAAATCTTTAATAAAATATACTCCAATAAAATATAGAATATTAGTATAAAATGGTGGTTGGTATAGCTTAATTAGAATTCAGAGGCATCGCTTCAGTAACTACTAAGACAGAGCGAAGGCGATATTTTCAGACCAAAAAAAATCGTGGCGGGATAAGTCGAGCGGGTATAAGCCAGGAGGCGATGACGTCAGGGGATCTAATGTAATCCCCAGAAAATCCGTAGCTACGGACGCCGGTAGTGCTGAATATGGACGAGTCTTGTATAGAAATTATCTATAGTCTACTTTAACGAATTTTTAACGATTCTATAAACTAATATAATTAAAAAGAAAAGTTATTTGGCTTTGAGTACTTATTGGTATGAGAAAATCTTATGAGTTCGCGTCACCGCGTAACCGACATGCTGATGTCACATAACTTCTTTGGTCTTCTTTTTTCTTTGAGCACTTTTCGGTTCGGGTAAATCTTATGGGGAAAATTTCAAACTAAAAATAATGGAATTTCTAATTTATATATTATTTTTACAAATAATGTTATAGTTTTCACTTCTATCGGCAGTCCTCATGACTGCCAATTTTTTTTAAAATTGTCAATCGATCGTAATAAAAGAAACACGAATGTTATATGAAACTTGCAATTACATACTTATACATGAGAGGGAACCAGATCCAAACCAGGTAAAACACTTTTGAAGTAGCATGCACAAAAACACAGATTAAAAGACAAAGATACTAAAAACTATTGTTTTGAGTGATACTTTAATAAGGACCCTCTACAATAGTTTTTCTACAATATCTTTAATGTAGACATCGGCTTCTTACGTTTTTATTATATGTACTAGTTGTGCTCCGCGGTGTTACCCGCGGTACAAAGATATTGTGTGAATTGTATCTTTAAAAAAATTACCTTATATGTTAATCTGATGTATAAACTATATTATTCTAAAGTTTCACTAAAATACATTCAGTAGTTTTTACGTGAAAGGGTAACAAACATCCATTCATACTTACAAACTCTCGCATTTATAATATTAGCTGGATTGATACAAATACCATTAGTTTAGTTTAACTTAACTCACGCACTCACAGTCATTTCAAGTACTATCCTCTCATACGATTTTGCAAGAAGATTTACATTTCAACATTATGCAAATAATACGAATTTCGATAATACTCATCAAAGTAGATGTAATCAAAATTTTCCCATTTTAATAAATATTTTGAAATAAAGGAGTGCTCTCTTTAAACATGTGTGCGAAATGAATATAATCGTAGTCTTCATTCTTTAAGCACAAACTCTGTCTGGAAAGTTTTATATTCATTTGATGAGATATTAGCTATTGTCTGTAAAATTGACTTAATTCATAAGCGCACATTATTTGAAAATTTTAACAAATAATAAGTTCGCTTCGCTAACGTTCATAACTTATGATTGAATAAAATTAATCAAACTTTTGGTTTTGTAAGTTGACAATATAAAAAATATTGAAAGACAAAATTTTGACTGCGGCCACGCCCGCGTGTTTTTTTCTTGAAAATCAAAGTATCTCCATTGCTAACTTAATTGAAATAGGTGCAGCGAGTTATAAAAGGGTAACAGATAGACAAACAGTTACTTTACAATTTATAACAGTATTATTCGATAACGAAGTGTTTAAATATGAACTCCTAGTCAGAATTTTAGGGCTCCAACTACCCGTAACGATTTACTTATTTATCTTTATTGTACACACAAAGTCAAACAGTACATAATATGAGTAACATTGTATGTAAGTATAATAGTCGGCGGATGAATTATAAAGATATATATGGCAACCGGGACTGACGACTTAACTTGCTCTACGAGGCACGTATTTAAAAGTATATGTAGTATTCATGTTAATAATATACATTTGTATTCATAATTTCCTCATCTCCCATCTCATTCCCAAGGCGACTCTTTAGCGGTAAAAGGCTTGGCTCTATTAGCTGAATGGGACTATTAGAGTGGTCAAAATGAGAGGGCTTAATAAACCTCTATGCTCCCTCGGGATACGGGACAGAATGTGTNGACCCACACCAAGTATGCGTGTATTTTACATTCATAATTTAATAATTTCTCAAAGAAAACTTAAATTTGAGTTTATGTATGTATTAAAAATACTAATTTTTAGTTTCATATGCGTTTTGCTACTTTAGAACTCAATGAGCTGTCACAAAAAGCATGAAAATATTTTTGTAGTTTAAACTAATTAAAAAACCGTATCACAATTTAAACCGATTTGTGTAATTTAAAGTGTATGAGCCGTGATTGGGCCTATGGCGGGAGCGGCGAGCGGAGGTGATCACAGTGGCGTGCGAGCATTGTAGCGCTGGGATGGCTTTCAAGTGTCCTCAACTCATGAACGAGGATTCGGTATGTTATACAAAATGTCAAATTCTTACGATACGATTTTAATTTTGCTTACATAGTAGATACTTTACTACTATGTTAAAATAGTTCTTTTCACAAAAAAACCAATAAGGAAAATGAGTTATGAAAATACGTTTTCTTTTGTAAGGTACGGAGAATTTATTATGTCATATGTCTTGGGATTTCTCCATGTCTTAACTCAAGGAAAAACATTATACACATACGATCGCAAATTCTTGGAACATAGCAATAGCTCTGAGAATTGTGACAATCGTACATAAATGATGCTTAAATAAAATTACAATGTTATGAAAAGTACTTATTTATTCGCCGAACTCCGTCAGTTATTCAATTGTCGCTTATTTAAAACGCCTGCAAATATGATTATCTTTTTTTATGGAATAGAGGGAAGACGAGCAGACGTATTGCTTGACGGTAAGCGATTACCACTGCCCATGGACACTCTCAACACTAAAGTCGCAAGTGCATTGCCGGCCTTTTAAGAAGGAGTACGCTCTTTTTTTAAAGATTGTATTGGTTCGGGAATTGGTGACAGTTCATTCCACAATTTTCTTGCGTGAGGCGGAAAGTTTCTGGAGTAGCTCACAGTTGTGGACTGCCAACCATCTAGATGATGGAGATGAAACTCCTGTCGCGTAGGACGATGGCGTAAAAAAGCGGCAGGGCATTACGTTTAAAAAAAAATTGCAAAATGAAACATACAGTAATTGTTGTATCCAGTGGCCCCACACTAGGCAAGGCTTCCTGTGGGTGCCTGTAACGATTACCATTATTGTTATACAAATGCTCGGTCGACATCAAAAAACCATTTAAAAAAATAACAATAAGATAAAATATAATAATTTTAAAATTATCTTAACTAACTTGGGGGTTAATTAATTTCCAAGATTTTTCTTATTAAATAAGGGAGTAAACCAGTTAGGAAACAGGTATAGTAAAGTTATAGTTAGTAGTAGGTAACATCCAATTGATTGAAATTGATTTTCAATTCATTTATGTTGCCTTTGTAATTCAAGACTACTACTGATGGAGTATTAACTTTTTTTTATGGGTTTCAGTGTTTTAATAAATGATGTGAGTAGTTAAAAAAACGGCATTTGAATACTAGAACCAAGCTTACTGACGGCAATAGGCTTAAGTAATATGCTGCTCTGACTTTCAGCTGAAGTGGCCAATACTGCTACATTACTGTATGTATAAAATGTAGCATGATAGATAAGCAGCATGCAAATATGTGCGGATGTGATCGGCACCAGTTAATTGGTAAAACTTTTAATTGGCTCGCGCTGCCGTTTTTAGAATTTTCGTTCAGGGTTAGAGAGCAAGCGGTCCCCCGCTTATTTTTTATGTACGAATAAAAATGTAAAAGTATACACTGTGCTTTAATTGGTAGTTTATTAATAAATAATTTGCCTTAAATGTTATTTATTATGAGCTAGCTTTGACCACGGCTCCACCTGCGTGTATATCGATTATTTAGGTAAAAAGTAACCTATGCCCCTAAAGAATCAAAATATTTCTATTCCGAATATTATTTTCAATGCAACGGATTTGCCGTAAAAGCGTTACAGACAGACAGAGTTACTTTAGGCTTTATAATAACAGTTTTTAACTCATTTTATCGCCGACAGCGCGGACGGCATAGTGGTTTAAGCGGTCGCCACGCCGCTTTCTACTGCGTTGAGTGTTGAGGGTTCAACCGAATAGGGGCAACACTTTGTGTAATCAAAAAATTGCAGTTCTAAATTAGGATATTCTTTATGTCTATTTCGAGTATGTTTCTAAAGTCCCCACGATATAGGATATATTCTTAATCTCTTTTCATTAAGCACATCAAATTTTTATTAAACAGGTGATTTCCACTCCTACACCCCACTCTTTCGGTCTTTTAAGTCATTCATTTTGGGTCTAGTGCCTCTATTACTTCAACTTGCTGAATTATTGGGCTATGTCAATAATCTTCCTTCTAACTTTATATCTAAATCGAGGATACAGAGAACAACGAGTGCAGAAGTATTCAATTGAGCACAATTAAAGTTCATACGAAGTGCAGAGAGCTAAAAAAATGAACTTTGGTAGAATTTCTCCTATTGCTTTTTCTCTAATTCGTATTCTACCTCAGGGCAGTTGATAGTATTTCTTGAAATAATCTAATCAGATAATGCAATACCATGAACATTTCTAAAAAAAGAATACAACCGCCACTTTTACGGCCTCGATAATTAAAAAATCAACGTTCAACATCCAGCAATACAAATTCAACCTTTTATTTAACTGCTTAAAGTCTTTTATAGTACTGGCAAAAATAAATGATAAATTGACTTGGTACGTTCTAGTTAATCGCGGCAACTTCACGATGGTTGTTAATGGCAGCGGTCAGTTGAATTTTAAATTAAAACCAAACTGCATGAGGAAGTGAAAATATGCAAGCTGTTTATCATTAGTTCTTGTTCGAGTTGCATGTTGAATGTTTCATGTTATTTATTCAAAAAGCGGGTTACACTATGTATTTACACAGGGCCGGTGTGTATGCATATGGATACATCTATGTGTGTGAATCTATGAGTGTGTTAATACATCTAGTAAACAAATTTTCCCCTGAAATAAGAACTAAAACTGTTTTGTGTAATAAAATACACGTGGAATGTATAACAAAATGGGAAAAGTTATATTACATTTAGTAAATGGTGTTTAATCTGACAAAACGGAACTATATCATTATATATTTAAGTATCTAGCAATAAGTAGTAATTAAGTAGGTAGGTAGTAAAACCGGTTGTAAAAATATTCAGCGATACAGATCAAATAAAAAAGATAGATACCGCACATGAAATAAGAAAGAGAAGCCATTTTTAAAATATGTTCGAGTGACAGTAGTGTTGCCACTTTAAAAAAAAAATCTTTGTAAATTACATTAAAATAGGTATTATGCGAAAATAAATCTGTTTGTTTCTTAAGAATTACAATTGGATTAAAAACGTGATAAAAATAAATTAATCTCAGTCTCACTCTCTACTTCATTATTTGACTATGCATTTATATAAAAATGACTAACCCACATTTCCTGACCATTAGAAATATTATGTAGGGATAATTTTGTGTGTATTACTGAAATGTATGAAATAATTTTTACACCATGTAATTACACAACATGGTATTTTGTTTTTTTATTTTTTTTATTTTTTATATTTAAACTGTCAAAATGACTCTGCCTCGCCTGATGGAAAGCATGAGCAGAATCCAAGAGTGGTGGCCACCATCCTCAATGCGAAAAAGAACAATGCAGCATGGTGACCCACACTATGGCGGACTGGGGGGAAGGGGGATGGTGAGGGGGATAGGGGGCGTTGGATTGGGGTATGGGCCTCCGGTATCCTCACTCACTCGATGAAAACAGCGTAAGCGCTGTTTCACACCGGTTTTCTGTGAGGCCGTGGTATCACTCCGGTCGAGCCGGCCCATTCATGCCGAAGCGTGGCTCTCCCACGGTATCTTGTAGGTAAACTTACTGCAAAACAACTTGTACGGTCCTAACGAAAAGTAGCGTACTTTGTTGCATATGTGTTCGTTAACGCATGTGTTTACTTAGAAGTAGCTGAGTTGTTCGGCTTCAGTAAGAACACTTGTCGCATCTACCTTTTTATTTGATCTGAGTGTTGTGTATGTAAAATTTATTTGAGAAGCTACTGATACAGTTTCCGGTGGCTACTTACCTTATAATTTTTTTGGTATTAGAGAAAAACGAAAATGAGAAGCACTTGAAAGTAAGTAATCGTTATGACCCAAGGAGGTATGGAAATTTCAAAATGCGCTTCTTACAGTTATATTAAAAGATAGCGCTGCCTGTTTTTTTTATTAAAAATATTGAATCTCCTTTTAAAGGAGACATCTCTATCTAGTTGTTATAGACTGTTACTAAATAAATAAATATTTCGGACATCTAACACACAACGTCATCTAATCCCAAGCTAAGTAGAACTTGTGTTATAGGTACTAGACAACTGATATAAAACACACATATATATTTTTTTATAAATACATACATATTATACATAATAAAACACCCTAACTCCGAAACATATTTGCAGATCATACGGTTGCCTGGAAGAGATTGCCGTTGAGCAATAAGGCCGCCAATTGTACTACTGAATACCTAGCTTTAAGTTATTAACTTAATTATCTGGTGTACAATAAAGCGATTTATTATTATTATTATTATCATACAAAGATTTTGTCCAACCCGGGAATCTAACCCGAGACCTCAAGCACAGCTGTCGCATACGTTACCACAGCGCTAATGAGGCAGTCAAAAATTAGGGAATTGAGTTAGAAATTGGACAGTTTCTTCTTAGAACTTGATGATATTTTACTTTACATTACGTTACAGTGCGGTATTTAAGGAAATATGTATTTAAGGAAATAATATACCATCCCCTGTGTTTCGTGGGATGATAATTATTTAATGGAATACTGGTATATGAGAAGACTTCCTGGATTTTGTTCGTATTTTGAATAATGAAATTCAGAAAATCAAAAGGGAAGCATTTCTCCATAAGGTTTAGCCAAAATATTCTAATATTAACATTTTTTTTTTTTAAATGATAGTATGTAACTTAAATTTAAAGTCTTAGGCTCCTATGTATAAAATAAAAAACACAATAGACTTGACATTTTGTCTACATGTTTATTTCAAGATCTTTGAACAATATTTTTTCACTTTACAAATACAAACACAGATCTAAGAATCGGAGACAAATTAAAGTTGGAGGGTCATTTGTCTCCGCCACTCTCAGTAACAAGACGCTTTGAGCTCTAGAAACAGTAGGTAGTACTTTGCTCATTTTGTATTTATTTTAAATAGACTAGGAAAATGAAGAAGATTACATTATTAACGGTACTTTGACGAATATACTTCGCAATTTTTCTCTTTTATAAGTGGGCAAAGTGTTTGTAGCAATACGAAATCCCAATATTTTTTTTATTTATATGAGGCCAGCAAAGAGACTCTGCCTGATGAAAAGTATGAGCAGAACCCAATATTGGTGGTCATCATACTCATAGCAAATGCACAACAATTTAACCCTAACAGTTGGTCTAGTCGTTTAAGTGGTCGCTACGCTGCTTTCTATTGCGTCAAGTGTTGTAGGTTCAAATCCAACACTTTGTGTGATCTAAAAATTGTTGTTTTGCGTCTGGGTGTTGTTTGTGTCAGTTTCATGTACGTCTGTAAAGTCCCCCACGACACAGGATGTATATACTTAAGGCGGGAGTTGTCTTTTTTTTTAAAAAAAACTATGATCCAAATTGTATCTTATTAAATATTTATTGATTCTCAAATCTAAACGAGTAAAGACTAGTATTTTATACAAATAAAGTAATCTATTAAAAAAATATAAGACAAAATCCTAATAATGTCTTTAAGTTGTCATTGTGTAAAACACGTCATTGACAGAAATATTCAGACGTGAGTTATAAAATAAATATCTTTATATATTTATTATTATTCTCTTTATTACATTTATAAACACATGTTTATTACATTTTTAAATACATAAAAAAATAAACAATAATATATATTTAAAAATATACAAAATAATAGACCACCGACTTCGGGTACAGGGACCAAGAACCCGGTGGTTAGGGCTCCAAAGAAAAGAACCTCTTGACAATACGAGCCGTGTCATGAAGTATATTAATTATTATATATATATTTTTTTATTGTTTTAGGAGCAAACGAGCAGACGTATCACCTGATGGTAAGCGATTACCGCCGCCCATGGACACCCGTAACACCAGAGGTGTCACAAGTGCGTTGCTGGCCTTTGGGGGATGGGGAGGGGAAGGGGGAT